>CM018692.1:27076025-27564020 GCA_009363875.1 Mikania micrantha
AGACCAATATGACGAGAAACGATGATCGTATTCGAGAAATACGAAAGAATCGGTTCAAAACAATGAATTGGGCCTATTGGGGCTCAGCCGAAAACCCATCGCGGTACGCGATGGGAAATCAATTGGCTTTCGCGTTACGCGAAGCTTGAGCGGGGAATTTGAATTCTCCGAAACAATCGCGGTACGCGACGACCGATCGTCTTCCACCATCGCGGTACGCGGCGTGTTTCGGGAACAGAATGATTATTTTAATCATCGCGGTACGCGATTATGATTCTTGGGCGGTGCCGCGGTACACGACGCAGCCTACGCGCAGAAATCTTTATAAAACCAAGTATATCATTCTGTCATCTCTTCTCTCACAAAACCTCGCGACTGAAACCCTCCCCACGACCATTGGTACCCTGCTACAACTCTTTTACACACAAAGAAGCTATTTTAACCCTTGGAAGCCTTTAGGGAAGGATTGAAGCCTTGTGGAAGCCTCAAGAACGCATTACCATCAACCCTCTCTGCGTTTGATCGAATCACAACTCCTTAGGATTGTCCAGGGGCTGCTCAAGTCTCATCTCACGGATTTACACTTGGGAAGGTAGTTTCTATAGTCAATAATGCCTAACATCACTAGAAATCACACATGCAAGCCTTCTAGGCTACATGCATCATCACCACTCACCATTGTCACGAAATTTTGATGATTTATATATGTTATTGAATATGTTTATCACTGATTTGAAGCTTTGATGATGATTCATGATGATCTTGAATACCTATGGTTGTTGTATGTTGATTTTATCACAAAATAACTACTTGTGAGTACATGCATGTATGATCTATGGTGATTTATGTGAACTATTGATATTAAATGTTGCTAGGAATGAGATTGATGATGTTCTACATGATTTAGAATGTGTGATTGTGCCAAAAATGGTCATTTGGTGATTGTTACTAATAAATAGTAACTTTATATTTACAAAATGGGAATTATTAATAAAATGACCACATGCATGTGTTTAGATCTAAATGTTATGCTTAAATGATGATTAGAAACTATTGTGATAGATACTTGATGCATAGAAATGTCTAGGATAGTCAAAAGTGTGATTTTGTGAACGTTACTATAAATAGTAACTTTTTGTCACAATGTTGCAAATCGGTAAAATGTATGATAATGTTTGGGTCTAACATGTTCATTTAGTGATTGTATGATGTTATTGGAAGGGATATGATATTAGAAACTTGATTTGGTGTTATTTGCACAAATTACTAAATATGGAAACTTATTTCGTTAAGTTTACGATTTGTCACATGTTAGTTGCAACAAGCATGATAGATAGATTATTTAGGACTAACATGATGATATTAGATGATGTTGATTGTTAAACTTGTGGTAATATGCTTATTTTAGAAACTTTCCAAAAATGGAAACTTTTACGCGCAAACTATGTTAAACGGCTATGTATAACTATGTGCTATGTGATAACATGCTCATTTAGGATAAATATGCATGTTAGAATAATCGGAATATGATTTTATGCATGACTTGCTAAATATGGAAACTTTCCTAAAATAGAAACTTACCATAAATAGTAAGTTTCCTTATCAGAATGATCTTGGTATCCGTACACTTCACACGACACTAAAACCGCACGATACACGAACACTTGATCCAAACCGTCACCAACGGGTCGTTAGGTCAAACACGATCGACACGGTCAAACACGGTCAACTCGACCTACGTAACCACTTAGTGTTGTTGAACACTAACACGGTCCGGTGAGACCCACATATGTGAACACGAACTCATAGTACCTATGTGATATAGGTGACTACTAGCCGGCGAGCTACACGTACTCTTTTGAGCTAACGCATATCTAAACTCAGGTGAGTTTACGGCCCCACTTTTACTCTTTAACTGCTTTTACTCAATCTTGGGGTGAGAATACTATGCAACTGTTTTAGATGTATGACTGGTATGTTGTAAAACTATTTTTGAGTGTAACTATTATCGCATAAAGCCCTCACTTATCCTTACCGTTAATTGTTACGAACGAGTCGTTATTACGTAGTACTACTGGGTTTGACTAGCCCCACTCGGCAACAACTTTGACTGGAGGTCATAACGAGTGTAATAATCGATGTGAATTGCGAGTTCAGCGATGACTCGCGGAGGCAAATGGAAACAGTCTAGTTTCGGTAAGATGACATGACACACTCTACGGATCGTAGTATCCAACGAACAACTTAACATACCCAGTATATGTCTGTTTACTTTTCTGTCTGTCTAACCTGTGAACTCACCAACTTTTTTAGTTGACACTTTTCGCCATGTATTCTCAGGTAACTGATGGAGCTTACGCTAGGATACACACAAGGAAGCCTTAAGGAGTCTGGCCTGCATATAGACTCGTATCTTAGGCGTTGTGTGCATTTGTTATGATTTGAAAACAATTTATTATGTAGTGTCTGAACAATTACTTTCCGCTGCAACTTATGTACTATGATGTTTAACATTTTCCGCTGCATACTTTTATGAATTTGTCTAATTTCACAAACTGTGTGATTGTATAACTCATATAGAAGTCGTTCTATATGACCAAGAGCTATGATCCTGCCACGTCACCCCACGTGGACTGACACCACGAGTGGGAATTTGGGGGTGTGACAAATGGAACCAAGTACTCGAAAAACGTTTTTGACCCATAACATTTTATTTAGCGGTCAAAACTTGTTCAAAATCTATACCTAGGGTCGCCTATATATGATCTACAATATAGTCGGAGTGGATTTTGAAAATGGTGCACGAAATCGAGATCGCCTAAGGAGAAAGAAAATCGTATACGAAATCAAATGGTATTCGATTTTGTCCATACTTGTTCTATTTATAGGCGAGCTTTCGAGTACACGATTTTCGTGTACTAGAAATCGAGTAGAATTTCGAATACGCATTATTTCGATAAATTATTTTTCAAAATTTTCTAACTTTTTCTGAATAAAAGAAAATAAAATAAAATAAAAATAAAATAAAACTAAAAGACTTTGGACGAGTTTAAAGTTGAGTCGAGTCAATTTCGTGGGATCAAATCTGTATCAAAAATTTGACCACCTTAAAATAATTTCTTATGAAACCCAACCTTTAAATAATTATACCCCACCAATAATTTCCTCGTTAATCCGTAATTTAAAAATAAGACTTATGATCAAAAGATTTTCTAAAGGTTTTCTATCAAAAGATTTTCTAAAGATTTTCTTATGAAACAACTTTTGGGAAGTTTGTGAACAGTCAGATGGTAAAACCAAATTAACATGCAACCTATCAAATTTGTGAAATCTTTTGTTTCAAACTTTGATTGTGTTTCAACGAACTTAAAATGTTTTAACAGAGTTTAAGATGAGAAAAAAAAAGAACAGATCGATTAGACTAGAATCAAGAACAAGAAGGGGTTCTCTCATCTTTGTGCTCATTGGCATCGTTTACTTTACTGATCTGCAGACACATTAGCCTTAACTTCACACATCCAGGTATTTGCTTACGCAAAACAGAGGATGTTTCAGTAAGTATTTATTGCTCTTTGTTTGCACAAAACATGGAAAATATCCGAGTTTTTCAAAATAGTATCAAGTTTATCGAAACACAATCTCGTTTTGACTTAAAGATTTATGCAGAAAGTCAAATAGCTGTTACATCTTTCCGGTTATCTAATTTTCCTTACTTCTCACTTATTTAATAATTTTGAATGATCATGTCCATTTCTTTATTTGGAAAAACTTGTTTTAACTTCTTAGTGAATTATAGTTATCCAAAGTTGTTATTCTTTAGAAATTACTTTTTGGTAATGAATTTCTGAGTGTCAGAAATCATTTCACTTCCCTAATTGAACCACTCACTTGACCATCCAAATCAAAATCTTTTTGTGTTTTTTCTTAAATCTTGAAAATGTAAAATCTTTTTGTTGTTTTCTTAAAATTCACTCCCCCTAAACTTGTAGATCATGTTAGACTGACTCAAAAACCAAAATCTTTTTGTTGTTTTTGTAAATTTTGACTCAAAGACCTAAAATGTTTTTGTTGTTTTTATAAATTTTGACTCAAAGAACAAAAATCTTTTTGTTGTTTTTGTAAATTTTCTCCCTATAAATTTGTGATATAAAAATTGAAGTAAAACAAAACACAAATTTTGAAGTATTTACAAAACTGTTTTAATAAAACTTATTAGTTTGAGAGAGGCAAGGAGATGGTGAAATCGAGTTGTGTTGAACAGTTTTGTGAAAAGATCTGCCAGATTATCATCTGTGTGGACCTTTTGAAGATGAATCAGTTTCCGTTCGACACAGTCACGGATAAAGTGAATCCAGATGTCAATGTGTTTAGTTTTGGAGTGTTGTACTGGATTCTTGACGATCTGAAGGGCAACTTCATTGTCACAATAAATGGGAGAGTCAAGAAAATTCAAACCATAATCAAGGAGTTGCTGTTGCGTCCATATACCCTGAGAACAGCAACTGGAAGCAACAACATACTCAGCTTCCGCAGTGGATGTAGACACGGTTGTCTGTTTCTTGCATTGCCAAGAGACAAGGCGATCTCCTAAGTATTGGCATCCTCCCGTGGTTGATTTTCTGTCTAAGTTGCAACCATCAAAATCACTGTCAGAGTAAGCATGTAAATGAAAACTCAAAGTTCTTAGGATACCACAAGCCGAGACGAGGTTTCCCGACAAGGTAGCGAAAGATTGTCTTGACAGCAATCAGGTGAAGATGCCTTCGGATTTGCTTGATATCTTGCACACTGACATACGGAGAACATGATGTCTGGTCGGCTAGCGGTGAGGTACATCAATGAGAAATCATTGAGCGGTAGAGGTGTTGATCAACATCTTCACCATCAGAATGCGAAGTTAATATCGGGCGAGCAGCCATAGGAGTGTATGCAGGCTTTGATTCCAGCATATTGAACTTTGTCAGAATATCAGCAACATATTTTCCTTGATAAATCAGCACGCCCTTCGGATATTCCTTTACCTGAAGACACAAGAAGAATGTCATTTCTCCCATCGCACTCATCTCAAACTTCTTCCTCATCACCGCTTCGAATTCCTTGCATAGCACCGAGCTCATGGAACCAAAAATAATGTCATCCACTTAGATTTGGACGAGAATCAAATCATCCTTATCCTTGAGAACGAATTGTGTCTGGTCAATTTCTCCACGGATATATCCATGAGCAAGCAGATGATATGTAAGAGTAGCATACCATGCTCGAGGTGCTTGATGAAGACCATAGAGGGCTTTGTCTAACTTGTAGGCATGGTCGGGATGCTGCGAATCCTCGAACCCTGGGGGCTGGCACACATAAATCTCTTCTTTGACCTTTCCATACAAGAAGGCAGTCTTCACATCCATTTGAGACACTGTGAGGTTTATGTAGGAAGCATAGGACAAGAAGATCCGTATTGCCTCAAGTCTTGCGACTGGTTCAAAGACTTCTTCATAGTCGATCCGTTCTTGTTGGTAGAAGCCCTGAACTACCAATCGTGCCTTATTCCTGATGATTATCCCCGAATTATCCCATTTGTTTCTGAAGACCCATCTGGTTCCAATTTGCAGCTTCCCCTTGGGCAATGGAACCAGATTCCACACTTTGAGCTTCTGAAACTGCATCAGCTCTCTCCTACATTGCCTCGACCCAGCTTGACTCCTTAAGAGCCATCTTGACATTCTTGAGCTCGACCTGCGAAATAAAACAGGAATACAAACAAGAATTAATCGGACGTTATTGACTTCCTGAGATAGAGCTTTCAGGCAAGGTTTTCTGAGCTGGAATGGACCGGCTCCATGTAAGAACTCCTTCTGAAAGAGGTTCAATAATGTTTTCCACAGGATGATTCTTGTTGATGCTTAGGGTTGGCACTTCCTCCACAGCCAGATTATCGAGCAAATTGCTAATGTGGTTCATCTGGTCTTCAATGGAGGAATAAAGGTTGTCAATAGGAGCAGTTTCACTTGCTTCGGTGCGACAACCAATACCTAATTGTCCAGCAAGTCCGTACGGTACGTTACTTTCACTATTTACTATGTGTAAATACAATGTGTGAACAGTTGTGTGACAACAGGACTCATAAAAACAAATAAAGTTGTATGTGTTTAAGTGAAAACTAAATACAGTAAATACAACAACTTATGAAAACAACAGTATGTAAACAAATGACAAAAACGTATCGGTTGCGATCTGATATCCACAAATAACAGGAATCAGATGGCCGACAATTCATTGAAAAACAATGTGAATTCCATGATACAATGTGAAAACAGGCAAGTTCAGTTGAGTCCGTCAATGAGGAAATACAATTCAAGTAACAATTCGGTTTCGTTTACGAATAATGAACTGACAGTGTGTTTGCGTGGGTGACGATTCACACAAAATATCTGTGAGTTTAAAGTTCTGAATGATGACTGAAAAGTAGAAAACAAGAATCAGAAAGTGAAACTGTTGTCGGATTCGTTCGGGTGACGATTCGAACGAATACGCGCGACGGCGGAACGATATGATGAAACGAAACGACAAAACAATCTAGTAATAATAAAATAAAAGAATTACGAATTTTTACTAGGAATAACCACTTTAAAAATGTAAAATAAAAAACTTTTATTCAAACTTGTAAAAAATACGCAACTACTTTCCAGAACTGTAACGAAGGCAAGAATCGAGCAACCGAAACGAACCTGAACACACGTGGGGTATAAAAACCCATTTTAAGCATTAAATCTTATTTATTACCCCCACCCACCTCCACTCTCTCTACCCGGTTTCCTCTCTCTCAAAAAATTCCAACAAGAAATCACCAAGATCTCCATGGTTTCTTAACCAAATCGTGCAAGTAACCTATCAAATCGAAGCTCTTGATCCCCTCTACTGGAAAGTACAAAGGAACTGCCCCAAAAACCACTGAATCGAAGGTAAATTCGAGCTCAAAGTTGGCGATTCTAGGGTTTTCTAAACCTTTGGTCGAACACCCTTGAACCGGTTCTAACCACCCAAAAAATCCCAAGAAACTACACGAAACTACATAGGAGGGATGTGAGGACTTGTGTGGCCTAGGTTTCGGCCATTAACACTTGAATTGGGGATGTCCCAAGCGTGGCAGCTGCGACGGTCGAATGACAACCACTCAGCAAGCCGAAAGGCCTAGGGTCGAATGGATGACCAGCATGGGCTAAGGCGACCAAAGGAAACTTTGTGCCGAATGAAGCCTCCCTTTATGCATGCCCTCTTTCTCTCGGCCAATGCTATCCATTCGCCCGAACAATGGAGTTCTCATTCGGATCATTCCTTCATTCGGCCAAAGATCGAGCCTCATTCGCACAAACTTTATTCGGTTAAGCTCATACCATTCGGCCTAGCATCCCTATTCGGCCTACATGTCTTAACATTCTAAATCGGGGGATCAACACTTTGGATTATTAACAAATTTTACTACAAAGGTGGTAATGATATAAATCTAATAACACTTGGAAACCTGTTATCATAAAGTGTTAAATGGTGAAATACAACACTTAAAACATCTATTGGGATGTTCAAGAGATGATAATTAGTCTAAGTTATTACAAAGGAAACATGCAAAGTTTTGATACAAAAACCTAAGTTTTATACTTAGAAACTATATTGGGTTTCAAATTTTCACAACATATTACGGTTTCAAGTCAAGTTAAACACAAAACGTAAAGACATGGTATGCAAAGTTAACCTAATTGGTTAAGTGTTAGCATGTACCATCACAAGCGAATCGGGATCAAACGACAACAAAGACTTTCAAGTGTTAGCCAACTTTAGGGCTACACACACACACACACACACACTATAACTTATACTCATAACTTACAAACAATATGGAATCAATCCAGGATCGTGAAAACATACTCAAGAAAAACAGTGAGCGCGTGCATTTCTTGTTATTACTTAGTCAACCACTTCAATTACAAGGTGAGTTCATACACCCCTTTTCTAATCTTACTGATTTCAAATTGCGGGGATGAGAAACATGTTAATTCTTTCATTTATTTAAAAGTTTAGTACAACATTTCACTTATACTATGATTTAGATAATATTGTTTATTCTTTATTATCACTTATCATTGTTTGTATGCTTGTGTGAATCGTAACATAACTGAGATATCTAGGATGAATCATGATAATAAAGTTTCATGATTACATCAATACAATAGAATAATACAAGTTGTAAGACCATATCTTATAACATTTATTATTCTTACAAGAATAAACAGTGAGATAATACTCTGACAATGATATGAACTAACAAGAATGATATGATGAAAACATAATTTCAGGATATAATTCACCACCGGAGTTAACTAAGTGTAGTAAGACTAGTTCTTACAACACTATGATTACAACTCGTTGAATACTATGGGACAACATGAGACAATTACTAATAGAACAAGAATGATGATCATGATAACCTAATTTCATGATAATAACATCATTTACACATTTCTAACATTGTGTGATATGACAAGTTCTTATAACACTTTGTTAAAGATTATGAGAACATACAACACGGAGAACACACAACATTGAGATGATGACTATGGGTGAACACAACAATTGATTACTATTAACAGTTTGTATTATATCACGACAATCATGTGTTCATGAGTTAATATTCAATTGTAAGTCCCTTCTAGAGAATCATTTACCCGTTAATTTAGTGCGAGTAAACCGACGATAACGTAGTGGTACCATAGGTTTGACAAACCGCCGGCGAGTGAGGTCGGTACGTTGATCGTATTTTATCATTGCCGGTAATATATGACCGGTAACAGGGCGACGCAAGTCAGGTTTGGTAAACGACACATGGTGATATTAAACTACAGTAAATAATTGTAATTAATCCTTTGATTCTATTAACTAGTAGACCGAGGAATTGATTTTCACTCATGTCACTTTACTGGTAATAGTTTCGTTGAAGGCTATGAGAACACAAATGTGATAGAGGTAAATTGGATGCATTGTGATCTGTTTACGTGAGGATCACAATGGATCCCATTTAGGCTCTATGCATTCCTAGATGAGAACAATATCAATATGTTAACTTTCACTCCTATTATTAGAAGTGGATCACTGTTAACCCTACAAACGAGAGAATAATAACAAGGATAAGATTTGATAAATCTATCTTCCTTAAAACACTGAGGGTTTATCAACACTTAGGTTTAGGTAACTTTAATCCCTCATATTCTATTATTCTATATATACACATTGGGAGATGAATACAATCTTATGGGTGAATATCAACTGGGTTGAAGACATGTGAGATAGAAATGGGTATCAATAGTTGTATCGCAAGTTGTGTTGAAATCTGTTAAGTATGTGGTGGGTTCGGCTGGGCCTTGTTCCCCTACGTATGCCCTATATATAAGCATAACTGATGGGATGAAATACTACTTGTAAATATAACTATGGAGAGGCCATTGTGTGAGACAAATGAAACAAACATTAATGAGACTTGTGTATGACATTGTGACTGTGAATGATAGCAAATCAATGTTTTCAATTACTAAACTCATGAACTAACCAACCTAGTGTTGACTTTGTTTAAATGTATGTTTTCTCAGGTGGCGAACATGTTTAGTCACCAGCATTCAGGACTTAAGCTAGTGGACTTTTAGAAGACCTGGCTTCATTTGTGTTGAGAATATTTTGAATGACAAAAATGTGAATCATCTTTTGTAAATCTTGTGCAGTTACAAGATAGATAACTTAATGATTTTTTTGGATAGATTTACTTAGTTAAATTATGAACATAACATTGTAATTTAACTTTGTAATTCTATATCATTGTCATGTTAGCATTTCTCATTTATATATCATGTGCCATGTAAACAATTTGATCACATTGATTATCAAATGATATCGCGCCCCAAGAACCTTCCAGCCGACGGGATAGTCGATCCAGCCCCCGGCTACACAATGTTCCTCAGGGATGTGGTGTGAGAACAGTGGATTATTAAAAGTTTAGTGGGAAGAATATGAAGCCTGATCTGTCTCTAGGATTGGCTGAACAGACTGAGAAGCATCCAGATCTGATGGGATGACTTCAATGATCAGGGTTGGCTGAGCTGGAGGAGCCCGATCATACATGCCTGGAGGGTCAACTGTCAGAAGCTTGGGATCACATGGAATGTAGTTAACCCGGTAGTCTACGTCATCACCCATGTAAAATTTTCATGGGCTCAGACCGTGCTGCGCTATATAGTGAAGAAGTGTTGAAGGGCTCGAAAGTAGAATCATACTGAAATAGCCAGTTTGGACCAGAACCGGCGTCGGTGTTGTTCATCTCTTGCCAATCGATATTGTATGACTCCACAATCATCCGGGTCTTCTTGTTGTATACCTGGTAGGCAGCTTTCACTGATGAATAGCCCACAATGTAACACTCATTAGCCTTGCCATCAAACTTATGATTCGGCTCAGTATGGAGGAGAGTGCACAGACACCCGAATGACTTGAAATGACCAACTTTAGGCTTCTGGTTGAAGAAAAATCTCATAAGGGGTCTTCTGATGACATTTGTTCAACAGTGCTCGATTTTGAACATAACAAGCTGTGTTAACAGCTTCAGCCCAGAAGAATATTGGCAGTTTTGACTCTGACAGCATGGTCCGTGCAGCTTCAATGAGCGTTCTGTTCCTTCTTTTAGCAGCTCCATTTTGCTAAGGTGTACGATCTGCACTGTACTGTCGAGTAATTCCCTTCTCATCGTAGTTATCAATAAGTGTCTGATTTCTAAATTCAGTGCAGTTGTCAGTTCTGATCACCTTAACCATTAGATTTTTCTGGTTTTCGATCAGGGTGATAAACTTCTTTAGAATCTCTGGTGTTTCATCTTTCTTGGCCAGAAAGAATACCCAAGTAAATCTACAATAATCATCTGTCACAACGAGACAATATAACTTATTCCCGATGCTCATAACGTTGACCGGTCCAAAGAGATCCATGTGAAGAAGTTGCAGAATTGATGAGATAGAGTTGAACAATTTAAGCTTATGGGGTCTCTTGTGCTGCTTCCCCTTGGCACATGCGATGCACTTATCAATTGTGGAGAAGTCTTGAGAGGCTAAGACAATGTCGTGATCTCCCTTAGCGAGTCGATTGAGGTTCTTCAGGTTGATGTGACCCAGTTAGCGATGCCATTGCAAACAGTCATGCTCCGATGCCTTTGAAAACAAACAAGTGTTCTCAGTGAGTGAATCTGAATTCATATTGATGATGTAGGAATTGTTGATTCTCGGAGTCCTCATTAACATCCACTTCTCAGGCACAACAAATCCTGGCTTAAGAATGAGACACTCCTTGTTTGTGAAGTGTGTTGAGAAGCTCTTGTCACATATATGAGAAACACTCAATAAGTTGTGATGGAGCTCTTCAACGTAGTACACATCCTCAAAACTGAGAGTTCCATTAGTGACTGCGCCCTTCATGCTTATCTTCACTCCCTTGTCTCCGGCAAATGAGACACATCCTCCATTGAAAGGTATAACTTCATGCAACTGACAGAAATCCCCAGTCATAAGCTTATTGGGCCGTCCCTGCATCACACACACAATCAATGAGAAATGGGTACCCAAACCATAACAGATTTAGGTACAGATGGAACAATAGGTCCTTTCTTGTTAACCCCTTTGGGCTTGATTGGTTTGGCCCTGAAAATTTTGGGCCTTGCACCACTGCCAAAATCAACTGGATTTAAAGGTGGTTTCATTGGTGGTTTGTTCTTCCACTGTGACTTTCTTTTAGTTTTAAAAGCCTTTGATTTTTGCTTCTGAAAACCAGATTGACTTTGTTTAACTGGTTTGGCCTTCTTGGCAGTGGGAGGATTTTGAGGCACCTTCTGAGGAGTCACCCTAGGCTTTGAGGATTGGTCAGTCCTCAATGATATTTTGGTAGGTTTGGCCATGGGTGTGACCTTCTGATTCTTCCCATAGAAGAATTCAGTAGGTCGGTGCAGACATTTCTTGCAATGTGGCCTGGTCTACCACATGCAAAACAACATACCTTTTCATGAAATTCTTTTGGGTCAAACGGCTTTACATCAAAATCACCATGACCAGATGAAGTACTTGTAGAAGCTTGCTCCAATGACCTGGTTGGAACAAAAGGTTCACAGTTAGGATTTAACCTTAAACCCGTCTCTCTGGTGATTGTGGAATTTGCCAAAATTTCATTTTTAGTCATAGGAGATGCATTCACTTCTATTACCCATTTGTCCTTAACATAAATACCATTTTTAACTCACACTTTTATAAAATTTTCAAACACGTCATTAGGTTTAATGTTAATCAAAACAGAGTTTCCAACAAAATCATCATTTGAAACAGAAATTTGAGAACTGTTAGATGAAACTGAACAATATGTGCTCCTCCCAGCACTTCTTTCCTGCATCTCCTGACCTTCACATGAAACACTTACACCTTATGCACAATTCTCAGAACCATCAGAATCACTCAAGTCAGATAAAATTGAATCTTTTGTAAGAGAAACTGGTTCGGTAGGAAACTCAAAAGCATGATCAGACTGAGCAACCAAGTCATCAACAGATTTGATAAATCTAGGCATGACTGAGTAATTGTGGTTAAAGGGAGGCTCACTCTCCTGATAACCAAATCCCACACCCCTTTTTCCCTTATATTGAATGCTGACCATTTTCTCTAAAACCGTACCTGGGTAGTCATATTTTTCACATTTAATTAAGGCTTTAGAAAGTTGGGTTTTGACATATTCCAACTCTAATGTGAGTTCATCGATTTTGCGCCTGGCATTTCGATAGTTGGACTCTTTATCACTTAAAAGCTCTTTTATTTTGAAATATCCCGACCCTCAGCCTCAAGTTTTCTTTTAAAAATGGCTTCATTTTTGAGAAACTCAGGGTTAAAATATTTCAGTTTAGTTACCTCTTTGATTAGTGTTTCATTATGACCACAGTACTTAAGTACCTTCTCAATGTAAAAAGTTGAGCAATGATTTTGGGTTATCTCATTTTGCTTCTCATCCACCTCTGCCATAAATGTGTGGGTCAGTGTCAGCTCTAACTCTTGCACGTGATCGCTCCAATCATAGGAGTCTGTTTCCTGGGTCACCAGAGCTTTGGATGTACTTGCACCTCCCCCTGCAGCAGGCTTCTCATCTGGCTTCTTCTCACCCTCCTTCGCCACTTTGGCTGTTCGCACTTCCTTACAAAGTGACCCGGTTGGTCACAATTGTAGCATCATAGCTTTGATTATCAAATCCCAGCTTCTTCCCTAGGTTGTTGCTGAAACTGTTCTTTCCATATTCTTGATGAAATCCTTTGCATGGAAGACTACCATTGCCATTTTCCAAGAAATATAAATCTCTTCCACATCTTCCGGGTTGATCTGCTCCAAGTTATCTTGAGTGAGATTGGCCGGTGCCAACTCTCCAGCGATAAAGGCGTTGTAACTGATCATAAATCCCTTGAACAACAGCAGATATTCTTCACTTTCTGGGGTAACCTTGGGCACTAAATTAACTTCCCATGAAGAAAGGAAGGCCGTCTCAAACGACACAGACTGTAATGAAGGGGCTTGAGAATGTTGAGATCCAGATGCTTGAAAATTAATGTCTGACAAAAGAGCAGCATTCTCTGATGCAGGTGCAATGCCCATTGAACTGGCATGATTGAGTGCTCTTTGCTTATCATCCATTTCGTAGGAGTTGATAATGGAGATCGACTCGCTCAGGTGGTGCAGTTGGAATTCCAGTTATACGGTAATGACTTCAAGAGCTTTTTGTTGACCTCTCCTTTGGACATCTCAATCCCTACACAAGTCATCTTAGTCATCAGATGTGTGAATCGGTTCAGTTGAGCTTCCAATGACTCTCCCTTGACATGGTTGAACACATTGAACCTTTTCCTTAACATATCCTTGCGAATTTCTTGCATGTCCTCATTACCCTCAAATCTCTCTACCAAAGCATCCCATAGCTGCTTAGCTATCTGATGTTCCTTGAACCCGTGAGCAACGTCGGTTGACAACGCCATGGTGATTGAAGCGTACGCCTTATCATCTTTCTTTTCAAAAGAATGTCATTTTCCATGTATAACTCTGGGACCTTGGAAATGAGTCTGGTTAGCTCACTTTGGTACATAGGCACATACGGCCCTTCTTCAATTGACCTCCACAACTTCGGGTCAGTGTAGATAATAAATGATTGGAACCTGAACTTCCAATCCTGAAAGTTATCTCCCGACACAAGCCTAGGTGGCTTTGTTCCGGTGCCGATTTCATTATCCAAGTTGAGTAGGTTAGACATGTTGGTGAGGTTCTATGATGCCATGATTAATCAGAAAATTCTCTAAGTATAGCTCTCGAACTCCCCAACAGTGCTAAGTACAAAACAACGTATGAAGTTCAGTCAACACTCGAAACAAACACAACCACCCGAAGTCCAATGAATATTCGAAATCCAAAGTGTTCGAATTCCAAAGTGTTCGAATTCCAAAGTGTTCGAATTCCAGGGTAATCCAACCTCGGGTATGCTCGAAATTAGTAGTGCACCCGAACCCCCGTTGTACTCGAAGAACCCGTGTACTCGAAGCTTTCGATGTATTCGATCTCAAACCTCTATTCGAAATTGAACTTGTACTCGAACTCAATGTGTAATCGAAATCTCCATATAATCGAAATCACTAATCTGTAGTCGACCTCCAACTATACCCGAACTCCACTACACTCAAAAAAACTGTTCTCGAAATTTGAACTCGAAAATTTGAACAGCAGCTAGAAGGAGTAGAGTAAAACAAGAAAGCAATGAACTTGCACTGAAAAGCTTGTACCTTGATGTAGAAAAGAGCACTAAGGCTCTGATACCACTTGTAGGTCCCTAAACTGTCAAGAGCCGAGCGTTAAGTCTCCATTTTGCATCAAATGACTCTATAACGTGCGGAATCCAGAATAGAATCACAAGAACAAGAAGAAAGATCAAAACTTTTGTATATTCAATGAAGCTCACGAAACAGTGCCTCAATACATCTAGAGAGCATGCCTTGGGAATCCAACCCTAGAACAGTACAAAACACATCTATTTATACTACTCTAGGAGTACTCGAACCTCTATACACGAAAATGGTCGAGTACTCGAAATACTACTGTACACGAAATACAATGTACACGAAAATAAAATGTTAACGGTGAAATCTTCGTTTTGATCCGTTATGATGCCTGGTTATCATGAAACTATTCTCATGATCCTAATGGTGTTAACCTATTTAATCATAACAATGGCTATGGATGAGTTGATTATTCCTTGAAATGCTAGATCAAATCCAAGTGTTTCAAGCTAACGACAAGAGTTAGGATAATCATGGGAATAACGATCTGATGTTAATGTTAACAGTCATATTAGTATATTTATTATGATTACCATATCCATTTCAATATGATATTTCTATATTTGATGAAACCTAAGTGATCCATGACAAGGATGGACCATTCCTAGACCAGAAATCAATCAGGAAACTGTTCCGGTGATATAATCAACAACAATACTAATTTGGTTAATCTGAGAATGTTATGATCCAATGAGTCATAAACTCCTTAATAGAAACCTAAATCATTATAGGTTCCCAGTTTATCACACTTTGTATGATACTCAGTTAAGGAAAAATAATTAAGGATTTATGATTAGTGTAATGACTTGCGTTGCAATGTCTTTGACATTGAATGTCAAGGAAGTTCTAACAAGCAAATTAAAACACAAATTACTTATAAAACTTTAACTTAATGCAGAACTGAATTACAAGAACCCTAACACAAGTCTGTGTGCTAATTACAGATTTCAACACTTCAGGTGAGTTTCGTACAACCCCTTCTCTTTTTAATGTTTTACAAACATCGGGGTATTATTATGAAATATTTCTTAAAAATATGATATTCTTCATTGACATCTGTGTGATTTCATGTGATTTCATGGGATTTCATGGGATTTCATGTAAATCTTTCTATCACAATATCAAAAAGTCCTCATATATCATATCGTATTTAGTGAACCCTGTGGGGCCGAACATGTGAACAAAGATAGATTATCAGCTAACAACCCATTCACTGGGTGGATTGCATCCTCCCTGGGGTGAATGTTTGTTACCCGTTTCGAATTTCAGCTTAATGTATGTCATAGACATTAAGAGTGAGGCACAAGAATATTTACTGACGTGTAATATCCTATCAGATCATTCAGTCTGAAAGGAACTAGATATGGGTCCCATGGTTATCTTTGTCAATTTGTATCAATGACTTTATTATCATATCAAATTGTGTTGGATCATTTATTGTGAACTGACCAGCTTTATGCTGACTTTTCAAACTTAAAAACTTTTGCAGGAAAACATTGACCATATGTCAGAAAAATACACGATGAGGCACATGTAAATAAGCAACTCTGAATGTTAGTATGTTTGAAGTTGTGAACAGTAACTTGCGGTTTGTAATAGCAACATTATCCTTGAAATATATGTTCTTTAAGTTAATTTTGTGTGTTGTGATACCGGTTCAAGTAAATTTGCACCCCATCTTTGAGACATCACCGCTATGCTTCCGCAACCTTCCAATAGTGAATAGTGATATCATCAGATGATGACACTAGGTTGGGGTGTGATAAGGTGCATCAGAGACACATGTTATCGAGAATTAGGTTGACCTAGTGACTTAGTCTACAGCCGTACGCTCGTATAGTGACATTGAGTGCACCGAACATAACTAAAGAACAAAACTTGTCTTGAGTTGAGCCAGAATAATCAAGTGGTACATATTATAGTTACGAGTTGCCAGCGTAACTAGAATCTGCAATACGTGTGCGTTTTAGCAAATTTCAGGATAAGTATAGTAATAACATTAATTATGAATTGTTGCTTTTGAATAGGAATAGATATCATTGTTATGCTGAATATCATCATTTATTTTTCATTACATGATACTGACATAGAAATTGTAATTGATACACGATGGCAGACTCAGGATAACATTATATCTGTCAGAGGATTCCGTATGTGATTTTAGCCGATACTCTTAGCTCTGGTGCGATCTCAAATTCAGAGTCATCCTCAGCAGCATCTTGAGTGGTACCACATATATCCCAGACACCACCTTGATATCCTATGGTGTGAGATGAGGATTCAGCAGTTACTAGATCGGCGAGGAGCCCGACACCTCAGAGGGTCCCAGTGTTTAGAGGGATTAGACGCATGAGGGGATACGCCTGCAAGACCACATGACTTCCACCTCGACATTAGCTAGCACCTAGGGACTTCCCAGGATATACCCACGAGGTGGGAGAGTCATCCACGGAGGCTGAGCTTAAAGCGTAGCTGCAACATGTTACTTTGGACTTGCAGGGCACTAGGCAGGAGCTAATACAGTCATGTAAATCTCTTTACGAGGCCCGTGATACATTGATGGAGACTCGTACTATCACACCCCGAGCAGGCGGGTGGATCGACTTTCCCGCCAGGCGGAATAGTCACGGGGCGTGATACCGTGTGATAATCAGAATGATCAAATTGTATACATAGCATCAAAATTTGAGAATAACTAAAGCACAATAACATTTAAACTAGGATTACAAAGTTAAATTACAATTGTCAGGTTTGATAATTAAACTAAGTAAACCTATCCAAAAGAATCATGAGTTTACCATCTTGTAACTTTACAAGATATCAAAAATGATTCACAAGTAACAAACAAAATAAGTGCTTCCAAAAGCTACGAGGTCCTCTATCTGGGCATCCTAGTATGCATCCTGAAATCTTAACCTAATCATGTCCATCAGCTGAGAAAAGATGTAGGAAAACAAAGTCAACGGTTGGTGAGTTCATATAATTTTGTATTTAAAAATTAGTTTCCACAAACCTTTTTGAGTAACAACCTTAACCTCACCAACAACACCCATCCTATCTGATCAAGTATGCTTATATATGGGGCATACGTAGGGTCAAGCTTACCGCCAGCCTAGCTGCCAGCCCACCACATACCGGACCACATATGATATTGTTTTTACGGAAAATTAAGCGTTTTACTAGTCCGACAAACCTTTCAGAGTAATGACCTTAATCTCACCAACAACACCTATCCTATCCAGTCAAATATGCTTATATATAGGGAGCTTGGTCTTACTTCACTGTCGAGAAATGATAAAAGACTTCCATCTCCAAGTACGTAGCTCCCTTCCTTTTGGGTGTGCAGAAGTGTCAAACCAAAATACCCAACAAGCATTAGCTCTTCCTGAAAAGGAGGTGATCTAGCCACACCTTCCAGTACGACTAGGTAGGGTCAAGTTTACCGCCAGGCCAGCCGCCAGCCCACCACATACAGGACCACATATGATATCTTTGTTACTGATAATTAAGTGTCTTACTCTCTACCACAATTCACATTTGACATAGTTTTAAGAATTCTGATTAACCAATTTTTACTTCATTAGTGTTTGAAAACCAAGTTTGAGCTCACATCTGTGGACGACTGAATACTAGGAGGGTGTGACTCCAAGAGAAACACACGGAGGCATTCAGTACCAATCCACAGAAGCAACTCGAGTGTGACTTTCAGCATCAATGCATAGTTAGAGGGTACTCATCAGATGACACCCAGTCAACTAAAGGGAACCATAATCATAGTAGCCACTCGTTACAAAACATAATAGTTGAAAACGAAGAACACCGAATGACTAGTAGGGATTGACACCATGTCAACGCTCGGCGGCCAATCAGTCTGTTTTATGAAGTCCTTGAGAATATTCATTATTGAGTCTTTCCGTACCATGTGCACATATACCTGATTACCAACCCGGATCCTATCCGCGGATGCCCTATCCAGGGCACACCAACCACTTATCTAAGTTTAATGTGTGAGTATAAGTATTGTGAGTATTTTAAGAATATAAATATTGTAAGTATTGTAATAGCATTGTAAATATTGTATAAACAAAAGTATTGTAATTACTGTAAGTATCGTATGAGTTTAAGTATGAGAAAGTGTATGTTTGAGAAATTATATGTGTGAGAAAGTACTTGCTAATAATAGTTTATAAATGAAATAATAAGGTTTCAATCAAAAACATATCAAGTATACATTACAACAATAATCAAATTATAAAACATGACAAACATTTATATAAAACATTTAACATGTTTCTCAGTCCTGCAGTAAAACAAAATAGTTTGAAAAGGGCAAATGAACTCACCTATGTTGTTGAATCCTTGTCTAAATTAAGAAGGGGCTCACTCGTTTGTTGTATCGAATGTAGCTTCAGCACTTGATTTCATTAGTTATGGTTTGCATTGTGAGTGTTAAAGTTATTAATATCGTGTTTTGATCAACGTATGTGTCTAAGTGTCCTAGTTGTTACTATAATGAGTTACTTATGTTTAATTCTATACTGTCTTATTTGACATAACATTCTAGACCCTTGCCCATCATATGTAAAACTTAACCTATTTAAGCAAACTTTATGTTTAAAAGATATATTTTGAAGAATAAAAGAAAGTTGGTTGTGGAAGTGTTCATAATTGTAAAAGGAAGTTAATTTATTTATAAAACCTTATTCTCTTTTAGTTACACACAATTAAGTATTATATTTTATTAAAAATAATTTTAAATAATGAAACATCAAGTTTGAATCTTAGAACTTAGAGTAGACTTGTCAAGTATAATCCAAATTCTTATGTTCTCCATTGAAGTTTGTTAGTTTGATTTAACCTTTGAGTTTGCTTTCACTTGATCCTTGATGTCACCCTATTACAATTCTAACAAGTTTATCATACCCTTATAATTCTTGGAGTTATAGAGTGGATGAAATATAAGTAGTATCGATGGGTTCATGGGTGGTTAACACTTGGTTATTCCAATTTAAACCCTTGTTGATACAACTCATCCATGATCCCTTATGAGATAAATGAATTCAAAGTCTTTAGATCATAATTGGTTCATAAAACATTTTACTGTAAGTTAGAAGTGTTGTAAAGGTTTTTGTTTAGTTAATATCTTAGTATCGATGAAGCTCAAATCGGTTAACACCATGTTAAAAAAACCCTAATGATCCTTATCCGATCATTCTATGTTTAATCCACTCCCACGACTTAAATTTTGGTCCATATCATCTAATTTTGAGTTCTACATACTTGGATTGAAGTAATTGGTTGATATCAATGGCAGTTGATTATTATCGACAACCTCGGATTGGATAATATCTTTGGAACTTCAACCTCATCCCGCCGATACTATAAGTTCGATAGATTCAACTTGTTCAGCCCTTAGGCCATCGATATTAGCAATATCGATGGTTCTTTATGCATGTTAATTTAGAGACCTTCGATATTAGTAATGTCGATCATTACCCATCGATATTGGGTCCTTCGAAGTTGCCTAGTATCGATGAAAACCTAAGAACATCTCTGCCAATACTACAAGTTCGACCAGCCATATGTTTCGGCCCATAGGCCATCGATAATGATGGTCCTTGGTGTTCCCAACTTTCAAGGACGTCGATCCTAGTAACCTCGACCAACTACCATCGATCTTGACTCATCGAAGCTAGTAATATCAACATTCGTTGCGAGCTGACCCATCAGCTCATCGATACTATTGAGTTTGTGTGTTCATCCATCAATTCTATGGATTTCATAAAACCAGCCCCATTCGACCAGTCTAGTGCCTAAATCAACATATCCCATGAGTTCCTAAACCATTTTCGTGCATTCCCTTGCAGCTTTGAAGTGCTAAAAATGGTTCAAAGCTCATTTAGCTGAAAATGGTGAAAAACCCTAACAAACCACAACTTCTCTCTAGAACTGCGATCAATCCAGCTCTTTTCACCTCCGATCCTTTGCACTTCCTTTTTCTCCTCATTCCCACGATCGTTTTGACTACCAAAATGTCGATTTTTTGTGAAGAATTGAGTGAGTTATGGTGGTTTGAAGGTATATATATATATATAGAGAGAGAGAGAGAGTAGAGAGAGTGGAACTGGAAATAAGAGAGAGATCGTAGTTTTCTAAAAAATAAGGGGGAAAGGGAAGGATTTAGGGCTTTTATAGCCCGGGTGTGTTCGGTTTCGTTTCAACGCGTCGTTTTCGTATTTCCGCGTAATAGTACGTAATGTTATAAAAATTAACATTTTTAAATTATTCTAGGTGGTATTTCCTAATAAATTAACTAAATATTTTTTTATTATTTTTAAAATTTCTAAAACGTTTATTTTTATCGTTTCACCAGATCGTATCGTTTTTGCGCGTCTTCATGCAAACTCTCACCCATACGAACACGAAGATAACTTTACTTTCCGATAATATTTTCTAATTATAAGATATCATTCAGAACGTTAAACTTACGAATATATTCGTGCGAATCGTCACGCATACAAATACAGTGCTAATTTAATAATCCAGTAACAACATCTAATGCAATTTTAGTTTGGTTATCTTCACATACGTTTATACATAATAATATCCTATCTAACATTCACATATGGTATCCTATTACAGTTTATTATTTGTAATCATGTCAGTGTTGTGTCTCTGTGTGTGTGTGTTGTTTGTCAGTATTGAGCTTCTACATTGTTTTCAGAACTATTTCTCCTAATATTAACACAAAATATTAGACCAATAGTTTCCGTACAAGTATCTACTGTATATTCCTACTGTTTCGAACTACTGTTCCGGCACTGATGTTACAGTCTACCATTGTTAGAGAAATTTCATCCCGAAATTTAAGAATCGTTATTAGGCCCGACTTCCTCTGTAAATAGATGGGGATATTTTGATTTCATGTGGTCCTCGCGCTCCTAAGTAAACTCTGGGCCGTATTTGGAATTCCACCGAACCTTAACGATGGGAGTAAGACTTCATTTCAGTTGTTTAAGTTCACTATCCGTAATTTCCAAAGGTTCCTCAATGAAATGTAACTGTTCATCTATCTGAATCTCTTCTACCGGTATAATCAAAGACTCATCGTCTAAGCATTTCTTAAGATTTGAAACATGAAATACATCATGCATACAGCTGAGTTAATCAGGTAATCTTAGCATATACGCTACAGGACCAATTCTCTGAATTACTTCAAACGGTCCTACATAGCGTGGTGCTAGCTTGCCTTTCTTTCCATAACGAGCTACACCCTTCCAAGGAGATACTTTTAACAAGACTCGGTCTCCCACTTGGAATTCTAATGGCTTGCGACGCTTGTCGGCGTAGCTCTTCTGTCAGCTCCTATCAGTTTGCAACTTCTGTTGAATCTGGACAATCTTATCAGTAGTTTCTTGAATAAGTTCAGGCCCTGCTATTCGATTATCTCCTACTTCGGTCCAACAAATCGGCGAAGGACAGTTCCTACCTTATCACGCTTCGAATGGCGTGCATCTGATGCTGCTATGGTAACTATTATTATAGGAGAATTTAATTAGTGGCAAATGGAAGTCCTAATTCCCACAAAAATCCAAGACACACGCCCTTAGCATATCGTCTAGGGTTTGAATTGTACGTTCACTTTGTCCATCTGTTTGTGGATGGTAAGATGTAGTCAAGTTTACACTTGTACCTAGGGATTTCTTTAGTGACTGCAAAAATCTTAATGTGAATAGACTGTCTCGGTCAGAAATAATGGACAATAGCTCACCATGATGTACCACAATCTCATTTATATACAATCTTGCCCACTAGAATGGGCAGATTTGGTCAACCAATCAATGATGAATCAAATCATGTCATGTCCACTAGAAGTGCGGGGTAGCTTGGTAATGAAATTCATGTTGATTTGTTCCCACTTCCATAGCGGAATCTCTGGTTGTTCCAGTAACCCAGGAGGTTTCTGATGTTCCGCTTTTACCTTCGCACAAGTCAGACATCGACCGACGTGCTCGACTACGTCTTTCTTCATTCCTGGCCATTAATAAAATCCCTGGAGATCCTGGTACGTTTTTTCAGCACCTGGATGTACAGAGTATCGTGTCTTGTGCGCTTCACCGAGAATGAGTTTCCTAAGTTCATCTACCGCTGGAATCCACACACGATCCTGGTAGTAAATAACTCCATCCTGTTTAGTCTCGAATTGCCTTTCAGCTCCATAGTCGAGCTCTTTTTTCAGATTCCCTCATTCCATTGTTTCTTGTTGAGCTTGTAGGATTCTGTCATGTAGACTCTTCTGCACAGTCATTCCCATTGCTCTTACGCGCAAAGGTTTGACTCGTTCCTTCTGGATCAAAGCATCTGCCACAAAATTTGCCATGCCCTGATGGTAATTGATCACACAGTCATAATCATTCAGAAGCTCAACCAAACGTCGCTATATAATGTTGAGTTTCTTCTAATCAAATATGTCTTGTAGACTCCCATTATCAGCAAATATGGTACACTTAGTTCCATATAAGTAATGTCTCCAAATCTTCAACGCGAAGACTACTGCTCCCAGTTCAAGATCATGCGTTGTGTAGTTCTTCTCGTGTATCTTCAGTTGTCTTGATGCGTAAGCGATAACTTTGTCTCGTTCCATCAGTACACATCCTAGTCCCTGATGGGAAGCATCACAATATACTACCAAGTCCTCGTTACCTTTTGGGAGAGTCAAAATTGGAGCATTACATAACTTCTGCTTCAATGCTTGGAAATCATCTTCTTGTTTCTGCTCCCAAAGAAACTGCTCACTCTTCTGAGTTAGCTTGGTAAGTGGCAAGGCTATCCTAGAAAAGTTTGAAATAAAGCTTCTATAATAACCCGCCAAACCCAGAAATGACTGTATTTCCGTTGGCATCGTTGGAGTATCCCAATTCTTGATCGTCTCGATCTTGGCAGGGTCCACATGGATCTCATGTATTGTTAATCACATGGCCCTAGAACTGAACTTCTCTTAGCCAAAATTCACATTTTGAGAATTTGGCGTAGAGTTGTTCGTTGTTTAATAGTTCCAAGATCTTTCTAAGATGTTCTCGTGCTCTGCTTCACTCTTGGAATAGATCATTATGTCATCAATAAAGATGATAACAAACTAATCAAAATACGGCTTGCACACACAATACATGAGATCCATGAAAACCGCTGCTATGTTTGTCAATCTGAAGTGCATCACAATGAATTCATAATGCCCGTATCTCGTTCGGAAAGTTGTCTTCGGTAGGTCTTCATCTTGAATCCTGAGCTGATGATAACCAGAACGCAAATCAATCTTCGATAAGTACTGCGCTCATTGCAGTTTATCAAAAAAATCATCAATCCTCGGCAATGGATCCCGCTTCTTGATGGTCAGTTTGTTTAGCTCCCTGTAATCTATGAACATCCTAAAGGATCGATCCTTTTTCTTCACAAACAAAATCGGAGCTCCCCACGGCGAGTAGCTCAGTCGGATGAAACCTTTATCCAACAATTCCTGCAACTGGTTTGACAAATCTTGCATTTCAGAAGGTGCTAGTCTATAAGGAGACTTAGCTACAAGTGTTGCTCCAGGAATTAAGTCTATACGGAATTCTACCTGACACGCCGGTGGCAATCTTGGTAGATCATTGGGAAATACTTCAGCATACTCCTTCACCAATGGCGCATCTTGGATATCGATCTTTTTCTTCTCCTTTTCCACCACATGTGCATGGAAGGCTACACACTGCTTTCTTAGACACTTACGCACTTTCATGCATGAGATGATATTGACACTGCGTTTCGCTTGGTCTCACCGTACCTCGAGTACCTGATCGTTCGTCTTTAGTATTCGAAGTAGCTTCTCAGAACAGACTATCTCAACCCTGTTAAGGGATAACCAATCCATTCCTATGATGATATCCAAACTCCCCAATTCCATCGGTATCAAATCAATGGTAAATAACTGATCATTCAATATTAATGGGCAATTTCTAAGAGTGTGTACTGTGATTTGCTTACCGTAAGCTACTTTTATGGTGTAGGGGGAGTCTAATTGTTCCTTACAAAAAAAATCGGCAGAGATAAAACTCTGATCCACACCAGTTCAAATAAAATAAAAGCATAAACTTATGTAAGATAAACGTACCAGTGACAACATTCGGGTCTTGACGAGCAGTAGGTGCTCCTAAAGTAAAAGACCTCCCGCGAGGTGCTTGAACTCCCGGTTGTACCTTCTTTGGGCAGTTCTTGGATAAGTGGCCTAGTTCACCATAGTTAAAGCATCGTCGGTTGTTGTTGTGTGGGTTATTCGGATTTGGTGGTGGAGGTAGTGCCAAGGCAGCATTGTTTACTGGAGTACGACAGTTTTGAACCTAGTGGCCTATTCGGCCACAGCCTGTACACTGCCTACACTATGAGGTGGCAGCATGATGAAATTGGCAACATGAACATAAAGGATGTTTGCCAATTTAGTACTTGATAATGAGTCCTGCACACATAAAAGTAAATCAATTAGAGACCGGAATCCATGTCTTAGTCATGTGAATTTTAACATGGATGGAAGAAACATCTTGAGTTTCATCAATAGAAAGTTTTGCCTTAACAGTCCATACTCGATTACGAATAGGTTTGTAAGGAATAGTCTTATTTTGATGATAGACAATTTGTTTAGCTGATTTAATGATTTTCTTTGGAACAAATTTTGATCTAACACCATTCATAAGTTTTGGATTTCTAAAAATGGATTTGACATTTTGTTTAACAAATTTATTTTCAACAAGTGGAAAAGAATGAACAGACTTCACTAGTTTGGTATGATGTTTAGATGTTGAGCTATGTGCATTGATAGCTGTGGTGATGAAATCAATCAGATTAATTGGATTAGTAGGCATTTTCTTCATACTTTTCTTGGAATGAAAAACATGTGATTGACTATCATCCTTTGGTCGACTATGTTTCTGAATCTTAGACCTTGAACTAGACCTTTGTGAAAGTGAAGCTACAGACTAATTGCTACCAAACTTCTTAGACTCAACAAGTTTACCACTATGAACATCCCGGTTTACACATGGTAATTCTTGTGAAGAAGAAGTTTGTGATGAAGACATGGCACTCTAATTTTTTAAGAAAACATCATTTGATTGACATAATAGTTTGTCAAGATCCTTTTGATCAGTGTGTCTTTTAACAAAATTATTCTTTCCTTTTGTTACCCATTCCCTTTCAGATACCCAATCCGGTTTTGAAAAATCTTTGAATTAGGTTTCTTAAAAACTTTATCAATCAAAGCTGGATTAATCAAACTCAAAGGATAAGAATCATCACAAAAGATCTCATCTTTTCCTTTCAAAGTATAATCGATAATGTTGTCTGGTTCAACAAACAGACATCTGTCTCTAGGAATATCAGGTTCTTTTTGAACAGATTCATTACTTATATCAACATCTTCAATTATGAAAAATTCAGAAATATTGTTATTATCAAACAAATTTGAGACATCACATTTCTATTGAACATCAAACTTTAAACCAAACACATCTCTATTATCTTCTTCATCACCATCACAAACTTCTTTCTTGATCCCTGAATCCTCTATCCCTGTTCCTGCACATTTAATATTGACAGAACTAAACAAGTTAGTTAAATCATTTGCAAATATGTCTAAATTCTTGGAGGATTTAATAACATATGGAATAACATTTGGCTCTTCAGGAAGAGACCCATAAAGATGGTTAATAGGAGGAGGAACATTCTTATAACCAATCCCTTGGGTACCTGGATTACTAACATGATTAGCCACAATGTTATCAAAAATCATTTGAGCATTAGACAAACACTCAATTGATTTACACTACTTTATTCTATTCTTCAATTCATCAATCATATGATTGATAATGTCCTATTTATCTGCCAATTGCAAAGTCAATGTTTTAATATCATCACTAAAGTTTTTTTTTATATTTAACTTCATTTGCTAGATATTGTTTAACATTGTCTTCTAAACAGGTCACATAATCAATCAATGATTGATTGTGCTTAGAAACCATATCAAGTTTAGCAGAATAAGCACAACATTTTAAACAATTTGGTTTCAGATTAAGATTTCTTCCTACTGATAATTTAACCTTCTTTCGACTTGTCTGAGCCATGAAAGCAACATGAGATTCATCATTTACTTGAACCTCCTCAGCATAAGATGGCCAATCAGTACCACATCATCTTCAACAAGTAATGCTTTATCTTTAGCTGGAGGAGTTACCTTTGCACTTGTAATGGCTGCAGATGAAGAAGTAACAGGAGCCCCTCTTCGAGGATCAAATTTGTCAGATTTTGAACCATCTTCAAACCGTGAGTTGTTTCAAATTGGCATCTCACATTCTCTATCAAAATGACCTAGATTTCTACAATTATAACATTTGACATTTTGTTTTGAGAAACCAAGTTTCTTGTTTGAGTTTAAAGAAATCTCAGACCTTCCTGTTCTTTGAAAAAATCTCCTAGATCTTCTTGTTAGCATGGCCATCTGCCACTGAATATCCATTTGCTCCAAGTCATTACGATCCAATTGATCCATATCCTCATCATTCAACCTCTTTGCGTCATCTAGCGCCACTAAATCTTATTCAATAACAAACTACATGAAAAAGGCTAGGTGCTCTTGAGGTACCTTCACATTCATAAGCTTGGATCTACTGCTTGATGTTTTCTCTTTGCAGGATGCAGAAGTAAAACACACTTATGCTAAATCATCCACAACAGCAAATATCTCACCATCTTCAGTATTGGATAGAAAAGCAACTAAATTTGCAGAAGCTGCAATGGGTTTCATATATAGGCGTGGATTTTGAGTTAAAAACTTATTTCCACCCTTTCTCTTTTGCATATCAAGATCAAATGATTGAAGTTTAGAAATTAGAACATCAAGCTCTGAAATATCTAAATCAGTATTCTCTCTGATAATCATGACGTATGCTTCCCATGAGGATGGAAGTGCATCTAAGAGTTTATCATTTTACTCTTCCAAAGAAACCTCATAATCGAAATTGCTAAGCTCACTCAATAACAATGTGTATTTAGTCACTAATTCCTCAAAAGTCTCATTGTCTAAACATTTGAATACTTCAAGATGTTTCTTGAGAAATGTTCTTTTATTTCTTTTGAGCTGGTCACTACCTTCACACCTCTTTTCTACATCATCCCACAATGCCTTTGATCTTTTGTGTGATTTAAAAGATCAAAAAATCTCTTTAGGAAGTGCCATGATGAGCAAAGCATAGGCTTTCTTTTCCAAATCATAAAGTTTCTTTTCATCCTCTGTTAAACGTGAAACATTTTTATAAACCCCATTGAGCTGAGGTTGCTCATATCATTCAATTAATGGTATCATCAGACTTGAATTGGCTATGGACAGAAAAGACTCAAATCGAGCACTCCACGATGAGTACTCACTCAATGAAACCAGTTTTGGTGGTTTGGTCATTGTACCAGCTTCATTGTCATATAACAAGGAAGATAATGATGAAAGGTTGGCCATTTGGAGATGTTTTCTTGAGATTATCAACACTTAGAGAAATTCATAAACTGATCTGTCGATATTAGTAGTATCAACAATATTAAGTTGTCGATACTAATAGTATTGATGAGAATGTTTTCGACACTATTAAGTTCGATAAAAAACTTTCGATGCTAGTAATATCGATAGATTGACTATCGATACTAGTAATATCGATGGTAAACAACCTGAAAACCGTTTTTGTTGATACTAACAATCTCGAACTCAAAAATTTCAATTTTTGACAAGTTTTTCAAGTGCTGCAACTGATCTTCAATGAGTAATCATAATTTGATGATTAAAATTGATCAAAATATCATCAAGAGGTCTTCAAAAATCACCAAGAACTTGTTCTACCAAGATTACAACCGAGCAAAAAGCTCTGATACCGCTTGTAGGTCAGTGGTTAGGATCTAAATGATCTAGTATAACATAATATAACACGCGGAATCCATCATATTATGTTTGAACAAATTGAAACTAGATTTAGATGAATAGAATAGAATAGAACAAATGATAATGAAACAATTCACTCTTCTTGTATTAATCTTGTAAAATTCAGTACATACAATAAGATAGAAAATCACACAATTCAAGAATCCGAGTTATGCCCAAAAACGATACTAAGTTTAACTAAAACTCAGCTATATATAGACAGACTTGTCGATACTACTAATATCGACAATGCTACAGAAGATACTACTAATACCGACAATCCTACCTTCGATACTATTAATATCGATACAATCACTATCGATAATAATAGTATCGACAGATTCTATACTTATACAATTTTCAAAGCTAAACAAAAACAAAAAAACATAAACATTATATTGAAAAAACAAATACAATAATCATAACGATCTTCGTCTTGAATCAACAGCAATCTTCAGTCTTCAATTTAACAACTGAAGCTTGTTGCTATCAGGGTACTAACATCGATGAAGCCTAATATTGACAGAGGTTAACTTCAACGAGGATACTTTCGATGATAATAGATTCGATTAGACAAATGTCGAGACTAACAAGTTGGATGGGTTGGGCATCGAATTTGTAGTATCGGAGGTAGTGTTCATCGTCTCCATCCCTTCTCTTATATCAAATTTGCTGGTTGATCTCATGGTCTTAAAACATTCGTATTAAGTTCGATTATAGTTTCTATAAGTGCAAAATTTGTTGAAAAGGTTGTGGAATAATCTGAAGATTGTTTTTGATTAAAAACTCAAAAAGTATGCTCAAAATCTACCTTGAAAACATGATCTTTAGCTCGATTAACTTGTACTTCTGTGTTCTATGCTAATGTAGAAGTGTTTTGGCATCAAAATGAACGAAAATGGTGGACTTTTGAGTGAGTTCTCTTAGAGAGAAACACTAGGGAGAGAAAGTGACATAAATGGTTTCCTAGAGAGAGAGATGGTGTATAAATGAGAAAGAAAAGAGAAAGGAGAGCTTTATATAGCTCGGTTTATCCCCTGTGTGCGGTCCCTTTCGTTTACGCGTTAACGGTTTTATTTGCTCGGTTTTATGTAAATTATCTTTAAAATACAAAATTTTTAGTAAAATGATTTTATTTAAAATCGTTTAGGGTGTTAATTCCTAATAAACGTTTTAAGTCCTTTTTCTTATGCTAAATATCGTAAAAATATTATTTTGGTTATCTCGTTGGAACGCGTAACTAACTCTTATATTTATAAAATCGTCATCTTTACAAATACAACGCTCGTATCGTATTCCGACTTGGTTTACAATTTATGGAATATGCTTTCAGAATTATTATTCCTAATAGATGTATTCGTGTGAATCTTCACCCACACGAACACACTGTTAGGTTAACCTTTCTTAAATAATATTCATGTTTTTAGTTTTTACTTGTGACCTCACCAATGCGTAATTGTTTTCATTATTATTCTTATCTTAATATGTTTATCAATTCCAACTTCTCAAGCATCCTTCTCACTAAATCATATCACTGACACATCCATGATAGACCGAAATAAGTTTATGTATAGGGCATACGTAGAACTCGGTCGCAACCTATCAAGTCGCCAGCCCACTACCATTTCAATAACTATTGATACATGTAATGTCCCTAGTTCTATTTTGTACTACTTATCATGTAAAATTCAATTTATTAATGGAAGTTGTCTTTTTATATATTGTTCTTAATGTTTATGTTTAACTATTTGATTATTTGATTGGGTGATTTGGTTTATTGTTTAATTGAGTATGAGTATTGCTCATTCGGCCGAATGACTCTAGAGTATGAAGTCATTCGGCGAATGAGAATAGAGTATGTCTACATTCGTCGAATGAGTCATTCGCCGAATGACTCATTCGACTGAATTACTTATTCAACAGAAGCCATTCGCCGAATGAGTTGCTTCTGCCTCTCATTCGGCCGAATGACTACTGCCTATATATACCGGTTCAAATCATTTCAATACTAACTTTTCCAGAGCCCTCCTTCTTCCCTGAGATTCCAGAGTCAAACCCTAGGAGATTAGAGCGGCCATTGATCGTCCAAGTTCGATTCTCAACCCGTGGTGTTCGATTCTTGTCTACAAGTTCTTCCTACACCATCGGATCACCACGGTTGCTGTTGATTTCGATTGGAAAACCCTGGAATAGGATTTCGCACTATTCCAGCGGTTGTCGGGTAGATTTCCATAGGAATCGGATTGTTTCCGAGCTCCTTTAAGGTCCTACAAAGTGGTATCAGAGCCTTGGCTCTAGATTCTACTCGATTTTCACTCTAAATCATCAGATCTAAGTTTTCCAAAACCCTGATTTTCGTAACTTCCAAAAACCCTAAGTTTCTTGCTCTCCAAGTCACTATTTCATTGAAAATCCGTGGGTTTTTGTGGTGTGTTTGTCAAAACCTTTTCCCAATTGGTTGATTATCATGTCATGATGTTCTGTACCAAATTTGGTGCATAGATTTGGTCAAAATAGCAAGTTATCACGATTTTCGTTGTTGAAAACCCCAGATCGCCCGAATGAGTATTGCGGCCGAATAAGTTAGGCCGAATCAGTCCTCATTCGCCAAATAGCACTCATTCGGCGAATAGCTATTTCATTCCAGTCATTCGGCGAATAGCATCATACTCTTCTCTCATTCGGCGAATCACCTTATTCGATCATTCATTCGCCGAATAGGTTCATTTGTTCTACTCATTCGCCAAGTGTCATATTCATCTTCTCATTCGCCAGTTTATCACATTCGGCCCCCGACATTCGCCATATTCATCTTCATTCGGCCCTTCATTCTGAAAATTTTTCTAAGTATTGGATTTTGTCATTTCTGATTACATGGAGGATTTAGCACTTATGGCAAACCAGAATCATCGTATTCAGACTCTACTGTTAACAGAGAATGAGACGGGGAACTCCAACAAAGCTCCTAAGTTACTAACCTTAGACGATTATCCTCATTGGAAGTATAGGTTTGAGATTCACATTAATGGGGAGGATACAAATATATGGATGATGATTGAAGGAGGTTATCTGAGGCCTCTAATTGAAGATGGAACTCCTATGCTAGTCACACGGATGACTGAGCCTCAAAGGAAGCTTTATGACTATGAGAAGAAAGCTTATGCTATTTTATCACAGTCCATTGCTACTGATATCTTCCATCAGTTTAGACAGTTTACATCTTCCAAGTATTTATGGGATGCTTTGCAACAAAGATATGAAGGGAATGATGCTTTAAAGAGCATTAAGTCAAAAGCATTGAGAAAGGAATTCAATAGCTTTATGTATGTGGGAAATGAGTCACTGGATGAACTGATTGCTAGGTTTTATCATCTTTTGAGCGAGTTATTCAATCATGAGGTCAAGACTACTACTCAAGAGAAAATTCAGTGTTTGGCGGATGCTCTACCTCCAAAGTGGGAGTCATTCTTGATGGTACTCAAGCAGAACCAGATGTTGGCACATATGGATATCAATGATTTCATTTAGAAGCTGAAAGAGCAGGAGATAGAAAACAAATGGAAAGCCAAGAGAGTAGTTCAAGTTCAGGACCCCTCCTTATACTATTCTACTCCCACAGTTGATAAATCAACTACTCATGCTCCTTTAAAGACTGCTTTTGTTTCTCAAACATCTGAAGCTCCATCTACGGCTCAGATTCAATTCAGTCAGTCATCTTCATCCAGTTCACAAAAAGAGCATCATCAGCCTACTGCCAGTCTGAAAACAGACAACTTTGACAAGGTCACTGTGGAGATTGCTAAAGAGCATATGGGTCTTTTGTCTACATTGGTTAGCTCATATGATGGTTTAGTTACTGGTCAGATCGGCAATCCTTATTTGACCAATGATGACTATTCTCAGATAGATCCTGATGACATGGAAAGGATTGACATTATGTGGACTTTGGCAAGTGCTGTGAGAAGAGCTAAGGATTTTGTGAAGAGAACTGGTAAAGACATAAATTTAAACAAGGAGTCTAAGTTTGGATTTGATATGGCATCGGTGACATGCTACAACTGTGCAGAGAAGGGCCATTTTGCCAGACAGTGCAAGCAACCGAAGAAAGCAGGCAACAAGAATCCATTTCAGCAACAGAAATCTACTACTTCAAATCCAGAAAGGAGATTGGTTCCCATTGATTCTCCTACTCAAGCTGGTTCTTCATCTTCTGCAAGCAAAGCTTTGATGGTACAACAGGATGAAGGGGTGAACTGGGATTTCAGATTCAATGCTGATCAAGGAGAACAAGATAAAGCATGTGTGGCTGATATTCAACAAGCTGAAAATCAAAGTGAGGAAAGTACTCTGGAAGAATCAAAGATGAATGATGATAAAGTCTCAATTTCAGAGTCAGACAGTGTGACAGATTCAGACACTCAAGATTCTGATACTGAAACTGATGACTCCAATACTCAGTTTGCTTTGATGGTAAACTCTTCTGCTTCATCAGAGTCTGAGCAGGTATACACTGATTGTTCATCTTCACATTCTGAGTGTTTTAATTGTGTTGACCTTAGAAGTAAGGTTCTTGCTTATCAGAAGCATAACAGTGACCTATTGAACGATCTAGACTTGTGCATTGAAGCTAACAAAATTTTAAAATCTAATGAAAAAGATTTTCAAGTTAAAATTGATCTTTTAAACAGACAATTGCATGAGGCTGAGATCGCTGTGCTGAACAAGCAAGATGCTATAACTTCTTATCTCAACACCATCAATGAGATCAAGAAGAAGTTAGCAATAGTCGAGTGTGACAATGAGACCCTAGGACAGAAGCTCAAGAGCTATGAGAGCTCATCTTATATTATTGAGCACATGATCAGTAGGGGTACTGGTCAACAGGGAAAGGGAATGGTTAACTATCAGAATTGTCCTCCACCAATCCTCAACGCCTTTGTCAATACACCAAATGACAAAGACGTTAAGGATTTTCAAGTCACTACTCCATTAGTAATTGATCCAATTGGTCTGAGTACAAATCAGAGTTTATCAAAGTCTGAGGGATCTCGGGTGGATGGAATGGTTGAAGATTGGGTCTTAGATTCTGAGGATGAATCAGATTATTCACCTAAATTTAGTACTACTCAGAATCAAACCCCTGTTGTCATGAAAGGTGACCCAATCTGCAACTCAAAGATTTACAAAGAATTGGGCTTTGTAAAAGCTTCACAAGAGTCTGAAGCTAAGTGTGTTACCAAGTCAGCTTTTGTTGGTAACAAAGGGACAAAAGGATTGGGTTTTAATCAAGACAACTTGAAAACAAATATTTTTAAATCACATCACAAATCATTTTCTGATTTAAAACATTTTCATAAAAAGGGTGAAAAAGTTTGTTTTGAATATGGTGAAACTGGGCACATTGTTAGATTTTGCCCTCATTTGATCAGACCAAAGGTTGTTCCTTTCAGAAAACTGAATTCTGCTTTAACCAAACCTGTAAAATCTGTAACTAAGCATGTTCTAACAAAACCCAAACAACAAATCCAGACCAAATTTTTAGACAAGGGTAAAGAGAAACTGAAAACTTTGGATGTTCCAATTGTGCTTAAAGTTAAACAAGCAAAAACATCATCCATTTATCTGAAAAATTCCTTTGATAAAAATGCAATCTGGAAAGTTAAACCATCTGAGGATTCAGTTCTACATATCTCAGATAAGCCTCTTCCAGATGGTAAATGGATTGATGTATGGATCCGAGACTCTCTGGGTCAACCTAAGACTGTAAAGGCTTGGGTTCCCAAAGTGAACTGATTGTCTCTTTCTTGTGCAGGTTGCCCCAAAAGCTGGAGTTAACAGCAATTGGATAGTTGATAGTAGGGCTTCCAAGCACATGACTGGTGATATTTCTTTGCTCACCAATGTGAATGCAGTTCATGGTGGATATGTTGCATTTGCCGGTGATAAAGGTGGTTTTATTACAGGAGAGGGAATTCTGACCAATGGTCAAGTGTCTTTTGATAATGTCAGATATGTTAAACAGTTGGAAAACAATCTTTTGTCAGTTTCACAGATTTGTGACAAAGAGTACAAGGTTTTATTTGATGAGTCAAAATGTTACATTCTTAAGCAAGGTGTTAAGATCCCTGAAGATTGGATTTTGATGTCCGCTCCTAGAAAGCAAGACTTATATGTTCTCAACATGGCCACAGCTTCAACTACATCCTCCACAGCTTCATGTTTTATGACAAAGGCAACTGAGAAAGATTCAATCCTTTGGCATAAGAGGATGGGTCATTTGAGTTTACGCAAGATGAATCATTTGGTTCATAATAGTCTGGTTGAGGGAGTTAGCCTAAAGAATTTTAAGTTGTCCGATATCTGTGTATCTTGCAAGAAGGGAAAGCAATATAAGCAGTCTCACAAGCTGAAAAAGTTTCATTCAATCAATGTTCCTCTTGAGCTTCTCCATATGGATTTGTTTGGTCATGTGAATCGGAAGAGTATTGCTGGAGATCAATACTGTCTTGTCATCACTGATGAGTATTCCAGATATTCTTGGGTTTTCTTTTTGAAGGAGAAATCTGAAACGTTTGATTGCATTCAAGTGTTGGTTACCAAACTTGAATCACTTTATAAGCTCAAGATTCGTCAGTTTCGAACAGATAATGGAACGGAGTTCAAAAATCACAACATGGAGAATTTTTGTAATGCAAGAGGCATTGTGCAACAGTTTAGTGCTCCATATGTTCCACAAATGAATAATGTTGCTGAACGCAAAAATAGGACATTGATTGAGGCTGCTAGAACCATGCTTGCTGATTCATCTCTACCGGTTCAGTTCTGGAATGAAGCTGTAGCAAATGCTTGCTATACATTGAACCGGGTTCTCATTGTGAAAAGACATGGGAAGACTTGCTTTGAACTGCTCCATAACAGAAAGCCAAATCTTAAGTATCTTGAACCGTTTGGTGCACCGTGCACTATGCTTAAGAAACATGAGCAGGGCAAGTTCAATGAGAAGGTGGAAGAAGGGTACTTTCTTGGGTACAGCACTCCAAATAAAAGAGTTTACAACATTTCAACTCATAATGTGGAGGAGTGGTACCATGTTGACGTTCAGAAATATTCTATGCCCCCACCTGGAAAAGGCCCAGATTGGATGTTTGATTATTCTAGTCGTTTTGGTTCATTCAATATGGCCCCCATGTATTCAGATGAAGATGTTGCAGTTCAGATGCTGTATGATGCACAGAATGCACCTGATGAACCTATGCAACCTTCCTCTGCATCTGTTCCAGCCACACAGATAAATGATGACAGCTCAGACACAGATGACAATCATCCTCATCCGGTTGCTACTGAACCAGGTGTTGATAATCTTGTACCAGGTCTTGAGGATTTGAATCTGAATAACCTAGATCCTGAGGTTGAGGTTCCAGCTCATCCTGTTGGACGAATTAACCGCATTCATCCTCGAGAAAATATTATTGGGAGTCCTTTGGATGTAGTGAAGACTCGAAATCAAATTTCTTCAGGTGGTCTTGCTGACATTCTTGATTTTGCAGATGTAAGCTTTTGTGCTCATTCCTGCTTTATTTCTCAAGTTGAACCACGTACTGTCACTGAAGCTCTCAAGGAAGAATCCTGGGTTGATGCAATGCAAGAAGAACTTCTACAGTTCAAAAAGTTAGGTGTCTGGAAATTGGTTGACAGACCAAAAGGTGCAAAAGTCATTGGCACTCGATGGGTTCTTCGTTGCAAGAAAGATGATCACGGGATCATAGTGCGAAACAAGGCACGTCTGGTGGTTCAAGGATTCAGACAAATAGAGGGTTTGGACTATAATGAGGTGTTTGCTCCGGTTGCTCGACTCGAAGCAATTCGTATCTTCTTGGCTTATGCATCCTTTAAGAAGTTTAAGGTTTATCAAATGGATGTCAAGAGTGCGTTCCTTCATGGTGTGATCAGTGAAACAGTATATGTCAGTCAACCTCCCGGGTTTTAGGATCCATTGAATCGTGACCAAGTCTACAAGCTAGACAAGGCTTTATATGGATTGCATCAAGCTCCGCGAGCGTGGTATGAGACACTTTCTACTCACCTTCTGAATAACGGGTTCAGAAGAGGTGTCATTGACTGCACATTATTCATTCGTGAGAAGGACAGTGATTTGCTCTTGGTGCAAGTGTATGTGGACGACATAATCTTTGGTTCCACTAATGATAGTCTGTGCAAGGAATTCGAGAAGGTTATGAAAGAGAAATTTGAAATGAGCTCAATGGGAGAGATGAAGTTTTTCTTAGGATTGCAGGTGGATCAGTCTGAGGCAGGGATTTTCATTCATCAAACCAAATATGTTGGTGACATTCTGAGCCGGTTCAGTATGTCTGATGCAAAGCCTGCTGGTACCCCACTGGCGATTAATCACGGGATTACTCCAGATGAAAAGGGGGAGTTAATTGATGCCACTCTGTACCGAGGAATGATAGGATCTCTTATGTATCTCACTGCTTCTCGGCCAGATATCATGTTCGCTACTTGCTTGTGTGCACGCTATCAGTCAAAACCAAGAGTATCTCATCTCATTGCTGTCAAAAGGATTATGCGTTATCTGAAGGGTACACCAGAACTTGGCTTATGGTACCCTAATGATGATAACTTTGAGCTTACTGCATATAGTGATTCAGATTATGGTGGATGCAAGAGAGATTTCAAATCAATATTTGCAGGATGTCAGTTCTTTGGAAACCGTTTAGTTACCTGGCAGTGCAAGAAGCAGACGTCGGTGTCTACTTCAACCTGTGAAGCTGAATACATTGCTGCTGCTAGTTGCTGTTCTCAAATCATCTGGATTCAACAGCAACTCAGGGATTATGGGTTACATTTTTCTAACACTCCTATATATGTTGATAATACTGCTGCCATAGCTGTCACTAAAAATCCTGTTCAGCACTCCAAAACCAAACACATCGACATTAAATATCACTTCATACGTGATTGTTTTGAAAAGAAATTAATCGATGTAGTGAAAATTCACACCGATCACCAAAAAGCCGATCTTTTTACCAAAGCATTTGATAAACCCAGATTTTTATATCTGTTATCGGCTAATGGTGTTTTTCAAAAGGATGAAGTCCAATCCTCATCTGAGTCTAACAAATGATCATCACTTTTCTTAACTAGTCTTTGTTTTGTTTATTCTAGTTCAGTCTTTCAATTTTTCTTGTATAGTTTATTTTCTTCATTAAAAAGTCAAAAATATTTTCTGTTTTTAGGTTTTTAGGGGGAGATATACTGTAATTTGAAAAACCAAAAACATTTAAAAATTGAAAAATCAAAAACAATAGAAAAATTAAAAAATTGAGATGGTCTTTCTTTATAAAGTAATACATTAATCTATCATGTCATAGAAGCAGAAGTGAATGTATGAGCTGAAATCACAAGAGAATTGTGTTGGGATGTACTGATAGGCTGACTATACAGAATGAATAAACAACTTGTGATAACTTAGAAAGTTTGATCTGTGGGATCCATTTTATAAAACCACTTGAGTGAGAAATGGTTTTTGACTCAAATCAAGCATACACCTGTCATCATGGAATCAAATGAGGTTTCAAACAAAGAAAAACAAAAACAAGCTGGTATTAAGCTTGAAGAAAAACAAAAACAAGCTGGTATTAAGCTTGAAGTAAAATAAATGCAAGCTGGTATTAAGCTTGAGAAAAACTTAAACAAATTAAGTTCGATTCCATATATGTGCCATATTGCTGGGACGGACCTAGCTGAAGCCATCCATTTGGATAGAACAAGATAAATAAAAAAAGATAATAATGTTAGAATCTTATTGTATTCATGATGACTGGTTTTAAGATATGTAGAAATGAGTTTTGAACTGATTTTGATCTTTAATGGTGAATTGAAATGGGGAACTCAATCAAGAAATATGAGTGATCATAAAGTTTGTTTAGTAGTTGTGTATTGTTTGGTTTAATTCTGGACAAACATATCAGTAATCGTATCATAATAGAATTGTGATTGAAGTAAAGCATTCATTGAAGATAATATGATGTGATTAGAGATATGTGTTATTTTATTAATGGACTTCTCACAAAAATATGTGTTTATTTGTCTTTAGTTACTATTTGTACAGTCGTAGTTGTTGTTTCAGAAAAATACAAAAAGATTTTCTATTTTAAATTTTATTTTAGATGATCATTTGTAGATTCAGATGTTTGCCACATCCGAATCCTGAACCAACCAAACATATCTTCATAATTGTCAAAAGTTTGTTGTTCAAAATGCTATATATTGAAAAAATTTGAGTTTTGGGTGTTAAAATCTCTCATTCGTCCGAATGAGAGGTAAATTTCATTCACTCAGCCGAATGACCTCATTCTGCGAATGAGTCATTCGACCGAATCAATCAGACCAAGGTTTTTTCTCATTTGACGAATGAGGTGTGTCGAATGTCTCATTCGACATTCACATTCGGCGAATGAGTGGTGACGAATGACTCATTCGTCAATCACATTCGGCGAATGTGTCGGAATTTCAACCGACCTTTCGTCTAGCTTATTCGGCGAATAACTGTGGCTATATAAGAGTCCTTCGGCCGAATGAAGGTCATTCGATCTTATTCTCTTTTGCCGCATCTGTGTGTTCCCCATTCGCCCAAATATCAACGTTGCTCAAACAATCGATTTCTTGTGTTTGTTACTCACCCTGCTTCTGATCATCACATCCTATTTCATCTCAGGTACTTAGAGAAGGATTATCAGCGATTTCCAACCGTGGAATCATCAAGAACAGATCAAATTTTTAGATTCTAGGGTTTCGTTAATCGCCTTGTAAATAAATGGTCAATATGGACATGAAATCACCTAAGACGTGTTTTAAATATCTTAATTGGTTGATTCTGGGTATGTGCATGTAAATTTTGTGGACTGATTTGAGTGTTTTAAAAAAGGGATTTTTGAATTCAAACTGGTTGCCGAATGTCGTCATTCGGCGAATGGCTCATTTGACGAATGACCATCATAGCTTATAGCTCGTTCGGCGAATGATGTCTATTCGACGAATGAATCCCATTCGGTGTATGGGTCATTCGACCGAAGGTTTCATTCGGCCGAATGACTCTCATTCGACCAAAGTGTTTAATATGATTTTTTTTTTCTGATTTATGTTTTCTGTTCAACTGAATTGCACTAACATGTTTATTTTTTTGTTTTTCAGTATGGCAGGTTACAAGTCTGTGCCAAAGCATAACATTTGTGCTCATTTGGATCTCAACACACCGAACGCCAAACACTACTCAGAGATTATCACTTTTCTTCGGCGTTCGAGGATTTTTACAGCTATATCTACCTTACATGTACCCTACCACTCTCATCAGCAAGAATTCTGGTCTTCCGCAGACATAGATTGTGAGGCTGAGCCTACCGTTATTAGAGGGAAGGTGCTAGGACATGATGTTGCTGTGTCCGCTGAGCACATAAGGAGAGTGTGTGGATTTCAGGATACTCCCGATCAGCCATCTCTGCTAGATCGTTTCTTAGTTCGTGGTTGCTTTCTGAGATGCAAGTACGAAGGTGATATTGGAACAGGAATTCTCAACAAAGCATTCATGTCTCCTCAATTCAAATATCTCGCACACGTTCTGGTTCACTGTCTCGGATCAAGGAGAGGTGGATTCGATGATATGCGAGAGACAATACAGTGTGCTTTTGCTGCTTTGGTGCTGAACAAGCCGTTCAACTTCTCCGAGATGATTTTCATACACATGAAGGAGAACGTTGTCTTGAAGGGCGACAAGAAATTTCTGATGTATCCTCGATTTCTGCAACAGATTATAGATGCTCAAGTTCCGGATCTGCCAAAGATCAATGCTGATATTGTCCGTCTAGAGCATATGAATGACACTACTCTGAACAGAGTCTTGTCATACAGAGGGAAAGAGAGGAAGCCAGCTACCCGATCTTTATTTGGTCATCTTTCTAGGCCAGATTATCGAGCTCCTGCTGGTTGTAAATGGAAGCACGATGATTCTGATTCTGATGTTGAGGACATTGTTGTACTAGATGATGGTGGTGATAGTGATGGACGAAATGATGATGATGCAGGTGGTAATGATGCTGGAGTTGGTAAAAGCTCAGTGATTGTGTGCACTGTAGCTGTTAGTTCTGTATTGGTGAGTGCGGGTGTAGGTGACATAACCACTGCTGCTGATGTGAGCATGGTTGATGTTGGTGGTGTTGCTGCTGGTAGTGATGTTGGTGTTTCTACAGCTCAAGAAGAAGATATAGATGTCGATTCTCTATTAGAATTGAATTTCTTAACTACTACTACAGTCACCACTTCTGCTTCACTTGATGCTACAGTTCCTCATTCTACAGAAGGTGATGATGAGTCAGAGGACTCAAGTGAGGATGATGGTGTAGCTGGTGAAGGTGATGAAGATAGTACTGATTCTGATGATACTATCGAGGATGGTTTTGAGAAGGTAATGGTTGGTGGGAGGATGGTTGTGAGGAAGAGGAAGAGAAGTGAAGAGGAGCTGGAGGAGATTGCTGATCCATTGTTCATTCCAGAATTTGATTTGTCTCCTCCACCTCGGTCTTCAGCACCAGTTACAGTGGCTGTTTCTACTGCTACTTCTCAGCCTACATCCTCCCGAGCCGGGAGAGGAAAGAGATCGAGGTTCTCTTTTCAAAGGAGGTCAGAACTGACTCCAGCTGCTACAACTACTGTTACATCAGTAGCAGCTGTTTCAGTTTCTTCACTGACATGGTCAAGGGTTGTTCCCTCACATACTACTATTGCCCCGCTGACCACTCCTATTACTCATAATCCTGTTTATGTTGTTGCTTCTGCTGGCCCCTCTACATCTCGAGCTGACATGTTCATACCTACTGTTTCAGTTGTTGATCAGCTGAGCACACTGAACAGTATGGTTCTTAGACTGATGGAGAAAAACATGGAGCAGGAGAACAAGATAGCTCAGCTCACACAAAGGATCAATGATCAGGATGCCTTGTTGCTGCAGGCAGCTGATCAACGAGCTGATTTTAGAGCTCGTTCTGCTCAACAAGAAGAGCAGTTGCTAAAGTATATCGATGAGCACAACCAGTTGGCACTGACTGCCACTGGTTTCAATGAAAGGATTTTGCTACTAGAAGCAGAGAATGCTCGACTTGCTGAACTAGTTGAAAGTTCCAAGGAAGGCACTCCCAGGCTTGAGGGTACAACAACCCGCTCCAATGATTCAGATTCTGAGAAAACAGAGGAAGAAGAAGAGGAAGAAGAGGAAGCAGAATCTGATGAGGAAAAGGTTGACTATGAAGAATCTGATCAAGATGGTGATCAGGACGGATCAGGGAGTGGGTCTTCTGAATCATCCAGTACTGATGACGATGATGACGATGATGATCAAGCCCCTCCTTCATCTGAGATCTGGTCCAAAAAGGCCAATGATAAAAAGCAACAGGCTCCTCCTTCATTTCCTCCGGTACAAACTGAAGAACCAACAGCTACTGAGGAAGTCGAAGCTGTGCCTGTGAGACGTCAACTGGATGAAACACTCACTATGATTCTTGACGCTCAAGGCATCATACAGCACTCAGTCAGCTATGACAAGGAGGAAGGAGAAATTATTCACTGCTTGACAAAGGAACAAATTGCTGAACTGTTCAGGTTAAATCCTGATGAGGTGATCACTGACGATACCTCTGTTCCTATTGTTGATGAGCCAGAGCCAGAAATTTTTGATGATATTGATGAAGTTATCTTGGAGGATATCACTGATGAGGAATATCCCAATTACACATCGGCTGAGGATGAGTTGCCTACATTCACTGAACCATTTGATCAAGAAACAGAGGATCTTTTGGTCAGATATCTGGAAGAACAAGTTGAAGCAAGCAAATCCGAAGCCGATGAACAAAAGAAAAGAAAAGAAGAATGGGAGGCCTACTAGGTGACCTTGAAGAAACAAAGCACCGAGAAGATGCCAGCTACACACAAGAAAGTTTACAGAACCAAAGGCTACAAAGCTAGAGGTCAAATATTGAGCTGGGCATACTTTCACGACCTTGGTTGCTATGCTGTGAAGAGAGAGAAGGGAATTGATTACTTCAAGCACCCTCATGATTTCAAGACGTTGCCGGGCTTTGAAGTTAATCAATTAGCACGTCTTAAGTTACTATACAGTGAAGACTCAGGGATGTCTGCCTGGTTTTCTAGGCAAATCCAGTATGAGTACAGAAAGAGATGGGTGAACTTTCAGCCCCAGCAGCCTGAACGGTATTATTTGCCAGAAATTGACAGAGACACCCGAAAGCATAAGGTTATCCTGAAGTGGCTTCCCCCTAGAGTTTTGAAGAAGATTCCTTTACGGAAAATGCGACAAGACTTTATGGATGGCTTCCGATGGTGGTATTATGATAGGTGCACTAGCGAGGCTGTGATTGTGTTGTGCAAGGATAAGCAGTGGGAGACTGTAAGGATATTTGATCCTATGTGGTTGACCAATCTATCTCACAAAGATGTTCAAGCTCTGTTTAGGCACCAGATTTTCTTCGATGTTCAAGACATGGTGCAAGCATTGCAGTTTATGAGAGTGATCCGTCTCTGCAGTATTTTCAAGATCCATGCTGGAGTAGACTGGAAAGCTATATCGGCAAAGTATTTCAAGAAAGACACTTCCAAGAGTTGAACTAGGTCCAAGGGGGGGTTTGTTGATACGTGTAATGTCCCTAGTTCTATTTTGTACTACTTATCATGTAAAATTCAAGTTATTAATGGAAGTTGTCTTTTTATATATTGTTCTTAATGTTTATGTTTAACTATTTGATTATTTGATTGGGTGATTTGGTTTATTGTTTAATTGAGTATGAGTATTGCTCATTCGGCCGAATGACTCTAGAGTATGAAGTCATTCGGCGAATGAGAATAGAGTATGTCTACATTCGTCGAATGAGTCATTCGCCGAATGACTCATTCGACTGAATTACTTATTCGACAGAAGCCATTCGCCGAATGAGTTGCTTCTGCCTCTCATTCGGCCGAATGACTACTGCCTATATATACCGGTTCAAATCATTTCAATACTAACTTTTCCAGAGCCCTCCTTCTTCCCTGAGATTCCAGAGTCAAACCCTAGGAGATTAGAGCGGCCATTGATTGTCCAAGTTCGATTCTCAACCCGTGGTGTTCGATTCTTGTCTACAAGTTCTTCCTACACCATCGGATCACCACGGTTGCTGTTGATTTCGATTGGAAAACCCTGGAATAGGATTCCGCACTATTCCAGCGGCTGTCGGGTAGATTTCCATAGGAATCGGATTGTTTCCGAGCTCCTTGAAGGTCCTACAATAACCATGACCACGTGTCGTTGACTATATTTAGTGACAAAACCTTAAACCTTCACAACTCAAAAGCTAACCTCAGATTCTCCTCACCAAATCCTAAGACCAACATACTCATGATAAACCATAGAAAAGTTTATGTATAGGGCATACATAGGAATCAGTCGCAACCTATGCAGCCGCCAGTCCACCACGTCTTTGATAGGTAATGACTATGCCCTTGCCTATATTTGGTGATAGAATCCTACACTACTACCAATACCATTTAAACAAAATATAGCATGCGTATTCAAATCCACAATAAATGCTATGGGTATGTCTAGTTATATTACAAACTAAATTTCCCCATGGTTTATGCATGTTAATTGTGTGTTCTCAATAGTGTAAATCAGTGTTCATATTACAATTCAAAATCAGAGCATTCAATTAGCGTATGTGTTCTATCAATAATAAGGTATGTGCATTAACAATTACCTAAAATGCAGTGATGTTACAGTCTCCCCTAGTTGAGGGAATTTCGTCCTAAAATTCAACTTGGAGTAACTGTAGTAAATAAGTGTGTATAATTAAGTTTCATCTGATCTTCTCGTTCCCATGTGAACTCTCGAGCACGCTTCGACTCCCACCGTACTTTGAAAATTGGAATCCGGCTATGCTTGAGTTTCTTAACATCACGGTCCATGATCTGGACTGGTTTCTCAACAAAGTGCATTGTGTCGCTGATGCGAATATCATCGAGCGATACTTGAAGATCCTGATCAGCTAAGCATTTCTTTAAATTGGACACGTGGAAGGTTGGGTGCACATTACTAAGTTCCAATAGGAAGTTCTAGCTTGTAGGCAACCTTCTTGATTCGTTCAAGAATCTTAAAAGGACCAACATAACGTGGAGCAAGTTTACCTTTCTTCCCGAAGCGTACAACTCCCTTCCATGGCGATACTTTAAGTAAACCTATATCGTCAACTTGGAATTCTAAAGGTTTATGACATTTATCCGCGTAACTCTTTTGTCGACTACGAGCAGCTAACAAATTGTCACAGATCTGCTCGTTTCTTGAATGATCTCAGGACCTGTGATATGCAATTCGCCGATCTCGGTCCAACAGATAGGTGACCGACATTTTCTACCATAAAGAGCTTCAAATGGTGCCATACCAATGCTCGCATGATAACTATTGTTATACGAGAGCTCAACTAATGGTAAATGGCTATCCCAGTTGCCACCAAAATTGATGACACAAGCTCTTAACATATCTTCTTAAAGTGTCTGAATTGTATTCGAAAAGCTTGATGTAATGATTCCCAAAATCGTGCTATGAAACGAGCATAATGATCCGATATTATACTCAAGGAAATTCTGTGTCGGCTAACAATATCATCAACGTAGATACTAGCTAACTTCCACACAGGGTAAGCTTCATATATCAGTAGAGTGTGAGTTGATTTGGTTAACAGATCGATTATCACCCATATACTATCGTGACCACTTTTGGTTCATGGGAGTTTGGTAATAAAATCTATAGAGATATTCTCCCACTTCCACATTGGCATTTCTTGTTGTAGTAACAATCCCGAAGATCGCTGATGTTCAGCCTTGATTTTTGCACAGTTAAGGCATTTGGCTACATACTCAGCTATATCCTTCTTCATTCCAGGCTACGAATACAAGACTGTAGATCTACTGATTTGATCTTGATCATTCAACAGAATTCTATTAACAATCAATTATATGCGGAATCTATAATCGATCTATATGTATCAAAGACAAACAATCATTTATAAACATCATTTCATTGAATAGGATAAACTGATTACAATGAAATGTTCAAGAACACACGGTTCTTTCACTCTCATACAGAGAAAATCAGATCTGTCTCACACTCAAAACTCTAGAAGTGACAAACCTCTAGACAAACCTGCAATATATATATAGAGTTCAGATGAACCTAGCCGAACCTATAGGTTCGTTAGCCGAACCTTGAGGTTCGCTGGACGAACCTGTACAAGACACACTACTAGGTTCGCCGAACCTGCTAAGGTTCGTGGGCAAGACGAACCTTAGCCAAACGTCTAATAACTTTAACATTTTGACAAGAAAGCTATTACATAATGTCCTAACAAACTCCCCCTTAAGAGCTGCTTCCAAAATCTTCAATATCTCTATCTTCAATCTTCACTTTGAGATTTACTTGTAGTCAAATCTTCACAAACATTTTCTGCAGCACGAATGATAACAGACTTTGGAATCGTTGAAAGTCGTTCAGCTTCCAACTTTGCATCTCTGTCATCTCTCTCGTTTTGCAACTTCATCAACTCAACATACAAATAATTAACATCTTCCCATTTGCATCCAGAATGTATTCCCAAAGTATAACACATCCGAGCTATCATTTGAAATTGAACCGCCATGTCTTTGTAGCTTATACCAACATCATGAAACCCATTATTTGCAAATATTTCAACTACATTGAATAAGTCAATATCATCCTTTGAACAATTCACCAGCCACACATGATCCAACAATATTATAACCCTCCATTTATCTTCTTGTCTCAAAAGAATAACTGCTTTAGACGTTCTTTCATCATAAAACCATAACTTGAAATAAGGATTCCAATTCTGTTCTATTCTTCTCAATCTTGGTCTTGTATATACTTTAGGCTTAGGATACACAAAAGAATTCTTCTTCAACACTGAAAATTGAGGCACCAGCCAATTCCAACCAGACTTTGCTTCTTTCTTCAGCATCTTCTCAAACCTTCCATTATGTTCTGTCTGAATTGGCTTTATCATTCTCAACCTGGATAACTGCATACATTCAAAAGATGGTAATGACAATATATCAAATGCCTTTCCAAAATATTGACAACCATCAGTCCTCTTGACAACATAGCATCCTCTATTCTTCAAGCTTCCAGGAATATGATGAAAGTAACCATAGCTTACAATTCTTCCTTTCATCTTTGACATTGATCCAATTTTGAATCTTTTGAATTGTCTAGCTTGGTCTTTTTGAATCTTTTCTTCAATAACTTCAACCATTTGCTTGAAAATGAATAAGTGATCAATAATGTACTTATGTTCATCTTGATTTTCTTTCCACATCTCCATATAAGTCTTTTCTTTCATAGGATCTATAGTTGTCTTTGGAGCTCTTCTTTGAACTTCAATTTCAAATATATTCTTCAAAGTTTGTAAATTATACAAATTCTCATCCACTTGATCATCTAGTTCAAAGTCAATTGATTGACCTGATTCCTCAATCGCCATTTTTCCAGCATCATTCATGTTCTTTAAATCATTCAATTCAACTCCAAACAAATCAGCTAACTTTGTCTTTGAATAACCACCTCCAATTTCTCCTTCCTCCAACTCTTTATCTTCAGAAAGTTCACCAAACATTCTTTGCAACTGTACCTCAACATTTTGTTTAAACAAATCTAAGAATGTAGGCGATGACATATCAATCTGTTCCTTTGGATATTCCAACTCTGTCAAGTCTTCAAAATCTACATCTTCAATATCCTTTGCCTTATCAGAAGAAACAGAAGAAATAGGAGTAACATTTAATGAAATCCCAGAAAGCTTGTAAATAACTATTGCTCCAGTAATGGAATTCAAAACACTTGAACTTCCAACACCTGTCACATCACCATCACCATCATCATCTTCATCATCATGATAAGCATTAAAGCTTGGGTGTTCATCAACATCTGAATCCTCATAGTCTACCTTCTCTTTTTCTTCTTCATCATCATCAATATTAAGAAACACTTGATCAACACTAGCACCAGTAGCCTCATCTTGATTATCCTTAACTTGAATATCATCAATCTTTTGCTTCAAATCTTGATTATCTTTCTTTAAATCAGCAATCTCAGCATTTTGCTTCACAATCAATGTTTCCAATGAAGTAATTCTCTAATTCATCAACTTCTCTTCAAGCAAATCCTCTTCTCTCCACTTCAACAATTGAGAAATTTGACATTTCATCACATTTAAATCACTTGAACTTGAAGAAGATGGTTGTTCAGCTTCAACTTTCTCCTTTTGCTTCCTATACTTGTCAAACTCTTGTGACAAGATAGATATCCTTCTTCTCAGCTCAGTATCATCATAATCTATGGAGAAGTTTAAGTCCAAATCATCTAAGCCCTCAAATAAAGACTCTCCTCTGGAGGTAGAAGTTGCTTGAAATGATGCAGTCAAAGTAGTAGCATCCTAAATGAAGGAACTAATGTAACAACGTTGACAAAATCAGGAATTTGAAAGAAAGGATCAGAAAACATACGAACAGGGGAAGTAGAAACAGCTTCTTGAACTGTTACAGCTACTGAAATAGGTATAGAAACAGCAATAGATGCATGTGAAGTAGAAACAACCACATGAGAAGAAACAATAATCCTGGGAGTCTTTGTCTTCTTCTTCTTAGGCACCTTAGCCATTCTCTTTTTCTTCTTTGGCCTTGAAGACTCAGGCTTATCAACAGTAAAGTTAAAATCATTTTCTTCTTCTCTTGCGTCTTTACTTTGTTGTTGTGCTGGCCTTTTCTTCAATCTTCTTTCCATTCGGTTCCCAACCTGTACTGTCTCCATTCCTGACTCTGTAGATTTTTCATCTTCAGCATCAACATCAACATCTTCAGTATCAACATGTTGAGAAACAACCTCTTATTGTCTTTAAGCTTCTTGTTGATCTGGATAGATCACCTGAAGAGGAACAAGTGTAGTAGGAGTCACATATGGTCCTTGAACTGGTTCTTGAGTTTGTTGATGTGACTGAGAAGGCTGAGCTTGTGATTGACTGACTTGTGGTCAAGGAGGAGGAGGAGGTGGTTGTTGTTGATCATTATCACTCAAAAGTTCATTTTCTGAACTTGAAACTTCATGCCTCCAAGCATCATTCAAAGGAGCAACATAATTTGCTCTAGCACAGTGACCTACCACATCCTTAATAAGAGTATCATCATTTCTCTTCTGATAGATTTTAACTTGACCAAGACTGGAATCGGTCATATGCTTCAGCTTAAGAAGATCAGAAGAAGCTCTTGGCAAGTTCTGCTTAGGAAATCTTTCATCTATCAGCATTTGAATAAACCTTGGATACATATAAAATCTATCCTGGGCTTTGGTGGTATTGTCTGACATGTATTTGAAGATCATTGCAGAAAAATTGAACGGTTTGTTCAATATCAATGCAACCATTGCAAAACTCATTAGATCCCTCAACTCATCAAATGTGCCTTTCCTCATACTAAGGCAATGCAACAAAACATGTGCTAACAACTTGTAACGCAGAGTCAACTTTCCCTTCTTGATAGAATACTCGCTATAGACACCAAAGTATCTGATCCTTAGAAAACACCCTTTAATACACCTCTCAGGAATAAGAGTCATTCCTACAGGTTCTCCTCCGAACTGTAGAACCCTCCTAATGTCAGCTTCAGTAACTCGAATAGCTTGACCTAGCACATTCGCCTCAATAACATAATCCTCATCAACAGTGATTAGCCTCGCAGAATCCTAGAAACTCTTAATATGTGATCTATATATCTGACAGGAGTTGGATATAGCATGGTAAATCCTTGACCGTCTCAAAAACTCAATCATCGGTCTAAATTCCTTTTCGTTCTTCGTTGTCGGATCTAGATAAGCACACAGGTTGTGTTTCTCTCCGAATGTAAGAGCTGCCATTTCGACAATCAGAATAAACAAAAATTAAAACAGAGAATTAAAAAAAATTAAAAAATCAAAAACTAAAAAAATCATAAAAATCAAAAAAATTTCTAAGTGTAGAAACCAACGAATCCTCCCTGTGCCGAACCTAAACGATGAACCTGATTATCAGACAAACCTGTTTATACCAACGAACCTTTCAATAAACAAACCTTGTCATAACATGAACCTAATGGTCAAATGAACCCTTGACCAGACAAGGTTCAGTTCAAAGAAACAAAGAGGTTCGGCTCGAACCTTTAAAGTTCAAACTCCCCCTTAAGAGCTGCTTCCAAAATCTTCAATATCTCTATCTTCAATCTTCAATCTTCACTTTGAGCTTTACTTGTAGTCAAATCTTAACAAACATTTTCTGCAGCACGAATGATAACAAACTTTGGAATCTATGAAAGTCGTTCAGCTTCCAACTTTGCATCTCTATCATCTGTCTCCTTTTGCAACTTCATCAACTCAACATACAAATAATTGACATCTTCCCATTTGCATCCAGAATGTATTCCCAAAGTATAACACATCCGAGCTATCGTTTGAAATTGAACCGTCATGTCTTTGTAGCTTATACCAACATCATGAAACCCATTATTTGCAAATATTTCAACTACATTCAATAAGTCAGTATCATCCTTTGAACAATTCACGAGCCACACATGATCCAACAATCTTATCACCCTCCATTTATCTTCTTGTCTGAAAAGAATAACTGCTTTAGACGTTCTTTCATCATAAAAACATAACTTGAAACAAGGATTCCAATTCTGTGCTATTCTTCTCAATCTTGGTCTTGTATATACTTTAGGCTTAGGATACACAAAAGAATTCTTCTTCAACACTGAAAATTGAGGCACCAGCCAATTCCAAGCAGACTTTGCTTCTTTCTTCAGCATCTTCTCAAACCTTTCATTATGTTCTGTCTGAATTGGCTTTATCATTCTCAACCTGGATAACTGCATACATTCAAAAGATGGTAATGACAATGTATCAAATGCCTTTCCAAAATATTGACAACCATCAGTCCTCTTGACAACATAGCATCCTCTATTCTTCAAGCTTCCAGGAATATGATGAAAGTAACCATAGCTTACAATTCTTCCTTTCATCTTTGACATAGATCCAATTTTGAATCTTTTGAATTATCTAGCTTGGTCTTTTTGAATCTTTTCTTCAATAACTTCAACCATTTGCTTGAAAATGAATAAGTGATCAATAATGTACTTATGTTCATCTTGATTTTCTTTCCACATCTCCATATAAGTCTTTTCTTTCATAGGATCTATAGTTGTCTTTGGAGCTCTTCTTTGAACTTCAATATCAAATATCTTCTTTAAAGTTTGTAAATTATACAAATTCTCACCCACTTGATCATCTTGTTCAAAGTCAATTGATTGACCTGATTCCTCAATCACCATTTTTCCAGCATCATTCATGTTCTTTAAATCATTCAGTTCAACTCCAAACAAATCAGCTAACTTTGTCTTTGAATAACCACCTCCAATTTCTCCTTCCTCCAAATCTTTATCTTCAGAAAGTTCACCAAACATTCTCTGCAACTGTACCTCAGCATTTTGTTTAAACAAATCTAAGAATGTAGGCGATGACATATGAATCTCTTCCTTTGGATATTCCAACTCTATCAAGTCATCAAAATCTACATCTTCAATGTCCTTTGCCTTATCAGAAGAAACAGAAGAAATAGGAGTAACATTTAATGAAATCCCAGAAGGCTTGTAAATAACTATTGCTCCAGTAATGGAATTCAAAACACTTGAACTTCCAACACCTGTCACATCACCATCATCATCTTCATCATCATGATAAGCATTAAAGCTTGGGTGTTCATCAACATCTGAATCCTCATAGTCTACCTTCTCTTTTTCTTCTTCATCATCATTAATATTAAGAAACACTTGATCAGCACTAGCACCAGTAGCCTCATCTTGGTTATCCTTAACTTGAATATCGTCAATCTTTTGCTTCAAATCTTGATTATCTTTCTTCAAATCAGCAATCTCAGCATTTTGCTTCACAATCAATGTTTCCAACGAAGTAATTCTCTAATTCATCAACTTCTTTTCAAGCAAATCCTCTTCTCTCCACTTCAACAATTGAGAAATTTGACATTTCATCACATTTAAATCACTTGAACTTGAAGAAGATTGTGGAAAATAAGGACTGACGAAGCAAAACCACCTTTCAAATAATTAATTTGAATAAATGTTGCAGGACACTAACTTCTGAAGTCATGAAGAATAAAGCTTTAAAAGATGCTTCGGAAGACATTAAATAAAAGAACAATTGCTTCCGAAGACAAAACTTCAGAAGATGCTTTGGAAGACATTAAATAAAAGAACAATTGCTTCCGAAGACAAAACTTCAGAAGAGGCTTCGGAAGATACTAAATAAAAGACAATTGCTTCCGAAGACAAAACATCCGAAGATGCTTCAGAAGATGCTTCGGAAGACTCTATCCAAAGACAAACCTCAAAAGACACTATCGGAAGAGAACAATTGCTTCCGAAGAATAAAAGTCAATTACTTCGGAAGACTTCCAAAGACATCTGCTTCGAAAGAAAAACATTACTTCAGAAGACTTATGTATTTACATCAGCTTCCGATGAAAGAATAAATGTTTCCTTCTTCAGCTTCCGATAGGATGGCTGATTCCTTTAATTAGTTTCCTATGAAGAACTTCCGAAGAATAACTCTTTAGCATCAGTACAAATGTCTGAACCTCGGAAGAATTCAAGATCTTTGAAGATCCTAAGGTTACTTTGCACTTGTACTATTCTGATGCTAGAGTGTCTGTAATACTGTCATCAGTCTTATCTGTTTTGTCCTTGTTCTATATTTGTCCTAAAACATTAAATGTCGGGGCTATTTATACCCCAACATCAACTGTATAACATAACACTTTTCTGAATCTTCTTTGTGTTGCCTTACTATTTTCTGTTATCTCTTTTCTTTAAAAACAAGAAAACTAAACACTAAAATAACTTAAGGGCAAAACCCTAGAGGGAGCAAATACCAAAGGCTTTGACTAAGTATCTAAAGCTCTTGTTCCTGGTTAAATCAGCCTCTCCTCAGTTCACTGATTTTCTACAATTGGTATCAGAGCCTTGTTCATTAGTCTTGGTTTAACCATCAAGGCTAAAATTCAAAGCTCACTTTGATATCTTGTGTCTAGTTTTCTGTGTTCATCTTCTTTTCATATTCTGCTGAAGATTGATTTTTGAAACTCTAAAGTGTTCAAGAATCATTCAACCAAACTACCTTGAGTACTCATTACTTGTTGATTTACTCATAACTGTTTGAACACATGGCAGAAAAATTCACCTTAGACCCCCATAACACCGGTTCTGCCACAAAGCCACCAATTTTGGTTAGGCATCGATATAATATTGGCAGAGACGGATGTTACATTTCCTGTCAAATAATCATACAGGATGTTGGAAGTCTGTCATGTTCGGACCTCATAAACCAATGGTCCTGGACACAGAGACTGGAGATGATGTCCCTAAGGACCCCCGGAACTACACTGAAGAAGACTTTCAGAAATTGGAGCTTGATGCCAAGGCACATGCTCAGCTGGCTATGGCCCTTCCGAATGAAATTTATTCGGGTCTTCTTCACCATGAGTCCGCTAAGGACTAATGGGATGCTCTAAAAGAGCAATTCGGTGGTACCGATGATGTTGTAGCCAACACTAGGGAAATATTGGCTCAACAATATGAGACTTTCTGCCAACTAAATAATGAGTCACTGACTCAGCAATTTGAAATGTTCACTTCTCTCTTAAGTGAACTAAAATTAGTTGGTCAAGTGTACCCTCCTGTCTCAGTTCTAAATCGATTTTTAAGATCTCTTCCTGAAAAATGGGAAATTTATTCTATAGTCATGAGATCTTCACCAGATTTTGGCAAACTCTCACTTACCCAACTTCATGGTAAGTTGCTCACCTTTGAGCGAGAGATTGACCAGAAAAGAAAACTAATAAAATCTGGTAAATCAACTGAAGAGTATGTTCAAGGAAACACAACTCTTCTTAGTCATAACTCTATGATAAATGATCAGGGTTATGATGAACACATTGACATAACTACTGGCATCACCTCTTCATTCTCTTCTCATGATGACCACTCTCTCCCCTCTGACCATCTGTGTTTTATCATGGACGATCTTCATCAAGTTCCAAGTGATGACTTGGAAGAGATGGACATTCTCCATCAACTAGCTCTCTTGAGCATAAGAACTAACAAGTTCTACAAGAGGACAGGAAGAAAATTTCCTGGTATCCATGGAAAAACCAGGATTGGTCTAAATAAGGCTAATGTCCAATGCTATAGGTGTCATGGCACTGGACATTTTGCCGGGGAATGCTCTAATGCTCCAAACTCTAACCCTTCTTCTTATGTGACCTTTCCAAACATACCTTCACACACCTCTTCAACACCATATTCATCTACCTCTTCCTCATCCTCTTTCAAAAGGTCCAATAATCCTCAAGAATCAGCACACATTGCACAAAACTCTTCTTCCACCAATGTGCAATATGTACAAGCTGCAAACGGTAACATGTACCAACTCACTCCTACTTCACTTTAAGTTGTTGCAGCTCCTTCTTCACAAATAAATGCACCTGGCCATGCTGTCCAATCTTCATCATCTGGTCAATAGGCTCTTTTCTCTCAAGAGTACATAGACTGGAGCAGCTTGCCTGAAGATGTTGGCTATGCCCTCATCACTTCTGAACCAACAGAATTTGCTCTCATGGCTGTTGGTGAAGACTCCTGTTCTTCGGTTCAACCTGAAGCAGATATTTCTGATGCTCAGGTATCTTCTTCTACCTTAGAAAAACTATGTTCCAATGCTTGCATAGAGACTTTTGCAAAAATAAAGAAAGCCAATATGTTGCTTCAAAAGCAAAATCAGGAGTTGGAACAACTCCTTGACAATAAAAATTCTGAAGTGGAAAAATTAATAAAAATAAAAGATAATGAGATATGCGCTTTAAAAACTGAGAAAATCAACTTACAAGCATTGTTTGATCTACAAAGAGAAAAATATTATGCTTGTAAAGATGAATTATCTCAAACTCAAGTAAGCTGTGAAAAGTGGGTTGAGTCTTGCAAAGGATTCAAAATGCTTTTACAAAAGCAAGTTCATAGCAAAGCAAGATTTGGGATTGGGTATGGTATAATCACACTGCTCAACCAGAGGATTACACCCCAATCGACAACAATAAGGAAGAAACCACTCCTGAACCCATCTCACCAACTTTTCTTCCTGATGAAATTCCTCCAATAATAGATACACCTCCTTTGGTGTATCAGCCAAACTATTCTTCTAAGTTTGTATACCCCACTAATACAAATCTGACAAGAATAGAAAAACCTCAGTTGAACTCAGTTCAACACAATAACTCTTCAGAACAAAATGAGATTGCTCCTGATATGAGCTCTACTCATAGTTCAGAAGAAACAACAAAATCGGGTCTCTCTTCTAGCATCAAGTCAAATCTTGAAAAAGGAAAAGGACCTATGGTTAATATCTAGTTTCCTCCTTCTCATCCTCATCCTCCTTACCCCACAATGAAAGTAAACAGACCTTTCATCCCAAATTATTCATCTCTTTCTCCAGCCTGCTTAAACTGTTTTAAGTACAATCATGCTACTGAAAACTGCAGAACAAAAATGCCTTTGGAGAAAGCTAGATTGAAGGCTAATAAGTTGAAAGCTGATCATGCCTCTTCATCTAAAGGGAACCTCCCTAATAAGATGAAGAAAGTAAGAACAGCAAGTAACCAATCTGTTGGGCCACACCCTCATTCTTCTTTTATCTTACCCTCTTCCTTGACTGCTAAATCCAGAACTTCCATTTTGGGAACACCACCTCCTTACTCTACGGTGAACCCAGTTCCTTACTCTCATAATGGTGCTAACTCTTCTCCTGTGGATTCTCAAATCAATCTTCTCCAACAGAATCAGCAACAACTGCTGTTAATGATGCAGAAATTGATGAATGATACACAACAAAATAAACCAAACAAATAAAATAAAATAAAATATCCCATATCTAATCTATTGTACTTAATCCTCATGTGCAGAAAACCCTCTTCAAACCAAAATCATCTCTGGTATGTGGATAGTGGAGGATCTAGGCACATGACAGGATGCAGATCCATTCTAAATGACTTCATTCCAAAAAATGGAGGATCTGTTTCCTTTGGAAACAATGCAAAAGGTTGGATAGTGGGGTCTGGTTCTGTCTTAAGTGGAAATTTGAAATTTAAAGATGTTAGCTTAGTTGAGAACCTCAAGTTTAATCTCTTGAGTGTTTCTCAACTAGCTGACAAGAATTTTAGTTCATTTTTCACTAAAGACAGTTGCAAAATTCTTTCTCCAGAAATAAACTCAAAAATAAAGGTCTTGATTGATCAACACACTTTGCTAACGGCTAGAAGAATTGGAAATGTCTATGTTGTAGATATGACTACTGACTCTCAAACATCTTCTCCTACATGTTTGATAGCCAAAGCATCATCTTCTGAAACTACTCTTTGGCACAGGAGACTTAGTCACCTTAATCACCAAACTCTTCTTAAGCTTTCAACCCTTTCTTTAGTAAGAGGATTGCCTTCTAAAGAATTTCACTTTGAAGGTCAATGTGAATCTTGCTTAAAGGGAAAGCAACCTAAAACTTCACATAAGTCCATTGAGGAATCCAAAACAACTAACTGTCTTAATCTGCTTCATATGGATCTGTTTGGTCCAGTGAAGGTAGCTAGTTTGGCAAGAAAAAGATATTGTTTAGTTGTTGTGGATGATTACTCAAGATTTTGCTGGACCTTCTTCCTTTTCAGCAAAGATGAGACTTCTGATAAAATAATTGCTCTTATCACTCATCTTGAAAGACAATTCAGTCTTCCTGTTAAAATGATAAGGAGTGACAATGGCATAGAGTTCAAGAATCAAGTTCTTGATAAATTCTGTATCTCTAAAGGAATCCTTAGACAATATAGTGCTCCTAGAACTCCTGCTCAGAATGGAGTTGTAGAAAGAAAGAACAGGACACTAATTGAAGCTGCAAGAACCATGCTTGCAGACTCAGGATTACCTTTATCATTCTGGGCTGAGGCAGTAAACACTGCTTGTGATGTCTTAAACAGAGTTCACATTGTAAAAAGACATAACAAAACTGCCTATGAAATCCTGTATAAAATAAAGCCTCTCATTTCCTTCTACAAAGTCTTTGGATGTCCGTGTTTTATCTTAAATACAAAAGACTCTTTGTCCAAGTTTGCTGCTAAAGTTGATTCTGGATACTTTGTTGGATACTCTCAGACTTCTAAAGCATATCGAGCTTTCAATCTCAGAACAAAAATCATTGAGGAATCTATTGATGTAAAATTCAATGAATCAACATCAACCTTATCCTTCCCTTCTGCACCTGATGATCTCTTTGATCTTGAATGCTTCTCATTCATCCCTCCTATCTCCTCTTCTTCTCCTTCATCAGAGTCATGTCAAACTTCTGAAGATCTATCTTCTCTTGAGGAATGTTCTGTTTCAAAATTCTTCACTTCCTTTCCTTCATATCAAATAAATTCTCAAGAAACAAATTCTCAAAACCAAGACAATCAAATAACTACTTCTTTATCTCCTGTCATGGATAATGTATTTGTAGACGTTCCTGACCATACTCTAAACTCTCATCTAGAAAACTCTCTGAGCCCCATCCAAAACTCACCCTCTTCTGATGCTGCCTCCTCAAATAACTGTTTGGACATCATTCCTTTCAACAAAAATCATCCTCTAGAACAAATATTAGGTGATCTAAGTAAAGAAGTTCAAATTAGGAGCCAGATTTCAAACTTTTGTCTTCATGCAGCCTTTCTATCCCAAATTGAGCCATCTAAATATCAGGAGGCTCTTAAAGACAATAATTGGGTAGAGGCAATTCAAGATGAGCTGTTGCAGTTCAAAAGGCAAAATGTTTGGACTCTATGTCCCTTGCCCGATGGAAAATATCCCATCGGAACCAGATGGGTATTCAGAAACAAAACAGATGACAGAGGCATTGTAATAAAAAATAAGGCCAGATTAGTGGTGCAAGGTTATTGTCAAGAGGAAGGTATTGACTATGATGAGACCTTTGCTCCTGTGGCAAGATTGGAAGCCATCAGACTCTTCCTAGCATTTGCCATCTCCCATAATATAAAAGTATACCAAATGGACATAAAAAGTGCTTTCCTGTATGGGACAATAAAAGAAGTCTACGTGTGTCAACCACCAGGATTTGATGATGTTCATCATCCTGATTGGGTGTACAAACTAGACAAGGCACTTTATGGTCTAAATAAGCTCCAAGAGCATGGTATGACACTCTTTCTAAGTTTCTTCTTTCTAATAAATTTTCTCGTGGGACCATTGATAAGACCTTGTTCATGAAAAGGGTAGATAAGGAACTCTTGCTAGTCCAAATCTATGTTGATGACATCATTTTTGGATCAACAAAACCTTCCATGTGTGAAAAATTCTCTAAATTAATGTCTTCTAAGTTTGAAATGAGTGCTTTAAGTGAACTAAAAACATTTTTAGGACTTCAAGTCAAACAAACCCCAAATGGGACTTTCATTCATCAATCTAAATATGTAAAAGATCTTCTAAATAAATTTGATATGAATGACTACAAAATAATTTCTACTCCCATGGCAACAAGTCCTGGCATATGTCCAAACGACAATGGTGAACCTGTAGATCAAACTCTCTACAGGTGCATGATTGGTTCTCTGATGTATCTTACTGCATCAAGGCCAGACATCATGTATGCAACATGTGTCTGTGCAAGATACCAATCTGCTCCCAAACAATCTCATCTTTCATTTGAGAAGAGGATACTCAGATATCTCAAAGGTACTCCTGTGCTAGGTATTTGGTATCCTGCTAATCAAATTTGTAAGCTTGTTGGTTTTTCAGATAGTGATTATGCTGGCTGCTCGCTCACCAGAAAGTCCACTTCAGGAGGTTGTCAGTTCTTTGCAGGTTGCTTAGTGTCATGGCAAAGCAAGAAGCAAACTTCAGTGTCAAATTCAACTGCTGAAGCCGAACACATTGCAGCAGCCCATTGCACTGCCCAAATTCTTTGGTTACAATACCAACTGCTAGATTTTGGAATAACTGAACTAAAAACACCTCTTCTAATAGATAGTGAAGCTGCCAAAAACATAATAAAGAATCCTGTCTATCATTCTAAAACCAAACACATTGAAATAAGGCATCACTTCATTAGAGACAGTTTTGAAAAGGGACTAATTGTTCCGGAGCATGTCTCTACAAGTGACCAAATAGCTGACATATTTACCAAGCCCTTAGACTCCTCAACTTTCTCTAAATTTGTGGCAACATTGGGCATGATAAATATGAGTTAATAAACGTAGTTAAGATTATGTTTATTAACCTTTGTACACATAAACATAATAGGATAATTTTTATAAATTATCCTAACAATGGATATCGGATAAACCACTGTTAAAGAAATCTTGGTTTCTTTCAGTAGTTATCTCAGTACACGGATAGGATCAGTGGTAATATGGTCACTGCTTCATATCTATCTGATGTTTAAACCTTCCATTGTTACATTCTATAACCACTTTGGTTCCTTCTCCTTCCGATGATCTCTTTTCCTTCCAAAAACCATCACGTGATCATTTAACTTGCTTCCAAGAATAAGATTCTTCCGATCTGCAAATTAAATCTTGAGCTTTGCACTTGATGTGACAGTTGTCAATCTCTCTGCAAGATCCGACTCTCAATGCTGACTCCCACGACTCAAGAAGATACTTACCATCATCTTAATAACCAATAATCTTATTTAAATCAATAATCATCTCCTTTATTTCTCATCTCTCTCACCATGAATCTATTTAAACCCTCTTGCTCCTCTGGTTATCAAGAAGCCTTTCATCATCTTGAAAATTCTAAGTAATGCTCATGGCTACGGATCATCACTTGTCAGGCATGTCGCCTGGCACGAAGCACTTACGCTAACCTTGTCTAAAGCTCCATGCTTATGATAATGGTGTAACGGCTTCGGACCAGGCTTCATTCCTCACAAAGCTTCGTCTGTACTTCAAGATGTGCATGAACATGTCTTCTTGTCCAAATGTGTAAGCATTAAACTCTCTCTTCTTCTCAGACAGCTTTGTAATTTTAATCTCAAAAATAATCATGAATCTTTTGACTCATTCATTTTTTAGGTTAACCTGAAAAACCTGATTATGTATAAGCATTTCTTCTGCTCTTTAGAGAAAATCATTTCAATAACATGCGATATGTTAGCATATCCTTAATCATCTGGTATATTACCAGAAATGTCCCTAGTTCCGGCTATGCTTTTAGTTTGTCCCATTGATCCTCATAATAATATGAAGGATTTGACCAACTAGTGTTCACAAGTTTGAACACTGATGGATGACACTGAAGAAAAACCCATCTTCAGTGAACCCACATCCACCCTACTTTCTCACCTATAACAGGTACCGGCCATAAAATAATTTTTCCCACAACCTTCTAAGCCTAATAAACCCAAAAAGTCTGTTCAGGAAGATGAGATCCCTGAACATGACTGTGTTCCTACTGAACACATGGATACATCTGTTCCATCCTCACGGATGAATCAAGAATCTCTTCCCATCCAGCTCCTCATCAATCCTCTCAACAGGATGATGTTGTATTCCTAAGGGAACCCTACTAATCACTGAAATGTCATTTGACACTCAGCTGGTTGTCCTCTCTCCAGGGACATCTCTGTTCTTTCCAAAAGCCCCCTACTATCTATTAACAAATCTCTTACCTATGAAAAGAGGATGAGATCCGGATGTCAAGTCCATCTAGACCTCTTGATCATATATCAGGAGCATCCATTTCACATGAAAATCCAATGAATTCTCATCTGAATGGATTAGGCAATAAGACTCTTGGTATGGAAACATCCAATGAAGTTTTCTTTTAAACTAAGGCTGGAAATCCCCAGAACCAAGAAAAAGGGGTTTATGACATCTTTGAGATGAACTCAGGTCATGATAAAACTGACTCTCAAAGTCAGGGATTCGGATGACATCTGTAAAATGATGGACGGATCAGTTCACAACATTAAGGAATTGACGAATGTCTAAAGTCCTGCAATCCAAATCAAACCCAATGCAGGCACCTTCATTTGAAGGTTTTCCAAACTCTTCAACCACCTTCACTACTACCACCTTTCTTCCACTGCCTTTCAAGGAGCATTTAGCTCACTTCTTTCTGCCTCTCTTCCTTCCCTGCCTTGCCTCCCGGCTGATAAAGCCAAAAAGAGGGAGATTCATACATAAACCATTCTCAAAAAGTGGCTGATGCTTAAATAAACAAAGAAGCATTTGCTGTACTGAGACCCCATTTGAACCATTCTCATGTACTTTCCCCACTGAGTCTGATGTTCTAGAAATTTATTGGGCTCTAAAGCTAAGTGGTTTTGGCTTCATCAGTCCAGAGGGAGATATTCATACATAAACCATTCTCAAAAAGTGGCTGATGCTTAAATAAACAAAGAAGCGTTTGTTGTACTGAGACCCCATTTGAACCATTCTCATGTACTTTCCCCACTGAGTCTGATGTTCTAGAAATAGATTGGGCTCTAAAGCTAAGTGGTTTTCGCTTCATCAGTCCAGAGGGAGATTGTTGGAAAATAAGGACTGACGAAGCAAAACCACCTTTCAAATAATCAATTTGAATAAATGTTGCAGGACACTAACTTCCGAAGACATGAAGAATAAAGCTTTAAAAGATGCTTCGAAAGACATTAAATAAAAGAACAATTGCTTCCTAGGACAAAACATCAGAAGATGCTTTGGAAGACATTAAATAAAAGAACAATTGCTTCCGAAGACAAAACTTAAGAAGAGGCTTCGGAAGATACTAAATAAAAGACAATCGCTTCCGAAGACAAAACTTCAGAAGATGCTTCAGAAGATGCTTTGGAAGACTCTATCCAAAGACAAACATCAGAAGACACTATCGGAAGAGAACAATTGCTTCAGAAGAATAAAAGTCAATTACTTCGGAAGACTTCCAAAGACATCTGCTTCAGAAGAAAAACATTACTTCAGAAGACTTATGTATTTACATCAGCTTCCGATGAAAGAATAAATGTTTCCTTCTTCAGCTTCCGATAGGATAGCTGATTCCTTTAATTAGTTTCCTATGAAGAACTTCCGAAAGAATAACTCCTTTGCATCAGTACAAATGTCTGAACCTCGGAAGACTTCAAGATCTTTGAAGATCCTAAGTTGACTTTGCACTTGTACTATTCTGATGCTAGAGTGTCTGTAATAGTGTCATCAGTCTTATCTGTTTTGTCCTTGTTCTATATTTGTCCTGAAACGTTAAATGTCGGGGCTATTTATACCCCAACATCAACTGTATAACATAACACTTTTCTGAATCTTCTTTGTGTTGCCTTACTGTTTTCTGTTATCTCTTTTATTTAAAAACAGGAAAACTAAACACTAAAATAACTTAAGGGCAAAACCCTAGAGGGAGCAAATACCAAAGGCTTTGACTAAGTATCTAAAGCTCTTGTTCCTTGTATATACTTTAGGCTTAGGATACACAAAAGAATTCTTCTTCAACACTGAAAATTGAGGCACTAGCCAATTCCAACCAGACTTTGTTCTGTCTGAATTGGCTTTATCATTCTCAACCTGGATAACTGCATACATTCAAAAGATGGTAATGACAATATATCAAATGCCTTTCCAAAATATTGACAACCATCAGTCCTCTTGACAACATAGCATCCTCTATTCTTCAAGCTTCCAGGAATATGATGAAAGTAACCATAGCATACAATTCTTCCTTTCATCTTTCACATAGATCCAATTTTGAATCTTTTGAATTGTCTAGCTTGGTCTTTTTGAATCTTTTCTTCAATAACTTCAACCATTTGCTTGAAAATGAATAAGTGCTCAATAATGTACTTATGTTCATCTTGATTTTCTTTCCACATCTCCATATAAGTCTTTTCTTTCATAGGATCTATAGTTGTCTTTGGAGCTCTTCTTTGAACTTCAATATCAAATATCTTCTTCAAAGTTTGTAAATTATACAAATTCTCATCCACTTGATCATCTTGTTCAAAGTCAATTGATTGACCTGATTCCTCAATCACCATTTTTCCAGCATCATTCGTGTTCTTTAAATCATTCACTTCAACTCCAAACAAATTAGCTAACTTTATCTTTGAATAACCACCTCCAATTTCTCCTTCCTCCAACTCTTTATCTTCAGAAAGTTCACCAAAATTCTCTGCAACTGTACCTCAGCATTTTGTTTAAACAAATCTAAGAATGTAGGCGATGACATATGAATCTCTTCCTTTGGATATTCCAACTCTGTCAAGTCATCAAAATCTACATCTTCAATGTCCTTTGCCTTATCAGAAGAAACAGAAGAAATAGGAGTAACATTTAATGAAATCCCAGAAGGCATGTAAATAACTATTGCTCCAGTAATGGAATTCAAAACACTTGAACTTTCAACACCTGTCACATCACCATCATCATCTTCATCATCATGATAAGCATTAAAGCTTGGGTGTTCATCAACATCTGAATCCTCATAGTCTACCTTCTCTTTTTCTTCTTCATCATCATCATATTAAGAAACACTTGATCAGCACTAGCACCAATAGCCTCATATTGAATATCCTTAACTTGAATATCTTCAATCTTTTGCTTCAAATCTTGATTATCTTTCTTCAAATCAGCAATCTCAGCATTTTGCTTCACAATCAATGTTTCCAATGAAGTAATTCTCTAATTCATCAACTTCTTTTCAAGCAAATCCTCTTCTCTCCACTTCAACAATTGAGAAATTTGACATTTCATCACATTTAAATCACTTGAACTTGAAGAAGATGGTTGTTCAGCTTCAAATTTCTCCTTTTGCTTCCTATTCTTGTCAAACTCTTCTGACAAGATAGATATCCTTCTTCTCAGCTCAGTATCATCATAATCTATGGAGAAGTTTAAGTCCAAATCATCTAAGCCCTCAAATAAAGACTCTCCTCTAGAGGTAGAAGTTGCTTGAAATGATGTAGTCACAGTAGTAGCATCCATAAATGAAGGAACAAATGTAGCAACATTGACAAAATCAGGAATTTGAAAGAAAGGATCAGAAAACATACGAACAGGGGAAGTAGAAACAACTTCTTGAACTGTTACAGCTACTGAAATAGGTATAGAAACAACAATAGAAGCATGTGAAGTAGAAACAACCACATGAGAAGAAACAATAATCCTGGGAGTCTTTGTCTTCTTCTTCTTAGGCACCTTAGCCATTCTCTTTTTCTTCTTTGGCCTTGAAGACTCAGGCTTATCAACAGTAAAGTTAGGATCATTTTCTTCTTCTCTTGCTTCTTTACTTTGTTGTTGTGCTGGCCTTTTCTTCAATCTTCTTTCCATTCTGTTCCCAACCTGTACTGTCTCCATTCCTGACTCTGTAGATTCTTCATCTTCAGCATCAACATCAACATCTTCAGTATCAACATGTTGAGAAACAACCTCTTCTTGTCTTTAAGCTTCTTGTTGATCTGGATAGATCACCTGAAGAGGAACAAGTGTAGTAGGATTCACATATGGTCCTTGAACTGGTTCTTGAGTTTGTTGATGTGACTGAGAAGGCTGAGCTTGTGATTGACTGACTTGTGGTCTATGAGGAGGAGGTGGTGGTTGTTGTTGATCATTATCATTATCACTCAAAAGTTCATTTTCTGAACTTGAATCTTCATGCCTCCAAGCATCATTCAAAGGAGCAACATAATTTGCTCTAGCACAGTGACCTACCACATCCTTAATAAGAATATCATCATTGCTCTTCTGATAGATTTTAACTTGACAAAGACTGGAATCGGTCATATGCTTCAGCTTAAGAAGATCAGAAGAAGCTCTTGGCAAGTTCTGCTTAGGAAATCTTTCATCTATCAGCATTTGAATAAACCTTGGATACATATAAAATCTATCCTGGGCTTTGGTGGTATTGTCTGACATGTATCTGAAGATCATTGCAGAAAAATTGAACGGTTTGTTCAATATCAATGCAACCATTGCAGAACTCATTAGATCCCTCAACTCATCAAATGTGCCTTTCCTCATACTAAGGCAATGCAACAAAACATGTTCTAACAACTTCTACTGCAGAGTCAACTTTCCCTTCTTGATAGAATACTCGCTATAGACGCCAAATTATCTGATCCTCAGAAAACACCCTTTAATACACCTCTCAGGAATAAGAGTCATTCCTACAGGTTCTCCTCCGAACTGTAGAACCCTCTTAATGTCAGCTTCAGTAACTCGAATAGCTTGACCAAGCACATTCGCCTCAATAACATAATCCTCATCAACAGTGATTAGCCTCGCAGAATCCTAGAAACTCTGAATATGTGATCTATATATCTGACAGGAGTTGGATATAGCATGGTAAATCCTTGACCGTCTCAAAAACTCAATCATCGGTCTAAATTCCTTGTCGTTCTTCGTTGTCGGATCTAGATGAGCACACAGGTTGTGTTTGTCTCCGAATGTAAGAGTTGCCATTTCGACAATCAGAATAAACAAAAACTAAAACAGAAAATTAAAAAAAATTAAAAAATCAAAAACTAAAAAAATCAAAAAAATTTCTAAGTGTAGAAACCAACGCACCCTCCCTGTGCCGAACCTAAACTTAGACGAACCTGATTATCAGACAAACCAGTTTATACCAACGAACCTTTCAATAAACAAACCTTGTCATATCATGAACCTAATGGTCAAACGAACCCATGACCAGACAAGGTTCAGTTCAAAGAAACAAAGAGGTTCGGCTCAAACCTTTAAAGTTCAAACGAACCTTATAAATTCAGCGAACCAGTATTCATGTCACGAACCTAATCCAGTTTACAATCTGATTTTTCAAATCCATAAATTAGATTAAAAAGTTGATATCCAAAGGTTTGCCATTAACTGATGAACAACATTAATGAAATCAATTTCCATCAAAAATAGATTTAATCAGGTTTTAATCCACATAACAGGTTCGACTAAACTCAGTTCAAAAAATCACGAAATTTCCTAATTTAGCCGGTCAAATTTCAATCTTTTTACCCATATGGAATCACAAATCAAATCCAAGTCTAAAGAATTATAGCAAATACACTGGATGATCCAAAATCGAAAAAAATGAAAATCAAAGTCAATTGGTTCGTGAAAGTGGTTTTGAGATAAGTGACGAAGCTTTGTTCACGAACCTGTATATATACGAACCTGTAAACAACCCTTTTTGAACGAACCTTTGACCAACCTATTGAATGAACCTTTGACTAACCTTTTGAACGAACCTTTGACTAACCTTTTGAACGAACCTGACAACAAACTATCAGATGAACCTTCAACAAAACCTGTTGGATGAACCTGTTCAAAACCTATTAAACGAACCTATTCAAAACCTATTGAACGAACCTGTTCCACAAACCTACTCACAAACCTTCCAAACGAACCTCCAAGCAAACCTTTTGAAATTCAATTTTATTTTAAAAATTCAAACAAAACAATGTTTAATGTTTCAAAGTCAAAACAAATAATCAAAAATTATTGATTTAACATCAGATAAAAAACAAAAAATCTTTTTGTATTTTTCAAATTTTTAATACAAACACACTGCAAATTTAACAAATCTAATTATGCAATATAAACTATCAAAGCAATCACATATTTTTGTTTGAGAAAGATCCAGACATGAGATCATATTGTATTACAATCATCAACACACCTGATTGAATTAATGAATATATTTATCAGCAAATTACAATTCAAAGATGATTGTCAGTATATAAAACCTCTTTAAGTTTAATTACTTAGTTAAAATATCAATTGAAAACAAAACCGTCAAATACTTTATGTTCTCCATTTACTTGAACACATCCCCGTTTTGTGAATAACTAAACAAACAATAATGTCCTTGAAACAATTTACTTCAATTATAACTAGCTTCATCATGCAAAAACAAAACAGAATATTTTTTTGAAAACAACAAAATGTAAAACAAATTGCATTTGTTCAAAATCTCTGAATCAAGGTTGATACTTTCGTATTATCAGATGATCCAGAAACTGAACGAAAAAAGAATTTAAGATTAAGCTTTTAACAATCAGATCGATATTCTCATATACGCAAAGATTGTCCAAATCTTAATCAAAACCAAGAAAAAAATTTTGAATCGTTTAAAGCTATAACAATCAGGTCGATACGTAAGTATATGCAAGGAATGTTTCAACTTTAAACTAAAACAAAAGAAAAAACAAATTTATAATTTCTTTTAAAAAATAAACGCATGATCAAAACTAGTAACTTAAATTTTTTCCAAGAAACATTTTGTAAGATTAATCACCACTCATTCAGGACAAAGCTAAGCACTGTATTCTGAGCATCTGTTTCCCATAAAGCATAATCAGAATTTTGTCAAATGTTATCTCAACTGAGTTATAAACCTACCAACATATCATACTAATTAATTATAAATGCTCTTTATGTTTAAATTATTGTATGATACAGATGTGCTTCCAATTGCTACAATGTGCTATCATTTCTCATTTGGTCGAATCAATTTCTCAGAATATTAATTAATTTTTTTAATGTTTTTGTTTTTTTGATTTTCAAATGTTTTTTATTTTTTCAAAATTTTCTTCCCTTAAAAACTAAAACACAAAACAGCAAAACAATTAAAATATCTGATGTTAATTCAATAAAAATTGATTATGAAGGAAGTTGATTTAAAATGACCTCACCAATGACCCTAATGCCGTTTAATTTGAGCAAATACTCAAAACGATTTTTATCAAAAGCCTTGGTGAGAAGGTCTGCTCGTTGGTCATTTATATGTATCTTCACCACATCAATAAGTTTCTTTTCATAGCAATTGCGTATGAAATGAAACCTAATATCAATGTGTTTAGAACGTGAATGATACACATGATTCTTTGTTATAGCAATAGCAGCCTCATTATCAACATGAATTGGGGTTGTAAGAAAATTTAAACATAGTCTCTCATCTGTTGTTGTATCAACAAAACTTGTGAACAACTGGCAGCAGCTACATACTCAGCCTCACAAGTAGAAGTAGCCACAGATGTTTGCTTTTTTACACAGCCAGGAAACTAAATGTTCCCCCAAAACTTGTGCACCTCCAGTTGTGGAATTCGCATATGTCTTACATCCTCCATAATCGGAGTCACTGTAGGCATTGAAGGAAAAGTTATAATCCTTAGGATACCACAGACCGGTGTCTGGTGTACCCCTCAATTAACGAAGTATTCTCTTGAGTGCAATCAGATGTGACACTTTAGGTTTTGATTGATATCTTGCACAGATACTTGTAGCAAATACAATATCTGGTCTTGAGGCAGTCAGATACATCAAACTTCCAATAATTCCACGATAAAGAGTAGCATCAATTATCTCCCCTTAATATCAGGCTCAATCCAATGATTAGGCTAAATGGGCGTGGAAATCGGTTTTGAGTCAAGCATGCTAAACCGTTTTAGCACATCTTGAATATATTTTGTCTGATGAATAAAAATTCCATCATCAGTTTGATCAATCTGTAAACCCAGGAAAAATTTGATATCTGACATGGCACTCATTTCAAATTTCTCAATCATCACCTCTTTAAACTCTGTAGGACCAACTAGGAGCTCGGAAACAATCCGATTCCAAGGGAAATCTGTTTGACAGCCTCTGGAATAGTGCGGAATCCTATTCCAGGGTTTTCCAATCGAAATCAACAGCAACCGTGGTGAATCGAGTGTGTAGAATCAACGTGCGAGTGAGAATCGATCACCACGGGTTGAGAATCGAAGTTGGACGTGAAGAATCGCTCAAAACTTCAAGGGTTTGACACTAAAGTGCACTGGGAAGAATGAGGACTCGGAAAAAAATTCGGTTTGAAATGATTTGAACATGTATTTATAGACTGTAGTCATTCGGCCGAATGAGTGGCCGAAACTACTCATTCGGCGAATGACTATGTCGAATAGACAAGTCGGTCGAATGAGTCATTCGGCGAATGGCCCATTCACTGAGTATAGTCATTCGCTATTCTCATTCGGCGAATGACTTCATTCGTTAGAGTCATTCGCCCGAATGAGTCATACTCATACTCAAATATTAATTAATCAATTCAAACAATCAGATAATCAATATTAAACATTAAGAACAATGTTTAAAGACAACTTCCATTAATATAACTTTAATCTTTACATGATGATTAGTACAAAATTGAACAAGGGACATTAAGTGCATCAACAAACTCCCCCTTGGACCTAGTTCAGCTCTTGGAATTGTCTTTCTTGAAGTATTTCTCAGTGATAGCTTTCCAGTCTGCTCCAGCATGAATCTTGAATATACTGCAGAGACGGATCACTCTCATAAACTGTAGTGCTTGTACCATGTCCTGTACATCAAAGAAAATTTGATAACGAAAAAATGCTTGGACATCTTTGTGGGACAAATTGGTCAACCACATTGGCTTAAAAATCCGTACTGTCTCCCACTTCTTATCTTTGCATAGAACGATCACAGCTTCTCCAGTACGTCCGTCATAATACCACCATCGGAAGCCTTCCATAAAATCTTGACACATCTTCCTCAAAGGAATCTTCTTCAAGACTTTAGGACGAAGCCACTTCAGGATAACTTTATGCTTTCGGGTGTCTCCATCAATCTCTGGCAGATAATAACGTTCAGGCTGTTGAGGCTGAAAGTTCACCCATCTCTTTCTGTACTCATACTGGATTTGCCGAGAGAACCAGGCAGACATCCATGAATCTTCACTGTACAGCATCCTCAGACGTGCTAAATGATTGACTTCAAAGCCTGGCAACGTCTTAAAGTCATGGGGATGCTTGAAATAATCAATTCCTCTTTCTCTCTTCACCGCATAGCACCCTAGATCATGAAAGTATGCCCAGCTCAGAATTTGACCTCTAGCCTTGTAGCCTTTGGTTCTGTAGACTTTCTTGTGTGTAGCTGGCAACTTCATGGTGCTTTCTTTCTTGAGAACCTCCCAGTAGGCTTCCCATTCCTATTTTCTTTTCTTTTGATCATCAGCTTCGGCTTTGCTAACCTCAACTTGTTCTTCTAAGTATCGGATCAGTAGATCTTCGGTGGCTTGATCAAACTGATCAGTAAATGTAGGCAGCTCTTCCTCAGCTGATGTATACTTGGGATATTCTTCATCTGTAATGTCTTCAAGAATAACCTCATCTATATCATCAAAATCCTCTGGGGTAGGCTCATTGGTAACAGGAACAGAGGTATCATCAGCAACAACATCATCTGGAATGAGCATGAACAGTTCTGCAATTTGTTCCTTAGATAGGCAATTTATAATTTCTCCCTCCTCCTTGTCGTAGCTAACTGAGTGCTGTATAATGCCTTGAGCGTCAAGAATCATAGTGAGAGTCTCGTCCAGTTGACGTCTCAGAGGCACGGCTTCTACTTCCTCAGTAGCATCAGGTTCAGCAGTCTTTGTGGGAGAAGATGGAGGAGGAGCCTGTTTCTTCTTGTCGTTGGCTTTCTTGGACTGGATCTCAGATGTAGAAGGGGCTTGATCATCATTATGATCATCATCATCATCATTACTTGATGAACCAGAAGACCCACTTCCTGATCCGTCCTTGTCATCATCATCAGATTCATCATCTTTCTCTGAATCCTCATAGTCAACCTTTTCCTCCTCAGACTTCTTCTTCTTCTTCTTCATCATCTTCTTCTTTGTCTGATTCATCGGAATGATCAACAGTGCCTTCAATCATGGGAGTGCTATCCTTGAGACTGTCATGCTCATCAGCTAGTCTAACATTCTCAGTCTCTAAGGACAGGATCCGGTCACTGAAATCAGTGACAGTTAATGCAAACTGATGATGCTCATCGATATATTTCAGCAACTGTTCTTCTTGCAGCTTGAAGCAACAGTGCATCCTGATCTGTTATCCTTTGAGTAAGTTGAGCGATAACCAGATCCTGCTCTCTACTCTTCCTTTCCTGCTACATATTCCTCTTCATCAGTCTTAGTACCATACTGTTCAGTGTGCTCAGCTGATCAACAACTGAAACAGTACGTATAGACATGTCAGCCCGTGAGATGGAGGGACCAGCAGAAGCAGTAGAGAATATGGGAGCCTGAGTCATAGAGGTGATCAGAGGGGCAGTGGTAGCACGGACATGAGTAGACCTTGACCGTGTCAGTGAAGAAACTGAGACAGCTGCTACTGATGTGACAGTAGTTGTAGCAGCTGTCGTTAGTTCTGACCTCCTCTAGAAAGAAAACCTAGATCTCTTTCCTCTCCCAGCCCGAGAAGATGTAGGTTGTATAGCAGCAACAGACATAGCTGCAGTAACAGGACCAGAAGACCGAGGAGGTGGAGAAAGATCAAACTCTGGAATAAATAAAGGATCAGTAACCTCCTCCATCTCTGCTTCACTCCTCTTCCTTTTCCTCTTTGTCATTCTCCCACCAAGCCAAACAGTCTCAAACTCCTCATCAGGTGTATCCTCTGAATCAGGACTATCAGCCTCATCAGCACCAGCTCCACCTTCAGCTTCACTTGAGTCCTCTGACTCATCTTCATCTGCTGCAGATGTAGTGACTGTAGTATCAAAAGGAATAGACACTGTGGAGGTTGTAGTCGTCAAGAAATCCAACTCCATCAATGAATCAATGTCAACCTCTTCATCTGCAGCTATAGATGTGTTGACTGCAGCACCAGCAGTCACATCACCATCTTCAACCATGCTAACTTGAGGAGCAGTAACAATCTCACTAACACTGGTACTCACATCAACAATGCTTACAGATATAGTGCTCACACCCACTGATCTCTCACCACCACCACCACTTCTTCCACTAGCATCTCTAACACCTGCACCAGTATCATCATCATCATCCTCATCATCACTAGGCACAACTATGTCCTCCACCTCAGAATCAGAGTCATCATGCCTCCATCTCCTACCAGGTGGAGCAATATAATCTAGCCTCAAAAGATGACCAAACAATGATCGTAGAGTAGGCTTCCTGTCTTTCCCTCTGTATGACATTACTCTGTTAAGAGTAGTGTCATTCATGTGTTCCAGCTTAACAATATCAGCATTGATCTTCGGCAAGTCAGGTAACTGTGCATCTATAAACTGTTGAAGGAACCTCGGGTACATCAAGAATGTCTTGTCTCCCTTCAAAGCTACGTTCTCCTTCATGTGAGTGAAAACCATCTCAGAGAAGTTGAATGGTCTGTTCAGCACAAGTGCAACAAAGGCACACTGTATGGTCTCTCGCATGTCATCAAATCCTCCTCTCCTGGATCCAAGACAGTGAATCAGAACGTGAGCAAGATACTTAAACTGCGGAGACATATAAGCTTTGTTGAGAATCCCAGCTCCTAGATCTCCCTCATACTTGCATCTCATAAAACAACCGCGAACTAGGTAGCGATCTAACATCATGCCCAAGAACCTTCCCTCTGATCACTGGAGGTTCAGCCTCACAATCGATATCTGCCGAAGCCCAGAAATCCAGTTGATGCGAATGATATGGCACATGTATAGTTAAGATGGCTGTAAAGATCCTCGAACGCTTGAGAAAGGTAATAATCTCAGTGTAGTGCTTGGCATTCAGAGTGGTAAGATCCAGATGTGCGCATATGTTGTTCTTCGTCACTGATTTGTATCCCGCCATACTGAAAATCAAATAAAGACATGTTCGAACAGTTCAAATAGCTTAAAATACTGAGATCAGATTAAAAACAGAGAACAGAATCAGTTGAAACTGATATGCCGAATGAAGTGAATTGGGCGAATGAACACTTAGGTCGAATGAGTCATTCGCCGAATGAGCTTCATTCTCCGAATGAGCTATGCTTCGAATGAGTTCATTCGCTGAATGGCGTCATTCGGCTGTCTTTTGAAATTCAAACCCCAGTTTTCAAAAACTCAAATCAGTCCAGAAAAATTATACCAACATACTCAAAAACCACTACTAACAAGCTTAAAACATGTATTATGTGATTTCAAGTCCAATTTGATCATTTATTTGAGGGGCGAAATAAGAAACCCTAAAACCCTAAAATCGAGTCTGTTTCTGAAGATTTTGCGGTCAAAAGTTGTCGATCTTGGATTCACAAGTACCTGAGATGATAAGAAACAGGATAATAAGTTGCTAAGTCAATGGAAATGACGAAAAATAAGCAAGATGATGAGAACAAGTGATTCGGGCGAATGTCGTCACACAGTAGGGGCGAAATAAAATTTTTGGCGAATGAGGTAATTCACCCGAATTACTGTTTAAATAGGGTCCCACATTCGCCGAATGTGAATGCCGAATGAATCATTCGACATTTGTTCATTCGCCGAATGTGATTGACGAATGAGTCATACGACATGAGCTATTCGCCGAATGTGATTGACGAATGGGTCATTCGTCACAAGTCATTCGCCGAATGAGACTGATTCTGTCATGAGTGATTCGGTCGAATGACTCATTCGTCGAATGGAGTCATTCGGCCGAATGAATGAATCTAACATCTCATTTGGGCAAATGAGAATTTTAACACCCAAAACACAAACTGTTTTCAAGTCAAGATTTTACATTTTGAGTCAGCAACATTTATGACAATTATGAAGATATGTTTGATTGGTTCAGGATTCAGATAGGATGGACATCTGAACCTACAAATGATCATTTAAACTAAAATTGAAAATAGAAAATATTTTTCTACTTTTCTGAAACAAAATACGACTGTACAACTAGCAACTAAATACAAAGAAACACATGTTTTTGTGAGAAGTCTATTGAGAAAGTAACACATACACCTAATTACATCAAATCAGCTTCACTGAATGTTTCAATTCAAACACACTTGTCCTATAATCATGATTACTGATATATTTGTCCAATTTTAAACCTGATTTTACATAACTTCTAAACAAGATTTATGATCACTCATGTTTTCTGATTGTGTTACCCATTTCATTTTACCCTTTAAAGATCAAAATCAGTTTATAACTCATTTCAGCATATCTTAATACCAGTCATCATAAAATCTATAAGGTTCCAATTTTATTATCTTTTTGTATTTTTCTTGTTCTATCCAAATGGACTGCTTCAGCTAGGTTCGTCCCAGCAATATGGCACGTATATGGAATCGAACTTATTTTGTTTAAGTTTTTCTCAAGCTTAATACCAGCTTGCTTTAATTTTTCTTAAAGCTTAATACCAGCTTGTTTTTGTTTTTCTTCAAGCTTAATACCAGCTTGTTCTTCTTTTTGTTCAAGCTTAATACCAGCTTGTTTATGTTTGAAACCTCATTTGATTCTATGATGACCGGTGTATGATTGATTTGAGTCAAAAACTATTTCTCAGTCAACTGGTTCTTTGAAACAGATCCCACCAATCAAACTTTCAAAGTCATCACAAATTGCCTATCCATTTTGTAACATCGGCCTATCAGTACATCACATTATAATTCTCATGTGTTTTCAGCTTTCACATTCACTTTAGCTTCTATGACATGATAGATTAATGTATTACTTTCTTAAAAAAAACTTTCTCATTTTTCATAATTTTTGAATGTTTTTGGTTTTTCAAATTTTTAATGTTTTTAGTTTTTCAAATTGCATACTTTTTCTCCCCCTAAAAACCTAAAACAGAAAATCTTTTTGTGTTTTTGTTTAAAATAATGAAATAACAGAAATACTGAATTAAAAGAAATAACAGAAATAACTAATAAAAACGATGATCATTTGTTAGATTCAGATGAAGGTAGGACTTCATTCTTTTGGAACACACTATTAGCCGATAACATATATAAAAATCTGGGTTTATCAAAAGCTTTTGTGAAAAGATTAGCTTTCTGGTGATGAGTGTGAATTTTAACAACATCGATTAATTTTCTTTTCAAAACAACCATGTATGAAGTGATATTTAATGTCGATGTGTTTTGTTTTCGAGTGCTGAACCGGATTTTTAGTGACAGCTATGGCAGCAGTGTTATCAACATATATAGGAGTGTTAGAAAAGTGTAACCCGTAGTCCCTGAGTTGCTGTTGGATCCAGATGATCTGAGAACAACAACTAGCAGCAGCAATGTATTCAGCTTCACAGGTTGAAGTAGACACCGACGTCTGCTTCTTGCACTGCCAGGTAACTAATCGGGTTCCAAAGAACTGACATCCCGCAGATGTTGATTTGAAATCTCTCTTGCAACCACCATAATCCGAGTCACTGTATGCAGTAAGTTCAAAATTATCATCATTAGGGTACCATAAACCAAGATCCGGTGTACCCTTCAGATCACGCATAATCCTCTTGACAACAATGAGATGGGAGACTCTTGGTTTAGACTGATAACGTGCACACAAGCATGTGGGAAACATGATATCTGGCCGAGAAGCAGTAAGATACATAAGAGATCCAATCATTCCTCGGTACAGAGTGGCATGAATTAACTCCCCCTTTTCATCTGGTGTAATCCCGTGATTGACAGCCAGTGGGGTGCCAGCAGGCTTTGCATCAGACATACTGAACCGGCTCAGAATGTCACCAACGTATTTGGTTTGATGAATGAAAATCCCTGCATCAGACTGATCCACCTGTAGGCCTAAGAAAAATTTCATCTCTCCCATTGAGCTCATCTCAAACTTCTCTTTCATAACCTTCTCAAAATCTTTGCACAGACTATCATTTGTAGAACCGAATATGATGTCATCCACATAAACTTGCACCAAGAGTAGATCACCATCTTTTTCTCGTATGAAGAATGTACAGTTAATGACAACTCTTCTGAACCCGTTGTTCAGAAGGTGAGTAGATAGTGTCTCATACCATGCTCGTGGAGCTTGATGCAATCCATATAAGGCCTTGTCTAGCTTGTAGACTTGGTCTGGATGTAATGGATCCTCAAACCCAGGAGGTTGACTGACATAGACCATCTCACTAATCACACCGTGAAGGAAAGCACTATTGACATCCATTTGATAAACTTTAAACTTCTTAAAAGATGCATATGCCAAGAAAATACGAATTGCTTCAAGTCAAGCGACTGGTGCAAACACTTCATTGTAGTCCAATCCTTCTATCTGTCTGAATCCCTGAACAACCAGACGTGCCTTGTTTCGAACAATGATGCCATGATCATCTTTCTTGCAACGAAGAACCCACCTAGTGCCAATGACTTTTGCACTTTTGGCCTGTCAACAAGTTGCCAGACACCTAACTTTTTAAATTGCAGAAATTCTTCTTGCATGGCATCTACCCATGATTCTTCCTTTAAAGCCTCAGTGACAGTTTGGGGTTCCACCTGAGAGATAAAACAGGAATGAGCACAAAAGTTTACATCTGGAAAATCAAGAATGTCAGCAAGTCCCCCTGAAGAAAGCTGATTTCTGGTTTTTACTCCATCTAATGGACTCCCAATTATGTTTTCTTGAGGATGAATACGATTGATTCTTCCAACTGGATAGGGAGGAACCTCAATCTGTGGATCTAGATTGTTCAAATTCAAATCCTCAAGATCTGGTACAAGATCATCAAAATTTTGTCCTGGGGCAACTGGTGGAGCAGAATTATCATCAGTGTCTGAGCTGTCATCATTTGCCTGTACAATGGGAACTGAAGTGGATGAAGGTGGTACGGGTTCATTAGGTGCATTTTTTACATCATATAACATTTGAACCGCAACATCTTCATCTGAATACATGGGAGGCATATTGAGTGAATCAAAAAGATCTAAATAATCAAACATCCAGTCTGGCCCTTTTCCTGGTGGAGGCATAGAATATTTCTCTACATCAACATGGTTCCACTCCTCAACATTCTGTGTTGATCTATTATAAACCCTTTTATTTGGAGTGCTATACCCAAGAAAATACCCTTCTTCCACCTTTTCATTGAACTTGCCCTGCTCATGTTTCTTAAGCATAGTGCATGGTGCACCAAAAGGTTCAAGATACTTAAGATTAGGCTTTCTGTTATGAAGCAGTTCAAAGCAAGTTTTCCCATGTCTCTTCACTATCAAAACCTGATTCAAAGTGTAACAAGCATTTGCTACAGCCTCATTCCAGAATTGAACTGGAAGAGAAGAGTCAGCAAGCATTGTCCTAGCAGCCTCAATCAAAGTCCTGTTCTTTCGCTCAGCAACTCCATTCATTTGCGGAACATAAGGGGCACTGAATTGTTGAACAATTCCCTTTGAATTGCAGAAATTTTCCATGTTATGGTTCTTGAATTCTGTTCCGTTGTCTGTTCTGAGTATTCGAACCTTGAGCTTATAAAGAGATTCAAGTTTGGTAACCAATACTTGAATACAATCAAAAGTTTCAGATTTCTCCTTCAGAAAGAACACCCAAGAGTATCTGGAAAATTCATCAATAATGACAAGACAGTATTGATCTCCAGCTATACTCTTATGACTAACAGGACCAAAAAGATCCATATGAAGAAGCTCAAGTGGAACAGTGATTGAGTGATACTTCTTTGGTTTGTGAGACTGCTTGACTTGCTTGCCCTTTTTGCAGGATACACAGACATCAGACAGCTTGAAATTCTTCAGACTAACCCCTTCAACCAGATTGTTGTGTACCAGGTGATTCATCTTGCGTAGACTCAAATGACCCATCCTCTTAAGCCAAAGTATTGAATCTTTGTCAGTTGCCTTTGTCATAAAACATGAAGCTGTGGAGGATGTTGTTAAAGCTGTGGCCATGTTGAGTACATAAAAGTCTTGCTTTCTGGGAGCTGACAATAAGATCCAATCTTCAGGGATAACCACACCTTCTTTAAGAATGTAACATTTGGATTCATCAAAGAGAACCTTGTACTGTTTATCACAAATTTGTGATACAGATAGAAGATTATTCTCCAATTGCTTGACATATCTGACTTTGTCAAATGTAACTTTCCCATTTGATAACATTCCCTCTCCCATGATAAAACCACCTTTGTCACCCGCAAAAGCTACATATCCACCATGAACAGATTGAACATTTGAGAGTAGAGAGATATTTCCAGTCATATGCCTTGAAGCCCCACTATCGACAATCCAAGAGTTGTTTAGAGCAGCTGTTGGGACATTCTACACAAAAATAAGACAATTAGTTTAATTTGGGAACCCAAGCCTTTACAGTCTTGGGTTGACCCAATGAGTCTCGGATAATAACATCGATCCATTTACGATCTGAAACAGCCTTGTCTGAAGTGGGTGGAACTGAAGTCTTAGACTTTACTTTCCATACTGCATTTTTACTGAAATAATTTTTTAGATAAATGGATGATGATTTAACTTGATCAACATTTACCATCTTGGGAACATTCAAGTTCACCAGTTTCCCTTTACCCTTGTCCAAATATTTAACTTGGTTTGGTTGTTTGGATTTTGTCTGAACTGACTTGGATTCAGATTTGACAGGTTTAACAAAAACCTGATTTTGTTTTCTGGGTGGTGCAACCTTTGGTCTGATCAACTGTGGGCAAGATCTAACAAAGAGCCCAGGTGCACCACAGTCAAAGCAAACCGGTTCTCCCTTTTTATGAAAATGTTTTAATTCAGAAAAGGATTGCCTTTTTGGTTTGAAAACATTTGTTTTAGGCGTGTTCTGATTAAAACCCAAACCCTTTTTCCCATTTGGAACAAGATTGTCAAACTTGTTCAACACACAAGCTTCATTTTCTTTTGAAGCTTTCACAAAACCTAAGGCTTGATATATTTTTGAAGATGAGATTGGGTCACCCTTTATGATAACAGGGAGTGGATTCTGAGCAGTAACACAATCAGATGAATCATCAGATTCATCCTCAGAATCTAAAACCCATTCCTCTACAAGTCCATCCACCGAAGATTCCTTTGACAAAGGGGAACCTTCATCAGTAATCATGCCAATCGGATCAATTACTAAAGGAGTTATAACTTGAAAATCTTTAACATCTTTGTCATTTGGTGAATTGACAAAGCTGTTTAAGATTGGTGGAGGACATCTTTGATAACTCATAGTTCCCTTACCCTTATGATTAGCTTCTTTGTTGATCATGTGCTCAATGATATAAGATGCACTCTCATAGCTCTTGAGCTTTTGTCCTAGGGTCTCATAATCACACTCAACCATTGCTAACTTTTTCTTTACCTCATTAATAGTATTGAGATAAGAAGTTATAGCATCTTGCTTGTTAAGAACAGCAATCTCAGCCTCATGAAGTTGTCTATTTAAAAGTTCAATTTTAGCTTGAAAATCTTTTTCATTAGCTTTTAAAACTTTGTTAGCATCAATACACTGGTTGAGATCATTGATCAAAGCAGCATTGTGATTTTGATAGGAAAGGACCTTGCTTTTAAGGTCAACACAATTAAAACAGATAGAACAAGAAGATGAACAATCATCAGATACCTGATCAGACTGAGAAGTTGCAGCAGGAGTACCAGATGAGTTTACCATCAAGGCAAACTGAGTAGGAGATTCTTCAACATCAGCATCAGACTCAGATTGAGTGTCAGAATCAGTCAATCTTTCAGACTCTGATCCAGATGTTTCTTCTGTCTTGAGCTGTGCTCCTTCGGCAGTACTCTCTTCATGTAGATCATTTGTCTTCTGAATCTCAGCAACACATGCTTTATCTTGTCCCCCTTGTTCAGAATTGAATCTGAAATCCCAATTTTCACCTTCATCCTGATGTACCATCAAAGCTTTGCCTGCATTTGAAGAACTAGTCTGAGCAAGAGAATCAATAGGGACAAGTCTTTTTTCTGTATTTGCTGCAGAAGACTTCTGATGATGAAAAGGATTCTTGTTTCCTGCTTTCTTTGGGTGTTTGCATTGCCTAGCAAAGTGACCTTTTTCTCCACAATTGTAACATGTGACTGATGCCATGTCAAAACCAAACTTAGACTCCTTGTTTAAGTTGATGTCTTTACCAGTCCTCTTGACAAACTCCTTAGCTCTCCTCACAGCACTTGCCAAAGCCCACCTAATATCAATCCTTTCCATATCATCTGGATCTATCTGAGAATAGTCATCATTTGTCAGATAAGGATTGCCAATCTGTCCTACTACCAGTCCATCATAAGAACTAACCAAAGTAGACAAAAGACCCATATGCTCTTTAGCAATCTCAACTGTAACTTTATCAAAATTCTATGTCTTTAGACTTGTGACTAGTTGATGATGTTCTTTCTGATAACTTGAAGATGATGATGATTGACTGAAAAGAATCTGATTGGAAGATGGAGCTTCAGTAGTCTGAGAAACAAAAGCAGTCTTCAGTGGAGCATGTGAAGAAGCTTTCTCTACAGTAGGTGTAGAGTAGTACAATGAAGGATCCTGAACTTGAGCAACCCTCTTAGCTTTCCACTTGTTTTCAATTTTTTGCTCCTTCAACTTCTGAATAAAAACATTGATATCGATGTGTGACATCATCTCATTCTGTTTAAGTACCATCAAAAATGATTCCCATTTTGGAGGAAGAGCATCTGCTAAACACTGAATCTTCTCCTGAGTAGTAGTCTTGACTTCATGATTAAACAACTCACTCAAAAGATGGTAAAATCTGGCAATCAAATCATCCAGTGATTCATTCCCCACATACATAAAACTGTTGAATTCCTTCCTCAATGCTTTTGACTTGATGTTCTTCAAAGCATCATTTCCCTCGTATCGCTGTTGTAAAGCATCCCACAGATATTTAGACGATGTAAACTGTTTGAACTGATGGAAGATATCAGTAGCAATGGATTGAGATAAAATGGCATAAGCTTTCTTCTCATAATCATAAAGTTTCCTTTGAGGCTCAGTCATCCGTGTGACTAGCATAGGAGTTCCATCTTCATTAAGAGGTCTCAGATATCCTCCTTCAATCATCATCCATAAATTGGTATCCACTCCATTGATGTGAATCTCAAACCGATACTTCCAGTGTGGCTAATCGTCTAAAGATAGCAACTTGGGAGCCTTGTTAGAGTTTGCTGTCTCAGTCTCAGTCAACAATAATGTCTGAATGCGGTGGTTCTGGTTCGCCATCAATGCTAAGTCTTCCATTTAATCAGAAACAACAATATTTAACATTTAGAAAAAATTTTTAACTGACTGCCGAATGAAAATCCTAGGGGCGAATGTCAGGGCCCGAATGATTTAATTGTGGCGAATGAAAGACTGAGTATGACTTTTAGGGCGAAAGAACCTATTCGGCGAATGAAGTGTCGAATGAGGCTATTCGCCGAATGAGTACTGAGAATAAGGCTATTCGCCGAATGAGTAACACGAATGGAGCTATTCGGCGAATGAGGCTGATTCGGCCAAACCTATTCGGCCGCCATGCTCATTCGGCCAATCTGAGGGTTTTTGCAACAAAAATCGCGATAACTTGAGATTTTGACAAGATCTAAGTACCAAATTTGGTACAGAACATCATGAGATGATAATGAATAAATTGGGATAAACGATTTGACAAAATAACCACACAAACTACGGATTTTCAATGAAACAGTGACTTGAAGGACAAGAAACTTAGGGTTTTTGCAAATCTCGAACGAACAATCAAAGATTTAGTGATTTTGAATGGAAATCAAGAAATCAAGAGCCAAAGCTCTGATACCACTTTGTAGGACCAACTAGGAGCTCGGAAATAATCCGATTCCAAGGGAAATCTGTTTGACAGCCTCTGGAAGAGTGCGGAATCCTATTCCAGGGTTTTCCAATCGAAATCAACAGCAACCGTGGTGAATCGAGTGTGTAGAATCAACGTGCGAGTGAGAATCGATCATCACGGGTTGAGAATCGAAGTTGGACGTGAAGAATTGCTCAAAACTTCAAGGGTTTGACACTAGAGTGCACTGGGAAGAATGAGGACTCGGAAAAAAATTCGGTTTGAAATGATTTGAACATGTATTTATAGACTGTAGTCTTTCGGCCGAATGAGTGGCCGAAACTACTCATTCGGCGAATGACTATGTCGAATAGACAAGTCAGTCGAATGAGTCATTCGGCGAATGACTTCATTCGTTAGAGTCATTCGCCCGAATGAGTCATACTCATACTCAAATATTAATTAATCAATTCAAACAATCAGATAATCAATATTAAACATTAAGAACAATGTATAAAGACAACTTCTATTAATATAACTTTAATCTTTACATGATGATTAGTACAAAATTGAACTAGGGACATTAAGTGCATCCAAACACATTTGTTCATCGGTAGATCCAAAAATAATATCATCTACATAGATCTGAACAAGAATAATGTCCTTTCTTTTTCCCGATAAAACAAAGTTTTATCAATCTGACCCCTATAGAACCCGTGTTCAATAAGGTGAATTGATAATGTCTCATAGCAGGCACGCGGAGCCTGATGAAGACCATGCAGTGCTTTGTCCAAAAGGCAAACCTGATCACGATGGATAGGATCCTCAAAGCCCGATGGCTGACAAACATACACCGTTTCCTTCAAAGAACCATACAGAAATGCAGATTTGACATCCAACTGAAACACTTTGAATTTCTTGTGAGCAGCAAAAGCAAGAAAAAGTCTAATTGCTTCCAACCGCGCCACACGTGCAAACACTTCATCGTAATCAATTCCTTCAACTTGTTTGAAACCTTGAACCACTAAACGAGCTTTGTTTCGAACAATTACGCCTCGGTCATCTCGTTTGCATCTTAATACCCATCTAGTACCAATTTTCTTCTCGCCTTTTGGCAAATCAAGTAAATGCCAAACTCCCAACTTCTGAAACTGATTCAACTCTTGTATTGCTTCAGTAACAGTCTTAGGCTCTATTTGTGAAATAAATGCATAATGCATCCAGAGCTCTTGACTGCCATGAGTTCTTTCTAACTCCACATACAAACTCTCCTCATTTGTGACTTGATGTCGTGTCTGTACTCCTGCAGTTGGATCTCCTATGATCTGAGCAACCAGCTGATTTGCATGAACTCTTGTGATAGGCACTTGCGGGACACCCACATTATGATCCAGATTTGTAATACTCTGATCATTGTCTTGATCATGAGAAATAACATCTTCAAAAACATCCTGATCATCATCATATGGCCAATCATCATTAATTACATCTGAAATGCCTTCCTCATGTGGAGGATTGTTACCATCTTCAGAATGATGAGAAATACCTTGTTCTTCATAATTCTGCAAATCATATAACATTTGTAAGGTTATTTCATCATCAGAAACATTTGGAGACATATTAAAAGACTCAAACAGTTTATTATAATCAAAAAGCCAATCTGGACCCTTTCCGTCTGGTATAGGTGTATGTCTTTGAACATCCACATGAAACCATAATTCCACAACCCCCGTGCGTTTATTAAACACACGTTTGTTAGGAAGACTGTAGCCAAGAAAGAAACCTTCTTCAACTTTAGAATTGAATTTTGAATCTTTCTTTAGCATGGTACAAGGAGCCCCAAAAGGTTTCAAGTGTTCCAAATTAGGCTTTCGATTCTGAAGCAATTCATAACAAGTTTTATTGTGTCTTTTAACAATCAAAACTCTATTAAGAGTAAAACAAGCTGTAGCCACAGCTTCACTCCAAAATGTAATGGGAAGTTTTGAATCAGCAAGCATTGTTCTCGCATACTCAATCAACGTTCTGTTCTTTCTTTCAGCTACACCATTCATCTAAGGCTCATACGGTGCACTGAACTGCTGCTGAATGCCTTTGGAATTACCAAATTCCTCCATTTGATGATTCTTAAACTCAGTCTCATTATCTGATCTTACGCGTCTCACTCTCAACTTATACAATGTCTCCAACCTATTGATTAACAACACAAAATTTTCATAAGTATCTGATTTATACTTTAAAAACATTACCCATGAAAATCTAGAAAAGTCATCAGTCACCACAAAACAATAAGATTCACCATCCATACTTTTCACATTTATTGGTCCAAACAAATCCATGTAAAGAAGTTCAAGTGGCATATGAATAGAAAATATTTTCTTTGTTTTGTGAGACTTCCTTTTCTGTTTACCCTTTTTACATGACACACACACATCCGAAAGTTTAAAATGTTTAACCGTTACACCCTCAACTAAATGATTGTGCACAAGATGATTCATCTTCCAAATCTGAATTTGTCCCATCCGCCTGTGCCAAGAACGTGTATCTTGCTCAGTTGCCTTGGACACCAGACATGCTCCACTTTATTCACCGTCTCCGCTTTCGCCATGTCAGGCACATACAAATCCTTGATCCGATCAGCTGTCATTAGAATCCATTCCTCAGAAATCTGAAATCCTTGCTTAAGTACGTAACACATGTCTTTGTCGAACATCACTTTATATCCTTTATCACAAATCTGTGAAACACTCAACAAGTTATTAGTTAATTCTTTGCAGAAATTAACATTATCAAATGAAACATTTCCATTCATCAAACTACTCGAAGACCCATCATCACTGTTACCATCCTCTTCCCCAGAAATTTGATCACCTGACCTGTTTTTCAATTTCCAAAATGATTTTGATTTAAAATGTTGTTTTGAAAATGATTTTGAAGGTACATTTTCAAAAGAATCATCATCAGATGATGTCACAATTTTCACAAGCTTTTTCACATTTCTTTTGTTATCAAAAACTCGTTTTCTTCTGATTATTTTCTTCTTTCAACCAAACACTGTCAGTATCAAATTTTCGAAGAACCCTCATCTCATCTTCTCTAGGTCTAACTCTCCTAGGACTTCCACCAGACCTACTCACCCAACCCTCAACATCTGAACTCTGCCTGATTTTGTTGATTGGACAATTAGCAGAAATATGTCCTTTACCACAGCAAGTAAAACACTTTCGTGTTTCTCTTGGTTAAAAGGACTTAAAACTACTACAATCAGTTGAACTGAAATCCAAATCACAATCAGCAATCAAATGACCAAATTTACCACAACGGTAACATTTTCTATCTTTCAAATGATTCTTTGGTGTTGATTCATCATAATACTTTGATGAACTAAAAGGTTTTGAAACAACCTTTGCAGATGAGAATCTGTTTCTCAAACCAGTTGATTTTATCTTTGAATTATTCACTTGATTTTGAAAATTCTTTGATTTGTCTTTATGTACAACCCCAAATTTATCAAAGAAAAAATCAACTTTTTCAACCTTTTTAAAAACTACATTTTGCTTTCGAAAAATGCCACTAGACTCTCCTTGATGTATAGTAGATGTCTTTACATACACAATAGGTTTAAGAGTAGTGGTTGTTTTAGCTTTAATTACTGGTTTGGAAACTTGAGTGGGTTTGATCACCACCTTCTCAACTGGTTTCATCTCAGCTTTTGACTTCTGAGACTTCAGACTCTTTTTATCAACATTTTTAACTTGATAACCATTTTGTCTCAAAATATCAGATGAGTATTCTTATTCAGTGATATCATTAATAGTAGGAGCATCACTATCAAGAGAAACTTTTTCATCAGATGATGAACCTCCATCATTGTCAACAACTTGTTCAGACCCATGTTCATTTAAAGAAATAGGATGAACTTCCAAAGTCAGATCAATTTGTGGTCTAGGAACATAGCTGGAAAGAGGTGGTACTGTATGAAAACCCAAGCCAGTAGTATCATTCGATGATCTTTGCATGGCAGCAAAGTAATCGATGACATACTGAGAATTCTGATAATTCTCCAGCTTACTCTTGTTCATTTCTGCTTCTGCTCTTGCTGCTGATAAGTCAACTTTCAACTTTTGCACTGATTCGAGATGCACAGAAACTGCATGATTATTTTGCAAAACATTAATTTTTAACTCTTCATTTTCTTTGCCTAAATCAATTATCTTTTTATCAAAATATTTTTCCCTTGAAATTAACTTCTTGTTCGGTTCAGTGCACTCGACCAGTTCAGCAGTCAACTGAGCATTCATTTCTTTCAACTTATCAATGATATCTTAAAGATCATCTTTTACCTCATCAACATTTTCTTTGCCTTTGCTTGTGTCTTCATCCAAAGAAGCCATAAACACACCCATTAACTCATCATATTGCTTTCCCCGATCATATCCTTCATCAGCTTGACTGACTAAAGCTTTCGATGACTGTTCATGCTTTTCATCATATTGAACAACTGTTTGAAATGAAATGTTTGCAGATAACATAATCACACATTGCATAGTCATAATAGCTAGTCATTGTACTATTTACAGAAGCGGTCGACACCGAAGCTGACTGTTATAATGTTGGTTGCCTTTCCACTATTGTCTAGCACAAACAATAGTAATGTTTGAATTGGCTAGTTAAACACCTGCGCACACCTAGAATCTTTCAAGAGAGGTTTGTCAAACCCAATAGATCTATTTTCAACTACCACGCTTTGCACTCCGGCAAACTAAACGGTTCGATATGTAAGGGCATGTAATGCTATGTTCGCATTTATCGTAAATAGCTAACTCATGCAAGTGATATGTATCTAAAATGTTTGTTTGCACATGTTTTCTCCCACAAAACAGTAAAATGTAAAAATGCGCCGTGTACGCACCTGAGAATGTGAATCGAATGATCAAAGGCTCGCGGAATCACGTAGATTACCTTCTACGAAGAACCTGTATTATTACAATAACGTTGTGTTATTCGTAATTTCCAAATCTTGTTTGTGGTATCATTCGTGTTAACACATGTATACTAAGTTGTTTGAAACGTGCATACGAAAGCATGCACAGATTTAAGCTCCTTCGTTTAAATCGTATAAGTATATACGATTATGTTTAAACACGCGTTCTTATACGTGATTTCGATTTCGGGGCAAAATGTAAATTTTATCATTTCGTTTTGTTTGGAATCAAATTATGGTTCCAACGCAATTCGAACGGGTTAAAACGGAGTTAAAACGAGCGAGTTATGATTAAAATACCAAAAATCGGTTTTAATTTCAAAAACCAGTAAAGGTGCGGCTCGAACCCAAGACCTCCCAGACCAAAAACACACACCCGGCAACTGGTCTGCTTTTACATTTGCAAATGACTTTGTTTCAATTGTTTTTAAACTCAAAGAAGTCGGTTCCCTTTGTTTGACTAACCGAACCCAATGGCTCCAAATTGACCTGCGATCCAAACCCGATCGAACCACAAACCATAGGGCTATGATTGCTTGAGTTCAGGTGAGTTCCATCATGCTTCCAATTTGATCACCCATCATTTAAAAACCATAAAACGAGGTATGCATTGCTTCGAACGTGATTACCAAAACCCAAAATTGATCTCACCCGAATTGATCTCAAATTGATGTAGATCGACTTGTTGCTCGGCTTTCGGCCGGCTCTGGATCAAAATCTTCTATCTGAAGCTTCTTGCTTCGAATTGTTGGATGCCAAAGACCCTAAAGATGCTGACTAAGAGTTCTGGAAGTTCAATTGTGTTAAGTGTGATCGAATTTTGCGGTTTTGAGACTTAAAGGCTACGGTTTCGACCTTTGGGGTCGTTTTTGGTGTAATTCAATGATTAATAAGTTTTGTAACTGACAATAATCGTAAATCATCATCAATTTGAGTTTATTTAGTGTTTAATTTGTTTAATAACAAGGGTTTAATGTGAATTTCAAATTTCAATTGATGAACCATTCGAATTTTGACTTTTAAAGAATAAATTTAGTATTTTATGTAATTACCACTTTAGTCGCCCTAGTTTAAGTGTTCACACTCTTGTTTTGTTCAATTTTAAACCCTTTAGTTTGGTTTTGTATGATTTCATGTGATTTTTGTTAATTTACAGTAAACGGGGTTAATCCGAAATGTCGGATTGTCACAATGTGTTCATGTGAGTTTGAAGGTTAGATGAAGCAAAATTATAATTTTAGAAGGAAATCCGACAACCGGAAGCAAGAACGAGCAATTTGGGATGCAAGAAAATGAAGTTATGGAAGCCCAGGCCGTAACTTATGGTTTACAGACCCTAGCTTATGGTCTGGGGGTGTTACACCGTAAATGGCACCGTAAACCCGAGGCTTATGGGCGTAGATGGAGCTTTGAAATGCCCAGGCCGTAGCTTACGCCTGCCTGGCCGTAGCTTACGACGGGGGTCAGATCAGCATACCAAAAAGTGCGTTTTTTGGGGTATTTAAGCCCCCGGTTAACCCTAGTCGAGAGGAATCACTTGGAAACAAAAAATTGGAGTATCTAGGATCATTTTGGAGCATTCCTAAGCCTCCAATCATCAATCCAATCCTAGGAATCAAGATCTAATCATGCAATTCATCAAGAACATTGAAGATTCAACCATGTGAATGTCCGGCTAAGCACTTTGTGATCGGATGGATAGTTAGGTTTGATAGCTAGGGTTTCTTTTGAATTGTTAAACATTGGTATTGGATTAGTTTTCATTGATTCACTTTTCTAGTATTGCTTAATTGTGAAAACATAACGATTTGTAGTTACTTTGCAATTTCAATTTCAAGTTTGTTATTTCTTATTCATTTATGGTTTGAGTGGATTGGTACTTGCTGGAATTGGGTTTTCAAAGCTCTAATAATCATTGGTTTTGTGAAGTCAATAATCAACCAAATCAACAAAATCGGTCTAGTTATCGGTTGTCAATGTCACACCTCGAGCCGGCGGGCCGGATTGTGTGTCCCGTCTAGCGGAATGGTCCCGGGGCGCGATATCGGGATGATAATCGTGATGATCAGATTGTTACGTTGCACATGATATATAATGAGAAAATACTAAATGGAATAGAATTACAAAGTTCAATTACATCAGTTTGGTTCAGAATTTAACAATGTAAATCTACTATCAACATCATAATTCTTCTATCTTGTGTCTGCACAAGATATACAAAATAATCTGTATAATGATGTTCAAAAATAAGCACGTCCAAAATACTAGGTCCTCTATCTGGGCATCCTAGTCAAAAACACGAACTTCTTAGTTAGACTTGTTCGTCACCTGAGAAGTCATGCAAGAAGATCAAGTCAACACATGGTTGGTGAGTTCATATAGTTTTGTTTAAAAATGAATTTGTACAAACCTGACCAGATGACAGCCTCAACCTCACCAATAACCACATATACTATCTAATTCAGTATGCTTATATATAGGGTATACGTAGGGTCAAGCTTACCGCCAGCCCAGCCGCCAGCCCACGACATACCAAACCACATAATATATTGTTCTTAGTGATAATTAAGCATTTCATACCATACATCCAATTCACAACATTGGAACAACCTGAAATTTGTTAACACTGAACACCCATAATGACAACCTTAACCTCATCAACAACCACATATATTATCCAGCCAAGTATGCTTATGTATAGGGCATACGTAGGGTCAAGCTTACCGCCAGCCCACCACATACCAAACCACATAATATATTGTTGTCAATGATAATTAAGCATTTCATTCCTCATCATCAACACCTCAGTTCTTAGTTCTTAGTTCTTGTAGTTTCACAAAATATGGAAGTCCTCTTGATTCCTTAAGTGCATCACACAATCATGATCAACCATAGCATTTGTAGAAACATTAAATTAAACATTTAAGTAAAAGAATAAATAAACATTTAATAAAAATCTAAGACCTAATGATTGGGAATTGGTCAACTCGAGTAGACTAGTATAGAAATCAAGGTTCTTAGTAGTTGAGAAAATCTGTAAATATCATCAAACATGCGACCTATAATCAATCAGTCTAGCTAGAACATCTTTTGATGTATAGGATTTTATAGTTCGTCTAGATCCTCCATAGTTCGTCATTGTTCATATAGTTCGTTACTTCTTTGGCACATGTTATCTTTGAGTATTTCCCATATGTTCCTTGGAAAATGGTTAAGGGATGCTGTAAATATCATCAAACATGCGTCCCATATTCAATCAGTCTACCTAGGACATCTTTTCAAACATAGGATTGGCACATGCTATCTTTGATATTTCCCAGACATTCCCTTGAAAATAGTTCTTTGATTATAGATCGTTGAAAACAGTTTTTTGAAATTAGATCTTTAGTTCTTTGATAACACACCACTGAAAAATAGTTCTTTGAATACATCGTTAGTTCTTTGAAAATAGAGCTTTGAAAATAGTTCTTTGTTTTCAATCTTTAGTCCTTTGAAATAGACCGTTGGAAATAGTTCTTTGTTTTAGATTAGTTATCTACTCATAATGAATAGATAACTCAATTGGAAAACCTGCAAACGGTTTACCTAGACAAAATCTAGGATAAAACAATACATGTAAAACATATATGAAGTAAAAGCATTTAAGTAAATATAATCCAAGGAAAATAATTTACGCATGCTTCTCAGCCCCACGTTTATAAAACAAAATGTTTAGAAAAGGGGAAATGAAATCACCTGTGTTGCTATGCAATGAATCACAACAGAAATGCGCACTCGTTGTTTGTAGATTAAGTATCTTTAGTACCTGGGTTGATTTATTATGATTTGAATACGATAAGTGTTTGGAAGGTAATGTATATAGGGTTTTGGTCTCGGTGTGCAACTATGTGTCCTACATACTTGTTAATGTGTTTCTAAGTTTCCCTAACTAATCTATACTAATCACCCTCTATGAGTCATTATCACGTAGATAATCACAATTAAACCTTACTTATGTAAGGTTCGTATCATTTTATTTGAAATTTATCCTTATGTTGCAGAACATTAAGTTAAGAAATCATTTAAGTTATTTTAAAGCATTTAAATAAAGAATTTTACAAATCATTTCATTTTAAATAAAACATAAGTTATTTCTAGAAAATATAAGTTGAACATGCTAGAACTCAAGTTAATCTCACTTGATTAACTCTAAGTCCCTCATTTGCTCTTTGTTCGTCCTTGTGTATAATCTTCCTTATAGTTCTTTAATGGAGCAAGTTGTGATATTATTTATAAAACAGTGAGTGTACGTTGTAAATCATTGCTTTTTAAGGAAAACACAAGTGATAGCCCTCATACTTGATTAGTTCTTAGAGCCATAGTGATCTCATTTTATTCTTTGGTTCGTTTGTACCCATGGTTTCTTAACATGCTCTCATCCCACCTTGAATTGATTACGTGACTTAGCTTATTATTCTATGACTTCTTGACAATTGAAATCCAATTACTAATGAGTATCATTTGCATGCATGAGTATGCATGGTTCGGGAATATACTCTTTTTTTAGCACTTGGCTAAACTTCCAAGCCTAGTTTCCACATTGACCTTTTTAGCTTATGGTTTTAGTTGGCAAAACACAATTGCTTTAAACCCCCTTGGTCGTTAGAACCCATGGTTATATGTTAGTGTAGTTTAGAAAAGCTTTGAAATTGAAATTCTTAGCATAACGGATTATCAAAACCGGTTATCACCTTTTGAACACCCTAATGGCTTCCCATTTGTGCATACCAGCCATACGAATGTGTATAGAACACGATTGAGACTGCCATGCGAAAGTAGTGCCATTCGTTCAAGAGGTTCATACGAAAGAAGGGTCTCACGCATGGAGTTCAAGAATGTCTCTATTCGTTTGGCACTCTCCTTCAGCCGTTATATCATGCGAATGAGACTGATCATGTGAATAACCTCATTCGTTTGATGCCAGGGGCGAATCAAATTTGGATCCGAATGAGAATGCATGCGAGTAAGATTTCATTCGTGCAATGGGTTCCTTCGTGAGCTCCATTTGCATGAGCTCCATTTGCATGAGCTGAGCTTTTTGGTGCTCATTTTCCTGGTTCGAGGCTGAGCATTCACATGCAACCATTTTCAAGATTTAGACTGAATCAAGGTGTTCCCCAAGTTCCCATACCATTCTTGACTAGTTTCATGCGTTTCCTATAGGTTTTTGGAAAGCAAAAACTGGCTGAAATGGTCGGTTATTCGAAAAGGGGAAAACCCTAAAATTCGTGGGTTTTGGGCTCGAATTTACCTCGTTTTCGATGGTTCAAAGCTCGGTTTCTTTGTACTTTCACGATCTACACATTTTTGTGGTTGTTTTGACACCAAAATCACTGAATTTGGTAAAAAATTGAAGGTTTTAGGGTTTGAAATTCTAGAGAGAGAAAGTAGAGAGAGAGAAACGAGAATGGAGAGAAAGGATGGGTAGGTGAATGGTGGTAAATGGCATTTAATGCCATTTGACTCTTTTAATCATTCCGATGTGTTCGGGTTCGTTCGGTTTTGCACGGTTTCGCGTAGAAGTGTCTGTTTTCGATCGTTATCGTAACGAAACGTTACGATTTCAAAAGTAGAATTTACTAAATTAGATTAGGTGGTAATTCCTAGTAAATTAACTAGATATCTGCTGTTTATTTTTAAGTTTTCTGAAAATGTTAAATTTATCTATTTAATCGAATCGTACAGTTTTCCCTCGTATTCGTTCGGATCATCACCCGTACGAACACGACGATAACTACACTTTTCGATGTGGTTTTCTAATTATCAGACATCATTCAGAACGTTAAACTTTCAGATATATTCGTACGAATCGTCATCCACACGAATATTCCGTCCATTTAATATTGACATTACGACATCTGTTATTGTTTGGTTCTAGGAAATCTCACATACGTCTATACATAATAAAATCCTAACTAACATTCACATAACAGTTCTGTGGTGTCAGATATAATTCTGACTATTAAACCATGGATTTGCAATATGTTTCTGAAACAGATGTGTAGTAGTTCTATGTCAAACATCAAATGATAATAGTATACATGTAATACACATAGTTCGTACCTAAGTTACTGTACAAGTCACTGTTCTGGTTACGTTTCCGGCACTGATGTTACAGTCAATAAGGTCATTCATTGGTTTTCAAATCATATGTGTGGATCAATTCAAGCATAAGCTATGTCTATGTGGTTTCCAATTGAATATTCAAAATATACCTAGTTATTTGATTAACTTGAAATCCGGAGTGATCACCTTTTTAATTATTGTTTACAAATCTTTTAATTAATTGTTTTAAGTTTAGAATTTTGTTTTTGTTTGCAACTCAAAAAACTCAACCATTCAAAGTTTATTTTTTATTGCAATTAGTTAAGTGACTTGTGTTTGAAACTAGTTTCCACTTGATTTCTCTTGAATCGATACCTGACTTTCCTATCTAATTGGATAGTAGAACTTGAGTAAAAAACTCTTATTTTTGATTGATACTTCGACAATGAGCCAGGAATCCCAAGAACTCTTAAAATATAGGACCCATAATTTTCTAAAAATATATTTTTTTTGAACAGCTTAACAAGTGCTCGGACCCAACAACCCACGCGCTGCGACCACAGACCGCTACCAACCCCCGGAAACATTTAAAGCCGGACGTTAGCGAGTGGCGAATCGAGGAACCGCCACACCATCTAGGAGGAAACTCACACTGAAAAAACCACCTAGCTCACCCAGAACATATTTTGCTCTAGGCGAGACTCGAACCCAATTTAAAAATATTTAATATGTAGTGTTTGTAGTCGTTTTTTTAGCCTACGGCTCTTGAGAGAACAGAAGGTAAAAAAGACCAACCTAACAGACTTTTAGTATTCAATTGAAAAAAAAAATTTTAAAAAATTAATTATTAATATTTTATTAAAGAATTTGCATCTAGAAAAATTAGTATAAACATTTTATACATTTAAATATAATCAAATTTCTTAATTTTAACTCCACAAGACGTAAAGTTTTAGTTTATTACTACCAGTCTAAAGCCCAACAAAAGGAGTGAGTTTTTAACTTGACCATTAGTGAAGAACCCCGGAAATTTATTCCGCTTAAAGTTTACAAAATGATTGAGCCGGTCCTGAGTTAAGAAAGCACCCAAGAAAGAAAGTGGCGTAATCAGTTTTGAGGAAGTTAGTCGTGAGGGAAGTTGTGTTTATTGAAAACATGGATTTAAAAGTGATTTAAAGTTTAGCCTCTGAAACCGGTTTACATGATAGCTTCATGATAGCATTGAAAGTTAAAAGTGGTATGTACCTAAAGACCTAAGTGATCAAACCCATCAAAAAGAAAGTTTAAATGACTTGGACAGAGGAATTAAACGTGTTTGTTATTTAAGACATTTGCCATGGGTACTCGTATCCATATCCAGAATATTTTTTGTTTTATTTTTTATTTTTTATTTTTTTCCCTAGTTTTTTTGTCTATTTATTTATTTTTACAGAAATTCATAGCCTTGTTAAGATAAATACATCATAATTTGTCACCTTCAAGACTTAAACTTATGACCTTCCATTTTAATAAGATAAAATTATAACAAGTGGGGTAGTCTCACATTGGTTTTTTCTCTACGTTACATCCTTTGAAAATGTTACACACATATATAACACATGAAGACGGATAATACTTGATGCTGAAAATCATATCTTCGTCCAACTGGGCAAATAATTCTCCATACTAAACTTATGTAGACTTGCACATATTTAATTTGTCCCTTATATATATTTAACACCCCATTTGTGGTGCACGCATATCATGTATATATGTGTGGGCTCTTAAGGGGCAAAAGTAAAAGTGCACTAATTTTAACGTTATTTCAATTATTTTGTGAAAATAACGTTAAAATCATTGGGATGATCAACTTCAAACGATAACTTTGAGCCGTGGACTCTTTCGGAGCAGCCTCTCTATCCTAATTGGGATAGGGGTAAGGTTTGTATCTATCATTCCCCCCAGACCCTACTGAAAGTGGGAATATACTGGGTATAGTTGTTGTGTATATACTTATTTAAATATACACCATGTATATCATAATTCATACGCCATAAATGATCGACCATCAAAGTCAATTTACTATTATAGCTACTAACTTCAGCAGCTAGTAAGCACATGGCTTAATAAATATCATTTATTCATAAATAATGATCTGAATATCTTATTTTTACTAAATAACTAGAGCAAATCATCAATATTTTTAAAAAGAAATTAAGAATTTAATTTTGAATTGAAAAAAAAAAACAACCATACCAAATACTTATTATCTCAAAGTAATTCAAAAAGGTGAGACTAAGAGAAAACCATACCTCTCTTATCATCAGGAGATATAGAGGGTGCTCCTAACGAGACATATGGCCTGAGTCCTGATATGGAAGGAATGACATGGAAAGTACAGTAGCATAGCCTCATATTTTAAACCAAGCCAACACATCAAGAATGAGTCAAGCCATCACCAAATTTATGCCTCATTAGAAGTCCCCAACTTTCATTTGACATGTTCAAAAACTTATATCACAGATCATGTTTAAATCATGCTTAATCTACTCAACATATATTAATTTGGGTCTGCCTCTATTCATCTTCCTTCACTATGAGGGTTTACATATTTCTTACAAGTCTCATCATCTGCCTTATCTTCTTATGTTGACGTCATCTCAATAAACTTTTATTTGTATTATTCGATATGCATATCACCTTAAATTTTTCATAGAAAACTTTAGATTCGATACAACAATGTATGTCAAACACATGCACCTCAACATCTTCATCTTTGTTATCTTTAATTTTCATGTTTAAATATTTAATGCGCAATAGGAAACTACAAAAGACTAAATATAGACGTAAAAATTAAAAAAAATGTAGTATAATTTTGAAACATCTTTTTTAACATTTAATAGTTTATAATTATCAGAGTAAATTGCCGATATGGTCCTTGTAGTTTGCTAGTATTTCACTCTTGGTCCGTACGTTTCATAAATTACCCACATATAGTCCCTAACTTTTGACATTAGTAACACATATAGTCCTTAGGTTAACCAAATTATACTCATATATTTGACTAAATTACCCTCACAAAAGGACTATATGGGTTACAAATGTCAAATGTTATGGACCATATGGGTAATTTATGAAACTTAGGGACCAAAAGTGAAATACTAACAAACCATAGGAACCGTCTCGATAATTTACTCTAATTATCACTTTCAATTGTTAGGAAATATTAGAAGTCATTAAATCCAATTGATGAAGCTAATATGACTTAGATTTTAGCTAATTTTAACCTAGTTGATAATTTCTGGAATTGGGAGCTCAAATGACATCTATTGGTGTAGATAAATCATACCATATATGCTATGACATATAAAACCAATTAAAATCCATTATCAGTACATACGATACCTAGAAAAGAAGGAATGCCTAAATGTTGTCAAATAACTTGTTGCTTGTTTACCTTCCATTTTGATGCAACTCATCTATAATTATTGTTTGAAAAAATAATCAATATATGTATACCTACATTTGTCAATGTAAGACTGCCTGTTTGGCAAAAGGATCATATTTTGACATATATGATGATTTTCTTAGAAAGTGTATTTTAATCATCGATCACCAAGTGATGAAAATAAACTCATTAGTTAATGAGATGTGTTTAAATTATTAACCTCGATTAAAGAGCGAAAATATTATTTTTGTTTAAATTAGACAGTTACAAAATGATGTATGGGTCAATTTAATATGACATTTTGGTTGAAATGATCTAGCTACCCATTATAAAATGGTTATGGTAAGTGCAATTGAAAAGGATCAAATGAGATTTTTGTTAGTCTTTTATTAAACAGTAACGAATTATGGATTAAAGGGATTCATGCTCGTTTCTTTAAGTTAGTGTCGTGTGGTAGATGCCATTATTTTTATATTGGTAAAGGGGTATGGTTAGGGACAAAGTTGGATAAATGTACCAAATAATAATATTTGGATGTTTATTTATTTTAGTTTGAAAATTTACAAAGCCAAAGGTTTTCGAAAAACAAATCACTAATTGAAAGTTCTAGAAACCAAGGTAATATAATAGCTCCTAATGTCAAATTATGTAATATAATCCATGTAGAAATTAAGCCATTTAGCAAAATTTCAAAAAAATGTGATATTGTTGCTTACAAGAATGCTTATGTGATGTTAAGGTGAAATATCAATGAAAAATGTCCTTTTGAACTATACAATGAGTTATTATGTTAGAAAACAAGTATTTTGTGTCCATCAATCGATCACCATATTCTATTGGTTTTAAAATCATGTTATTTTAAAAGTTGGTAGTAAGAAGAAAAAGATTTCATCGGTTTTTCACACAATTAAAATATTCAATGATACTCTTAACTAATATATTACTAAGTTATAAACCCGTGTATTACACAAATTTACAAATATATTTGTTATGTAATTTTATAATGTGTGGATAAGCATATGTTTCCTAACTGTGACATATAATACTCAAATATTCGTTTGGAATTTTTGTGAATTAGGTAATGCTTAGAGAAAATGTTAATCACCTAAACATTACAAATTGTACCAATCATGAACGACTCACCTTTGCGTCATACATTGCTTTCGAACCCACATTCCCACCAGTGTGATCATAATTATTTAACTTTTTTTTTGAACAGCCATGCTACCATACTCATACATTACACCCAATATTCCTCTCTCGCTTGGATTTGAACCCAAGACATCTTTTTTAAGAGGCAATGTCTCTACTAAGTGAGCCAATCCTACATTTGTTGGTGAGTATTTGTGACAACCAGAAAATTTTCGTTCTCAAACACTACCAACAACTAAATTTCGGGACGAAATTTTTTTCAATAAGGGAATGATGTGACACCCTGCAATTTCAGGTAAATTGCAACCTTACACTCTCTGTATTTCACATTCATACTTGTTGCATTTCATTTAATTTTGTTTAATTATACGAGTTAAACACAAAAAACTGCGAAATAATAGTTCGAGGAACTATCGAATCGTACATTGCATATTGGTTTTGGAAACCAAGTGTGGTAAACACAAATACAAACACAAAACAGTAATTCGGGGAATTATTAAATCGTGCATTACATATTGATTATGTCTAATCAAACATGCAATCATTTCGTAAAACACAAACACAAACTATCATCGATAATTCGAGGAATTATCGAAACACACACGAGTCTCATGAACGTTGGTGAACAATCGAAAAATTGAAATAATCGAACAAAATTACATGATATGTGAACATAGGACAAATAAACCCAAAAACAAGCCCGAACAAGTTTCGAATCGATAAACGAAGCCTGAACTTCGAACCGGAAAGCGAAAATGATCTGAATTGTCACACCCTGGGTCGGCGAGCCGAATCGGGAACCCGTCGGGCGGAATAGTCCCGAGGCGTGATTGAAATCGGAGTGATCAAATTGATTACACAACACATGATATAAAAGAAGGATATAAGAATTAAACCATTACATGCTTCCGAAATATTACATAATACTTGTCTAAATACACAACATTGTCTGAATACATTTGTTCATCAAAACAATTTTCCCAATTCCCACGGTCAGCTAACTACAGTCAACTAGGCTAAATTCCTGTCATGCTACCCCCTCCTACTGGCGTTCCCCCATGGCATGTTTTATACCTGTTCGTCCCCTGAGAAGCATGTAAAATAAAATCAACATAATGTTGGTGATTTCATAAACTGAAAAAAAATGAAATTTGATATGTCATAAATAAAAGTTCTAGGGGAATGAAATAGTGAATGAGTGGTGACTTCCTAAGATTACGTATACCATCCCGAACAAGCTAGTCTGGTATATGTATAGGGCATACGTAAGGTCTTGAGACCCAGCCGCCAGCCCACCATGCCCTAGCTGATTCACGACTATATACCTAACGTGGATTGAAGGAGGTTCCTCTGCTCTTGCACCATCCCATTTCCCTTGGACTTAACAGTTCACACATGTGATTTTGTTAGTGGCTTTTGATACTAATGAGGGGGATGTCTGTCTATTCTATTCTATACATGTACATTTAACAAGCCTAACCTTGAGTTGCCCATGTTCAATAGACCATACGAGTCTAGCCTAATGATGATGAAGACTTCGTATAGTGTAACGTACCGACCTCAGTGCCGGAAGTTTGTCAGACTAATAGTACTATCTACGTTACAGCCGGTTGACCCTCGTCAACTAATGGTAAATGAATTTTTGATGACGGTTATTACTGATGTGTATATTCATACATAACTCTCATGTGCCTCAAGGAATATGAAAAACAAACTCTCTCCTTATAGTAATTGTGAATTATACAAATAAGTACATAAGTAAGAAAGTTAGAATTAGTAAATAGGCATTCATGCTCTCAGCCCCAAAAGTGTAAGTAAAACGGTTTATTTGAATGAAAACGGGGGCTATGAACTCACCTATAGTTGGTAGTTGTTTGAGATGGTGTAGATGGCTTGAAGTCTCTTCTGCTCAGTTGCATTTGTTTTCAGTTAGTAAGTTTTTAGTTATGTACCAACGTTTTGATCGTTTTCGTGGTTTCTTATGTTTATGTATTCTTTGCATTACTTAAATTTGTTTGGTTTTCAACACTTAGTGTTTTTTATGTAACCTGTTTGGGACGAATGGGCGGTTCGGGCGAACGAGCCGTGCTTCGTGCGAATGAAACCCTGCGAGTGACCGAGGTCATTCACACTTTTCATTTGTGCGAATGGGCTCTTCTTTGCTCTGCGAATGAGTCCGCTTCGTTCGTTGTACACTTCTACGAACAAACTATTCGTTCGCACGAATGAGACGATCGTACGTCTCATTCTCCTGCAACTCGACCGAAAACACTTTTTTTCGATTTCGGCCGCGTTGGCGATGATTTCACTAGTCGAAGCTTTGGAGGTGTTAGGGAACACTTTGGTGAGTTTTTTTTGGGTGAATCACTCACCGGAGACCTTTGGGTGGTTCGTGTTTGAGCTTTATTGGTGGAAATGGGTGAGGAAAGTGATGAAGAAGGTGAAGTGATGATAGTGGGAATGATTTGCAAACAGGGAGGTCGAAATCAGGCATCGTTTGGTCGGAATAATCGGAATCGCCGTTCGTGTGTATGTGTGGGGTGTTTTTGAAAAGTGGAGAGAAATTGGGTTAAGTGTTGCTTATATAGCAGCTCAGTCACCCGAACCAGCTGGCCGATTGGGATGTCCAGTTTTTCTGAGTTACATTCATACGAATGAATGGGTTTATTCGCATGAATGTGTTTCGTGTTCAAGGTTTTCCATTTAATTTCTAAGGTGTTCAGATTTTGATCTTTGTATGTTAAGGCGTTGGTTCGTGTTCGGTACTTTATCCAATTTCTTTAGTTAAGACAAGACGACCTAACTTGCGTATGCAACTGTATGAGTCGTCACCCAAATAGACGCATCAGCAACTATGTCTGCTGGTGGTTTGAATTAATCTTTAAATTCAGTAATGTCCTAGATTCAGGTTCATATCTTGATGGATCGTCACCCATCCAGATAAAACTCTGATCCGATGATGCATCACATGAATGTTTTGAGTGAAAGGGTTGGATTAAGTTTCTAAAGGTGTTCGTGATTTACCTGTGGAAATGCCAATTTTCACCATCTCCCCCCGTTGAAGAAATTTTGAGCCGAAATTTGTGTTTACTGATCGAGACTTGACCTTCTACTGAAACAGTTTGGGTACTTCTTCTTCATTTAAGTTTCCAGTTCCCAGGTTTATTTTGGTCATCGTTTGAAATTCCACCAGACTTTGACGATCGGTATGCGGCTTCATTTCAGTTTCTTTACCTCGCGATCCAAAATCTCCAAGGGCTCCTCGATGAAGTGTAGTTGCACATCCACTTGAAATTCCTCAATCGGTATGACTAGTGATTCATCCGTCAGGCATTTCTTAATATTTGAGACATGGAACACGTCATGCACATTGCTGAGTTCGTCTGGCAGTCTCAGCCTATACGCCACAGGACCAATTCTTTGAATGATTTCAAATGGTCCGACAGATTGTGGCGCCAATTTGCCCTTCTTCCCGAAACGGACTACACCCTTCCACGGAGATACCTTTAACATGGCCCGATCTCCCACATGGAATTCCAATGGTTTCCGACGTTTATCGGCGTAGCTCTTTTGTCTGCTCTTGGCTGCCTAAACTTTTGCTGTATTCGTGCTATCTTGTCGGTGGTTTCCTGGATAATCTCAGGCCCAGTTAGCCGGTTGTCTCCCACTTCGGTCCAGCAAATCGGTGACCGACATTTCCTCCCGTACAGAACCTCGAACGGGGCTCACCCAATGCTACTGTGGTAACTATTGTTGTAGGAGAACTTAATGAGGGGTAAATGATCATCCCAACTTCCACCAAAGTCCAATACGCATGTCGTCAACATATCCTCTAGGGTTTGGATTGTTCGCTCGCTTTGCCCATCTGTTTGTGGATGATAAGAGCTGCTTAAATTCACGCTCGTCCCTAAAGATTGTTGAAATGATTTCCAGAATCTCGATGTAAATCGACTGTCCCGGTCATAAATAATAGATACTGGCACTCCATGTCGTACTACTATTTCTTGGAAATAAAGTCGGGCTAGTTTCTCTATCTTGTAAGTCTCCCGAATTGGCAAAAAGTGAGCGGACTTGGTCAATCGATCGATGATGACCCATATGGAATCATGTCCGCTGGAAGTACGGGGTAGCTTGGTAATTAAATCCATAGCTATTTGTTCCCACTTCCACCGTGGTACTTCGGGTTGTTCCAGCAAACCTGACGGTTTCTTGTGTTCAGCTTTGACCTTGGCACACGTGTGGCATCTACCAACATAAGTAGCCACCTGCTTTTTCATTCCTGGCTACTAATAAAATGGCCTAAGATCTTGATACATCTTATCAGCACCAGGGTGAACAGAATAACGTGTTTTGTGTGCTTCGTCAAGGACAAGTTTCCGGAGCTCATCTGCTACCGGGATCCATACTCAGTCCTGGTAATAAATAACTCCATCCTATTTAGTCTCAAAATACTTATCGGCTGTACAATCGAGCTCGTTCCTCAAATTGTTTCTCGTCACAGCTTCTTGTTGTGCTCGTAGTATAAGATCTCACAGGCTTGTTTGCACCGTCATTCCCACTGCTCTAACGTGCAAGGGTTTGACCCTTTGTTTCCGGCTCAAAGCATCGGAAACAACATTAGGCTTTCCCGGATGGTGTTTCATCACAAAGTTGTAATCATTCAGGAGCTCAACCTATCGTCTTTGTCTCATGTTAAGCTCTTCTGATCAAATATATGCTGTAAACTCTTGTGATCTGTGAAAATTGTGCACTTTGTGCCATACAGATAATGCCTCCAAATCTTTAAAGCAAAGACAACAGCTCCCAATTCCAAGTCATGTTTCGTGTAATTCTTCTCATGTATCTTCAGTTTTCATGACGCGTAGGCAATAACTTTATCTCGTTGCATCAAGACACAACCAAGTCCCTGGTGGGAAGCATCACAATTAACCATGAAGTCATCATTGCCTTTAGGGAGTGTTAAGATTGGGGCATCGCACAGTCTTTGCTTCAGTGTTTGGAATGCCTCTTCTTATTCCTAGGTCCACACGAATGGTTCACTTTTCTGAGTTAGCTTTGTGAGTGGCAAGGCTATATTGGAGAAATTTGAAATAAATATCCTATAATAACCCGCTAGACCCAGAATTGATCTGATTTCCGTCGGTGTCGCGGGAACGTCCTAGTTCTTGATTGCTTCAACCTTGGTAGGATCCACGTGAATTCCATTGTTGTGAATCACATGACCCAAGAACTGAACTTCTCTTAAACAGAATTCGCACTTGGAGAATTTGGCATAGAGTCGTTCGTTCCTTAAAAGTTCTAAGATCGCTATGAGATGTTGCTCATTTCCTCCTTACTCCTTGAATAGATCAATATATCATCGTTAAAAACTATGACGAATTGGTCTAGATACGACTTGCACAATCGGTTCATGAGATCGATGAATACCGCTGGTGCATTCGTCAATCCAAATGGCATCACCATGAATTCGTAATGACCGCAACGGGTACGAAAAGCCGTCTTAGGTATGTCATCCTCTTGTATCCGGAGCTGGTGACCTGAACGCGTGTTTATCTTTGAAAAATATTGAGCTCCCTGTAGTTTATTCGAACAAGTCATCAATTCTCGGTAACGGGTACCGATTCTTGATGGTTAGCTTATTCAACTACCTATAGTCAATGCACATGCTGAAGGATCCATCTTTCTTCTTGACGAATAAAACTGGAGCTCCCCACGATGAGTGGCTCGGTCGGATGAAACCTTTGTCTAGCAATTCCTGTAATTGATTTGACAACTCTTGCATTTCTGAGGGTGCCAATCGGTAGGGAGATTTAGCAACAGGGGTTGCTCCAGGGATCAAATCTATATGAAATTCTACTAGACGTGCCAGAGGCAATCCAGGTAGGTCAGCCGGAAACACCTGTGGATACTCCCTCACTACAGGAACCTCCTGTAATCCAGCCTTGTCTCCCCCTTCTCTACTACATGAGCGAGGAACGCCACACACTGCTTTCGTAGGCACTTGCGTGCCTTTATACTTGATATGATTTTTAAACCTCCTTCCACTCGATCTCCGAGTACTTCCAATAGGCTTCTGTCAATGTTAAGGATACGAAGGAGCTTATCTGCGCAGATGAGTTCAACACCATGCTGTGAAAGCCAATCCATTCCAATGATCACATCGAAACTACCCAGCTCCATTGGAATCAAGTCAACCAGGAAGGGTTCTTCATTCAGGATTAATGAACAATCCTTGATCATAGTGTGTACCGAGATCAATTTTCCATCGGCTACTTCTATAGTATAAGTGGAGTCCAAAGGTATCGCACGAACACCAATTGTTGTTTCCACTTTGGAGGAGATAAAGCTCCTATTGGCACCTGTGTCAAATAAGATAGATTCATAATTGTTGTTCAGGAGAAACGTACCGGTGATGAAATTGGTGTCTTGACGCGTGGCGGGTGCTTCCAAAGCGAACGCTCTTCCTCGTGGTGCAGGTTGTTTTGGTGGAACCCTCCTTGGGTAGTTACGAGATACGTGTTCGGGTTCTCCACACGTATAGAAACTGCGGTTGGCATTTGGGGGATGAAGTGCAGGTGTTGTTGTGGTAGGTTGGTGCATCGTCAATGGGGCCCTGCAACCCTAGGCCCAATGACCCATCCTACCGCAATTGGTGAACTGTCTGCACGGGGAGCCGGTAGCATGGTGATACTGACATTTGTTGCACTGCGGTAGGGTTCCGGTGTATTGTTTGCGAACAGGGTTACCAGGAGTTGCGGGGGTCTGATTAATAGGTGTTGCCATGACATACCACTTCACTGACTTCTGTTTCTTTTTCCGGTATGGCTCCGGCTTCTTGGTGGGCTCGGCTTTGGCCGGGCTAGGCTCATCCTTCAGGACCCCGGTCGGTATCATAACATCCGTTTGAGTGGAGGAAAGGGCTATTGCTGAATTCAGAGTTGGTGGGTCTGTAGTAAGAAAATGAGTGCGGATGTAGGGCGGCAATCCTCTGACCTACTGATCGATGATTTTCTCAGGTGTGGGAAAAGGATACGGAACCGGAGACACCAGTTCGTTAAAACGGGTGGTGAAGGTGAGATGGTTTGCCCCGATCATCTCCAGACCCCAAACATGCTGCTCCACATTTTGGAGTTCACTTTTTGGGCAAATTTTTTGGAGTAACAAACTTGTAAATTCGGCCCACGGCATCGACAAGGCCGCTTCCCTCCCTTTCGCCTGAATCTGTGAATCCCACCATGCCAATGCTCTTTTGTCAAAGGATCCAGCAGCCTACCGGACGCGGTGACGTTCTGGACAACTTCTAACAGGTGGTAGCGCCGGTGGTGGCACTTCCATAAAGTTACGATATGCGTAACTGGTGGTAGCCCCCGTGGTGGCACTTCCAGACTCAGATGAGATCTCCGCATGGTTGGTGCTGCCGCTGCAGTGGTTGATCTCTTTGATGATCTCTGGGATAGCATTCCGGAGTTTTCCGGTAATTAGGGTGGCCAGTGCGGCTGTAGCGGGATCCACTTCCGTCTCCTTCCTAGGATCGGTGGTGGTTTCTCCGGGTTAGGTGTTCGTCCCACCTGGCCGGTTGTTGGACCCACCAGGCTGAACGGTAGTCCCCTCGAGTTGGGTGATCTTTTGGCTTCTTCTCCGTGGTGGCATTCTATTAAGATAAGGGCAGTTATCAGTATTTTATTAATATAATTCACACGCACACGTAATGTGCTTCCTATTCTATTTCCTCTACATGCAGGTCCCTAGGTTATAGTCTAGGTCAATCCTTCATTATGGCCTAATTTCACTATAACCATGGCTCTGATACCAATTTGTCATACCCCGGGCCGACGGGCCGGATCGGGGACCTGTTGGGCGGAATAGTCCCAAGGCGTGATTGAAATCGGAGTGATTAGATTGATTACACAGCACATGATATAAAAGAAGGATATAACAATTAAACCATTACATGCTTCCGAAATATTACATAATACTTGTCTAAATACAAAACATTTCCTGAACACATTTGTTCATCAAAACAATTTTCCCAATTCCCACGGTCAGCTAACTACAATCAACTAGGCTAAATTCCTGTCATGCTACCCCCTCCTACTGGTGTTCCCCCATGGCATGTTTTATTACCTGTTCGTCCCGTGAAAAACATGTAAAATAAAGTCAACATAATGTTGGTGAGTTCATAAACTTAAAAAAAATGAAATTTGATATGTCAAAAATAAAAGTTCTAGGGGAATGAAATAGTGCATGAGCGGTGACTTCCTAAGATTACGTATACCATCCAGAACAAGCTAGTCTGGTATATGCATACGGCATACGTAAGGTCCTGAGACCCAGCCGCCAGCCCACCACGCCCTAGCTAATTCACGACTATATACCTAACGTGGATTGAAGGAGGTTCATCTACTCTTGCACCATCCCATTTCCCTTGGACTTAACAGTTCACATATGTGATTTTGTTGGTGGGTTTTGATACTAATGAGGGGATGTCTGTCTATTCTATTCCACACATGTACATTTAACAAGCCTGACCTTGAGTTGCCCATGTTGACTAGACCATACGGGTCTAGCCTAAAGATGATGAAGACTTCGTATAGTGTAACGTACCGACCTCAGCGCCTGAAGTTTGTCAGACTAATTGTACTATCTACGTTACCACCAGTTGACACTCGTCAACTAATGGTAAAGGAATGTTTGATGACGGTTATTACTGATTTGTATATTTATACATAACTCTCATGTGTCTCAAGGAATATGCAAAACAAACTCTCTCCTTATAGTAATTGTGAATTATACAAATAAGTAGATAAGTAAGAAAGTTAGAATTTGTAAATAGGCATTCATGCTCTCAGCCCCAAAAGTGTAAGTAAAAATCGTTTTCATTGTTTCTTATCTTTCTGTTTTCTTTGCCTTACCTAAATTTTTTTGTTTTTCAACACTTAGTGTTTTGTATGTAACCTGTCTGGGACGAATGGGCAGTTCGGGCGGACGAGCCGTGCTTCGTGCGAATGAAGCCCCGTGAATGACCGAGGTCATTCGCACTTTTCATTCACGCGAATGGCTCTTGTTCGCTCTGGCATTCACTCTCCCGGCTCACTCGTGCGACTCGTGAGTCCATTTCGTTCGTTGTCCATTTCTACGAACGAACCGTTCGTTCTCACGAATGAGATGATCGTACGTCTCATTCGCCTGAAACACGACCGAAAACACTTGGAAGGAAACATGTTTGAAGGAAGTTCATCAAGAAGTACGGACAAAGCAGGTTCGAAAACAAGCTTGGAAGGAAAATGGGATTCTACAAGTCAGAGCTCTGGTGCTACAACTGTGACCAGCCCAGACATTTTTCTAGGGCGTGCAAGATACCCAAAACAGGGAAGGAAGGTGAGAAAAACACTGATGAATCCGCTGGAGCTGGAACTTCAAAGTCATTGGTCACTTAGGAGTCGGACTCTTATGACTGAATTGATCCAGTGCAGGACCTAGAGATGAATCTTAGTCATGCTTTCATGGCAAAGGTAGATGAAAAGTGCTTTGATGTCACTGAACTGTAGAGCCCAACGAGACGACAAAGACTGACAAAATCAACTCAAGACAAGATGAAGACCAAATTTAGTTATTTTCGTGTACTTGTAATTTAGTGTACTTAGATATTTGTGTACATAGGAAAACGTGTAATCCTAGACCAGTATAAATAGAGGTAAAGAGTACTGGTCCATGTTAGAATCCCTAGGCAGAGCATTTCTAGACGCATTAAAACTGTATCTGTAAAGTTCACGACTTTTCCAATACAAATTAACTTTTCTATCTGCTATATTGGATTCCGCACTTTGTAGAAGAGATTTTGTGCTGATTTTAAGGATAAAGCTTGGATCTTGATCAAGCTTGGGACCTACATGAACACTTATGCTCATCTACTTGCATTGATAAAGTTTTAAAATACATGACACATAATGAGGCATTGATCAAAGAAGTAACCAAATTAAAATACTTTATCTAAGAGTTTCTTAAAAATTAAGCAATTTTTAAAAGAAAACTTGATGCTGAGAGACTGGACATTTCAATACTAAAAGAACTTTTGAGTGATAAGGAATCTCACTGTGGTGCTGCCAAGAGCAAGATAGATGAGGTCATCTTAGAGCTAAATCAAGTCAAAACTGAGTTGTCAAAAACCAAATTAACTATTGAGAAATATGATTATTCAAGTAATGTGGTTGCTGGCATGATCCATGCTAAATATAGAGTTAAGAGGGTCAATGGACTCAGTTATAGTGAGGTTGAACCACAATTATTCGAGCAAGCCAAGAGTCAAGAAATCTGTTGATGACTTTCAAAGTCAGATCTTGGGTATGAATTCTCACTTGAATCTAACAAACATGTGTCACTCACAATTGATCCTTAATTTTAAGGTATGAACTATTCTGATGATTCTGAGATTCATTAGTTCAAAATTTCAAGACGAAATTTGTAAAATTTGTTGATGATGTCAAAAGTGATTTAGTTTTGGAAACAATTGAAAATCATTCAAAAGAAACAGAAAATGAATTTTGTTCCACAATGATTGAAGAGACATATTTAAAGTTAAATGCTTAATATGAACCTTATGTTCCAAATGGGTCTTTGGAACAAGCCTCTACAAGTTTAGCTCCTGGTTCCAGTGATTGTGAGGTAAAACCTTTTGACCAAAATGAGTTGTGGTATGTTGCTATGCGTGTTGGAAAGCAGGACATATTGCTAGACATTGTCTACACAGACCTATTAAGAAAACTCAGGCTCATCATCCTGCCATATTCAACAAAGTAAAACATAATAAAAAATGGTTTCCAACAGCGAAAGAAAACTAAAATTTCCTAATCTGAAATTAAGAAAACTTGGAAAGGGAAATAACCATTGAAACCAAATGATTCTGGCTGAATGAGCAAACCAATTGGCCTAACAAAAGATAAATCTAGAGTACCTAAACATGTAAAGATTTGGGTACCATTATCTCATTAAATGCTTGTGTATCATGCAGGGACGACCAAATAGGCTCAAAAATGTTTGGTGTATAGATAGCGGTTGTTCCCGACACATGATGGGAAATTTCTCCTAATTGCATAAAGTTACACCATTCAATGGAGGATATGTCTCATTTGCTGGAGACAAAGGAGGAAAAATAAGTATGAAGGGCATGGTGACTAATGGAACTCTAAGTTTTGAAGATGTGTATTATGTGGTGGAAATCGACCACAATATGTTGAGTGTTTCTCAGATTTGCGATAAAAAATTTTCTACACACTTCAAAAACAAGGGGTGTTAGATTTTTAAACCCGAGTTTGTCATACTTGAGAAATGGATTTTGATGAGGACTCCGAGGATCAACAACGCGTACATCATCAACATGAATTCAGACTAATTCGCAGAAAATACCTTTTTGTTTTCAAAAGTTTCATAAACTGACTATTTGTTGTGGCACCGTAGGTTGGGAGTTGTCAACTTGAAGAATCTTAACAGATTGGCAAAAGGAGATCACATTATTGGGCTTCCTTCAAAAGATTTCTCTACCATTGAGAAATGCATCACTTGTGCCAAAGGAAAGCAACAAAAGAGACCCCACAAGCCTAAACTGTTCAATTTAGTTTCATCCATTTGACAACTTATTCATATGGATCGGTTTGGTCCTATAAATGTTATAATCATAGGGAAGAAGTCATATTGCCTTGTGGTCACTGATGATTACTCCATATTAAATTGGGTATTCTTCTTGGCCAAGAAAGATGAAACAACCGAGATCCTGAAGAAGTTTATCACCTTGATCAAGAACTAGACAAATTTGAAAGTGATGGTGATCAGAACAGACAATGGCACAGAGTTCAAAAATCAAGCTTATTGACTTTTGTGATAACAAAGGGATAGCTAGACAATACAGTTTTAGCTTGAACACCTCAGCAAAATGGAACAGCCTAAAGTGGGTCACTTAAAATCATTTGGTAGCCCTTGCACTATACTCGAAACAGAGCCAAGTCGCAAGTTTGATGATAAAGCGGACGAATGCTATTTTGTGGGCTACTCTGTCGAGAAACTTACATATCAAGTATACAAAAAGAAGACTCGGTAGATTGTGGAATCTTACAACATTGATTTGTAGGAAATGAATCATAGTAATGCTGGAACATGTCCAAATTGGTTGTTCCAATATGATTCTACCTTTAAGCCATTTAATGTTTCTTCTGAGTGTGCAGGCACTACGGACCTGGATGATAGTTTTAACAAAAGTGACGATATGGATTATGGAGTTTATTATGTTCCATGTGATTCAAAAGTTCTGAGTGTTGACCCACCCGGTATGTACCAAAGAGCCTAACCAATCAATGAAGTTCTCCCACAGGATCCGGAAACTTCTCAGACAGATCCACACACTCCATAGAAAGATCAAACTACTATATCATCTCATCAAGCCTTCAACAGTCCACCGTTCTCAGACCACATTCCTGCAGAACATTTTCTAGATCATGATGCAGACACAAGTGACACCGTTCCTGATGAGAACACTAGATCCTTCACTGAAGAACAGCTAACCCATATCAGCAATCTGCTTGACACTCTAGCAATGGAAGAGATACCCACATCATCCATCAACAAAAATCATCCAATGGAGAACATTATTGGACGCCTTTCTCAAGGAGTTCTCATAAGGAGCAAGTCCATTCCCGCTCAGACTGTTTCAATCGAGGGAACTCTTACGCGTAGCCAATCATGTCCTATTAATTTTTGTTTATATTCTTGTTTCATTTCGCAGGTAGAACCAAAGAATATCAAGATGGCTCTCAAGGAATCTAGCTAGATTAAGGCTATGCAAGAAAAGTTGATGCATTTTAGAAGCTCAAGGTGTGGAATCTGGTTCCCTTACCCAAAAAAAACTAGCTATTGGATCCAGATGGGTATTCAGAAACAAATGGGACGATTTGGATGTCATTATCAGAAGAAAAGCATGTCTGGTAGTTCAGGGCTTCTACCAGCAAGAAGGAAATAACAACGAAGAAGTCTTTGCTCCCGTTGCAAGACTCAGGTGATCCGTATCTTCTTAGCCTACACTTCATACATGAATTTCACCGTTTATCAGATGGATGTGAAGACAACATTCTTGTATGGAAAGGTTAAGGAAGAGATTTATGTATGCCAACCTCCTGCCTTTGAGAACTCACAACATCCTGACCACGTCTACAAATTAGACAAAGCCCTATATGGTCTTTATCAAACCCCTCGCGCGTGGTATGCTACACTCACCTATCACCTTCTGGAAAATGGATATACACGTGGAGCTATTGATGAGACAATGTTTGTTTGTAAGGATAAGGATGATTTAATTATAGTCCAGATCTATGTGGAAGATATTATTTTTGGGGCCACGAGCTCAGTGTTGTGTAAGGAATTTGAGGCCGTGATTAAGAAGATTTTTGAGATGAGCACAATGAGTGAAATGACCTTCTTTTTGGGTCTTCAGGTAAAGTGAGATCAGAAGGGGGTGCTGATTCATCAGGGAAAGTATGTGATTGACATAGTCAAGAAATTCAAGTCGACCCGACATTTTGTTCTCGGTGTGTCAGTGTGCCAGATATAAAGCAAATTCGAAGGCATCTCACTTGATTGCTGGGAAGACAATTTTTCGCTAACTTGCTGGCAAACCTCGACTTGGTTTGTGGCATCCTAAAAATTCTGAATTTAAACTATATGCTTATTCTGACAGTGATTTTGGTGGATGTAATCTAGACCGGAAGTCAACCACAGGTTGATGTCAATATCTATGAGATCGGCTTGTCTCATGGCAATGGAAGAAGAAGACCAACGTATCCACATCTACTGCCGAAGCTGAGTATGTTGCTGCATTAAGTTGTTCCCAAGTCATTTTGATGTAGCACTAGCTTTTGGACTATGGTTTGAATTTTCTTGATTCTCCTATATATTGTGATACTGAAGCAGCCCTTAAGATCGTCAAGAATCTGGTACAACACTCTAAAACTAAACACATGGACATCCGGATTCACTTTATCAGTGACTGTTTCGAACGTAAGCTCATTCATCTTGAAAAGGTCCACACAGATGACAATCTTGCGGATCTTTTCACTAAAACGTTTGACACATCTCTGTAGATGCACTAAATATCCCTAGTTCGATTTTGTATTATTCATAATGTAAAGTTCAAATTATATTAATGGAAGTTGTCTTTATATATTGTTCTTAATGTTTAATATTGATTATATGATTGTTTGATTTGGTTAATTAGTATTTGAGTATGAATTGTGACCATTCGGGCGAATGACTCTACGAATGAAGTCATTCACCGAATGAACGCCCTAGCGAATGACATAGGCGATCAAATGAGTCATTTGCCGAATGTCTCATGTCATTCGACATAGTCATTCGCCGAATGAGCTGCTTCGGCCACTCATTCGGCCGAATGACTACAGTCTATAAATACAAGTTCAAATCATTTCAAGCCAAACTTTTCAGAGCCCTCCTTCTTCCCAGAGCACCTAGTGTCAAACCCTAGAAGATCTGAGCGGCCATTGCTTGTCCAAGTTCGATTCTCAACCCGTGGTGTTCGATTCACGCTCAAACGTCCTTCCTACACCTTCGGATCACCACGATTGTTGTTGGTTTCGATTGGAAAACCCTGGAATAGGATTCCGCACTATTCCAGAAGCTGTCGAGTAGATATCCGTTGGAATCGGATTGTTTCCAAGCTCCTTGTTGGTCCTACAAAGTGTTATCAGAGCTTTGGCTCTTGATTCTACTCGATTTCCAGTCTAAATCATCAAATCTCAGATTGGTTGTTCGAAATATGTCAAAACCCTAAGTTTCTTGCTCTCCAAGCTACTGTTTCGTTCAAAATCAGTTGGTTTTTGTGGTGATTTTGTCAAAACCTTTATCCCAATTGGTTGGTAATATTGTCATGGTGTTCTGTACCAATTTTGGTGCATAGATTTGGCCAAAATCAAAACTTATCGAGATTTTTGTTGCCGAAAACATCATATCGGCCGAATGAGCATGGCGGCCGAATAAGTTTGGCCGAATCAGACTCATTCGCTGAATAGGGCCATTCGACAGACTCATTCGCCGAATAGCTTCATTCGATCATTCATTCGGCGAATAGCCTCATTCGCCGAATAGGTCCATTCTCCAAATTGTCATACTCAACTTCACATTCTCCATTATAATCCTCATTCGGCCCCCGACATTTGCTAGTTTCAGCCTCATTCGGCCATCAGTTTTGAAAATTTTCTAAGTGTTGAATTTTGTTGTTCTTGATCAAATGGAAGATTTAGCATTGATGGCGAACCATAATCATCGTATTCAGACGTTGCTGTTGATAGAGACTGAGACAGGAAACACCAATAAAGCTCCCAGGTTGCTATCATTAGATGACTATCCACACTGGAAGTACAGATTTGAGATTCATATCAATAGAGTGGATACCAATTTATGGATGATGATTGAAGGAGGATATCTGAGGCCTCTGAATGAAGATGGAACACCTATGCTAGTCACACGGATGACTGAGCCTCAGAGAAAGCGTATGATATTTTGTCTCAATCTATTGCTACTGATATCTTCCACCAGTTCAGACAGTTTACATCATCTAAGTATTTGTGGGATGCTTTATAGCAACTATATGAGGGTAATGATGCTTTGAAGAACATCAAGTCAAAGGCTTTGAGGAAGGAATTCAACAGTTTCATGTATGCTCGAAATGAATATTTGGATGATCTGATTGCCAGATTTTATCATCTTTTGAGCAAGTTGTTTAATCATGAAGTTAAGACTACTACTCAAGAGAAGATTCAGTGTTTGGCAGATGCTCTACCTCCAAAGTGGGAGTCATTTTTGATGGTTCTTAAGCAGAATGAGATGATGGCACATATGGACATAAATGATTTCATCTAGAAGCTGAAAGAGTAAGAAATAGAGAATAAGTGGAAGGCAAAGAGAGTAGCTAAAGTCCAGGACCCCTCATTGTATTATTCTACTCCGACTGTTGAGAAATCATCTTCTCATGCATCATTGAAGACAGCCTTTGTTTCTCAGACGACTAAAGCTCCATCTTCTAATCAGATTCATTTTAGTCAGTCATCATCTTCATCCAGCTCTCAAAAGGAACATCATCAACCTGTTACAAGTCTGAAGACAGAGAATTTTGATAAAGTTACTGTTGAGATTGCTAAAGAGCATATGGGTCTTTTGTCCACTTTGGTTAGTTCTTATGATGGACTGGTAGCAGGGCAGATTGGAAATCCTTATCTGACAAATGATGACTACTCTCAGATAGATCCAGATGACATGGAAAGGATTGACATCATGTGGGCTTTGGCAAGTGCTGTCAGGAGAGCTAAGGAGTTTGTAAAAAGGACTGGTAAAGACATTAACTTGAACAAGGAATCTATGTTTAGATTTGACATGGCTTCTGTCACTTGTTATAATTGTGGGGAGAAGGGTCACTTTTCCAGACAATGCAAACATCCAAGAAAAGCTGGAAACAAAAATCTGTTTCATCATCAAAAGTCTTCTGCAGCAAATCCAGAGAGAAGACTTGTTCCTATTGATTCTCCTGCTCAGGCTGGCTCTTCAAACACAGGAAAGGCGTTGATGGTCCAACAAGATGAAAGTGAAAATTGGGATTTTAGATTCATTTCTGAACAGGGAGGACAAGATAAAGCATGTGTTACTGAAATTCAGAAGATGGATGATTTCAATGGAGAGAGCACTTCTGAAAAAGCACAGATCAAGATAGAAGAAACATCTGGTTCAGAGTTTGAAAGCTTGACTGATTCAGATACTCAATCTGATTCTGATGCTGATATTGAAGATCCAGCAACTCAATTTGCTTTGATGGTAAATTCATCTGCTACCCCTGCTGCATCTTCATAGTCTGATCAGGTATCTGATGATTGTTCTTCTTCTCACTCTACTTGTTTTAAGTGTGTTGACCTTGATAGCAAGGTTCTTGCTTATCAGACTCACAATGCTGCTTTAATCAGTGATCTCAACCTCTGTATTAAGGCTAACAAAGTTTTAAAATCTAATGAAAAAGATTTTCAAGCTAAAATTGAACTTTTAAATAGACAACTTCATGAGGCTGAGATTGCTGTTCTGAACAAGCAGGATGCTATCACTTCTTATCTCAATACCATCAATGAGATAAAGAAGAAGTTAGCAATAGTTGAGTGTGACTATGAAACCCTAGGACAAAAGCTCAAGAGCTATGAAAGCTCTTCGTATATCATTAAGCATATGATCAGTAAGGATACTGATCAGAAGGGTAAGGGAAAAGTGAGTTATCAACATTGTCCTCCACCAATCTTAAATAGCTTTGTCAATTCACCAGATGACAAAGATGTTAAAGATTTCCAAGTTAAAACTCCATTAGTAATTGATCCAATTGGAATGATTACTGATGAGGGTTCTTCCTTGTCAGAGGAATCTTTTGTGGAGGGGATTGTTGAAGATTGGGTCTCAGATTCTGAGGATGAATCCGATTATTCATCTAGCTGTGTTGTTGCTCAGAATCACACACCTGTAGTCATGAAAGGTGACCCAATCTCATCTTCCAAAATTTATCAAGCCTTAAGTTTTGTGAAAGCTTCTCAAGAGAATGATGCTTGTGTGTCAAACAAGATTGACAATTTTGTTCCTAATGGGAAAAAGGGTTTGGGTTTTAATCAGGACAAGCCTAAAAGTAATGTTTTCAAACCTAAAAGGCAGTCTTTTTCTGAATTAAAACATTTTCATAAAAAAGGTGACAAAGTTTGTTTTGAGTGTGGTGCACCTGGACGCATAGTCAGATTTTGTCCGTAGTTGATTACACCAAAGGTTGCACCACCCAGAAAACAAAATCAGGTCTTTATCAAATCTGTGAAATCTGAATTTAAATCAGCTCAGACAAAACCCAAACTGCCAGGACAGGTTAAACCTTTAGACAAGGGTAAAGGGAAACTGATGGGATTGGATGTTCCCAAAGTGATTAATGTTCATCAAGTAAAGCCATCATCCATTTATCTAAAAAATTCTTTCAGCAAAAATACAATCTGGAAAGTTAAGTCTTCTGAGACTAAAATTTTACCTGGTCCTGATAAGGCTACTTCTGAAGGTAAATGGATTGATGTATGGATCCGAGACTCATTGGGTCAACCCAAGACTATAAAGGCTTGGGTTCCCAAAATGAACTAATTGTTTCATTTTTGTGTAGCTTGCCCCAAAAGCTGCTCTTAACAGCTCTTGGATTGTTGATAGTGGGGCTTCCAGACACATGACTGGTGATATATCGTTGCTATCAAATGTTCATTCAGTTCATGGTGGATACGTCGCGTTTGCTGGTAACAAAGGTGGATTTATCACGAAAGAGGAAATGTTATCAAATGGGCAAGTTTCATTTGAGAAAGTCATATATGTCGAGCAATTGGAAAATAATCTTCTTTTAGTATCACAGATTTGTGATAAACAATACAAGGTTCTCTTTGATGACTCCAAATGCTACATTTAAGGTGTTACTATTCCTAAAGATTGGATCTTGATGTCAGCCCCTAGAATGCAAGACTTGGATGTACTCAACATGGCCACAGCTTCAACAACATCCTCCACAGCTTCTTGTTTTATGAGAAAGGCAACTGAGAAAGATTCAATCCTTTGGCATAAGAGGATGGGTCATTTGAGTCTACGCAAGATGAATCAACCGGTACACAACAATTTGGTTGACTGGGTTAGCCTGAAAAATTTCAAGCTGTCTGATGTCTGTGTATCCTGCAAAAAGAGAAAGCAAGTCAAGCAGTCTCACAAGCCAAAGAAGTATCACTCAATCACCGTTCCACTTGAGCTTCTCCATATGGATCTTTTTGGTCCGGTTAACCGCAAGAGTATAGCTGGTGATCAATACTGTCTTGTCATAACTGATGAGTTTTCCAGATACTCTTGGGTTTTCTTTCTAAAGGAGAAATCTAAAACGTTTGACTGTATTCAAGTGTTGGTTACAAAACTTGAATCTCTTTATAAGCTCAAGATTCGTATAATCAGAACCGACAATTGGACAGAGTTCAAAAACCACAACATGGAGAATTTCTGCAATTTACGGGGAATTGTTCAACAATTTAGTGCCCCTTATGTCCCACAAATGAATGGTGTTGCTGAGCGAAAGAACAGGACCTTGATTGAGGCTGCTAGGACGATGTTAGCTAATTCTTCTCTTCCAGTTCAGTTCTGGAATGAGGCTGTAGCAAATGCCTGTTACACTTCGAACAGGATTTTGATAGTGAAGAGGCATGGGAATACTTGTTTTGAACTGCTTCATAACAGAAAGCGAAATCTTAAGTATCTTGAACCTTTCGGTGCACCGTGCACGATGCTTAAGAAACATGAGCAGGGCAAGTTTAATGAGAAGGTGGAAGAAGGGTACTTTCTTGGGTATAGCACTCCCAATAAAAGGGTCTATAACAGATCAACTAAGAATGTAGAGGAGTGGTTCCATGTTGATGTTCAGAGATATTTTATGCCCCCACCTGGAAAAGGCCCAGATTGGATGTTTGATTATTTGGGTCACTTTGATTCTTTCAACATGCCTCTCATGTACTCAGATGAAGATGTTGCTGTTCAAATGTTATATGATGCACAAAATGCACCTGATGAACCAGTGCAACCTTCATCCACTTCAATTCCTACAGTACAGACAAATGATAACAGTTCAGACACAGATGACAAACCCATTCCGTCGGCTGCTCCAGAACCAGATATTGATAATCTTGTACCTAATCTTGAGGATTTGAATCTGAACAATCTTGATCCACAGGTTGAAGTTCCTCCTCATCCGGTTGGAAGAATTAATCGTATTCATCCTCAAGAGAACATTATTGGTAGTCCATTAGATGGGGTAAAGACCAGAAATCAGCTTTCTTCAGGGGGTCTTGCAGACATTCTTGATTTTGCAGATGTAAGCTTTTGGGCCCATTCCTGTTTTATCTCCCAGTTTGAACCGCTTACCGTCACTGAAGCTTTAAAGGAAGAATCGTGGGTTGATGCCATGCAAGAAGAACTCCTGCAATTCAAGAAATTAGGAGTATGGCAACTTGTTGACAGAACAAAAGGTGCAAAAGTCATAGGCACCAGATGGGTTCTTCGATGCAAAAAGGATGATCACGGGATCATTGTTAGAAACAAGGCACGTCTGGTGGTTCAAGGGTTCAGACAGATTGAAGGGTTGGATTATAATGAAGTGTTTGCACCGGTTGCTCGACTTGAAGCAATTCGTATCTTCTTGGCATATGCATCATTCAAAAAGTTTAAGGTCTATCAAATGGATGTCAAGATTGCATTCCTTCATGGTGTGATTAGTGAAACAGTGTATGTCAATCAACCTCCTAGGTTTGAGGATCAATTGCATCTTGACCAAGTCTACAAGCTAGACAAGGCTTTATATGGATTACATCAAGCAACGCGCGCATGGTATGAGACACTCTCCAATCACCTTCTGAACAACGGGTTCAGGAGAGGTGTCATTGACTGTACACTGTTTATTCGAGAAAAAGATGGTGATCTAATCTTGGTACAAGTTTATGTGGATGATATCATCTTTGGTTCCACGAATGATTGTCTGTGCAAAGAATTTGAGAAGGTTATGAAGGAGAAGTTCGAGATGAGCTCAATGGGAGAGATGAAATTCTATCTGGGATTACAGGTGGATCAGTCTGAGGCAGGCATTTTCATTCATCAGACCAAATATGTTGGTGACATACTGAGCCGGTTTAGTATGTCAGATGCTAAACCTGCTGGTACCCCGCTGGCTGTTAATCACGAGATTACGCCAGATGAAAAGGGGGAGTTAATAGATGCCACTCTGTACCGGGGAATGATTGGATCTCTGATGTATCTAACTGCTTCTCGGCCAGACATCATGTTCGCCACATGCTTGTGTGCTCGTTATCAATCAAAACCAAGAGTGTCACATATGATTGCTGTGAAGCGGATTATGCGTTATCTGAAGGGTACACCGGATCTTGGCTTATGATACCCTAATGATGATAATTTTGATCTTACTGCATACAGTGATTCAGATTATGGTGGATGTAAGAGAGATTACAAGTCAACGTCGGCGGGATGTCAGTTCTTTGGAACTCGCTTAGTTACCTGGCAGTGGAAGAAGCAGACGTTGGTGTCTACTTCAACATGTGAAGCTGAATATATGGCTGCTGCTAGTTGCTGTTCACAGATCATATGGATCCAACAGCAACTCAGGGACTATGGGTTGCATTTTTCTAACACCCCTATATATGTTGATAATACTGCTTCCATAGCTGTCAGTAAGAATCCGGTCCAGCACTCGAAAACAAAACACATCGACATTAAATATCACTTTATACGTGAGTGTTTTGAAAAGAAATTAATCGATGTTGTTAAAATCCACACCGATCACCAGAAAGCCGATATTTTCACAAAAGCTTTTGATAAATCCATATTCTTATATCTGTTATCGGCTAATGGTGTTTTCCAAAAGGATGAAGTCCTACCTTCATCTGAATCTAACAAATGATCATCGACTTTCTTAGATAGTTTTGTTTTGATTTATCTTTTTAGTTCTTTTAGTTAGTTTGTCTATTTCTTTATCTTAATCAAAAACTCAAAAAGATTTTCTGTTTTAGGTTTTTAGGGGGAGCTATTAGCTAAATTGAAAAACCAAAAACATCTGAAAAATTTAAAAAATACAAAAACAATTGAAAAAGTATAAAAATGAGAAGGTCTTGTTTGAGAAAGTAATACATTAATCTATCATGTCCTAAAAGTGTTAATGAATGCATAAATGGAAGACATATGAGAAGTGTGAGTTGATGTACTGATAGGCTGACTTTACAAAATAAATAGACAAATTTGTGAATACTTACAAAATCTGATTTGTGGGATCTATTTTTGAAAGATAGTTAAGTGAGAAATAGTTTATGACTCAAATCAGGCATACACATGTTAACATGAGATCCAATAAGGTTTCCAATGATTCATGAATTCAAAGTCTGTAAACGTGCCTTATTACTGGGATGAACCTAGTTGAAGCCGTCCATTCAGATGAGAATGATTGAATCAAAATAAAATAAAAGAAAATCAAGCTGGTATTAAGCTTGTGAAAAATACAAAAATAAAATAAGTTCGATTCCATACACGTGCCATATTACTGGGACGAACCTAGTTGAAGTCGTCCATTTGGATTGAACAAGTCGAGCATGTCAACACAGGTCTGTATACGTGCCATACTACTGGGACGAACCTAGTTGAAGCCGTCCATGAGAATGTGTTGGTCATGTGAGACAAATAAAAAAGAAAAATACAAAAAGAAAATAAATTGGAACCTTATGGAATTTATGATGTTGGGTATTAAGATGTGCGGAGATGAGTTACAAACTGAGTTCAGACCTTTGCTGAATAGATAAAACGGGTAACTCAGTCAGAAAACATAAGTGATTATCAAATGAGTTTAATAAATTTTGTATTGAAAAGCTTAAAGTGGACAGATATATCAGTAATCGTATCACAAGTCAAAAGTGTCTGAAATGAAACATTCGGTAATGCTGATTTGATTTGACTAGATATATGTACTAGTTTCTCAACAGACTTCTCACAAAAATACGTGTTTCCTTTTCTATAGTTGCAAGTTGTACAGTTGTATTTTGTTTCAGAAAATTACAACAAGATTTTGTATTTTCAAGTTCAGTTTAGGTGATCATTTGTAGGTTCAAATGTATGTCTCATCTGAATCCTGAACCAACCAGACCTATCTTCATAAATGGCATATGTTTTGATGATCAAAATATAAAATCTTTAAATCATCTTGTGTTTTGTGAGAGAGAATCCTCATTCGCGCGAATGGGGTGTGAAAACAACTCATTCGCACGAATGAGGTGCTGTGTGAGAGTGAATCAAGTCTTTCGCATATTCATTGGGCGAATGACTATTGGTTACTGAATATCATTCGACGAATGACTCATTGCTGAATGTCTCATTCGTTGGTGTCATTCGGTGAATGACCTATTGTCGAATGTCCCATTCGCCATTCTCATTTGGCGAATGGCTCACCATATATAAACAGTTAATCGGGTGAACTACCTCATTCGCCAAAATTTCATTCGCCCGATACTGTGTGAACCCCATTCGCCCTAATATCATCTCTCTTCGGTCCATCATTTTCTCTTGATTTCTGTCGTCCCAGCTACTGATAATCTTGTTTCTTATCATCTCAGGTACATTAGGATCAAATATCGTCAAATTTTGACCGTGAAATCATCTGGAACAGAACTGATCTAAGGGTTTTAGGGTTTTTATAATCTCCCTTTCAATAAATGGTCTAAATGGACTTAAAATCACAAACAACATGTTTTAATGTTGTTAATCGGTGGTTTCTGAGTGTGGATATAAACTTTTGAGAAGCTGATTTGAATTTTTTGAAAACTGGAGTTTGAATCTCAACAGTCTGTCGAATGACGCCATTCGGCGAATGGCTCATTCGACAATTGAGACTCATTCGGCGAATGACGCTATTCGGCGAACAAAACTCATTCCACGAATGACTCATTCGACTATGATCATTCGGCGAATGAACCTCTGTTGTCAATGACTCATTCGGCGAATGGATCATTCGACAAAAGAGTTCATTCGCTCAAATCAACTTCATTCGGCCAGAATGTTCAAATGTTTCTTTGTTCTGATTTCTGTATTTTGTGTAACTGAATTGTTCTAGCATGTCTTTATCTGAATTTCAGAATGGCTGGATACAAGTCGGTGACAAAAAACAACATATGTGCTCATTTGGATCTCACTACACCAAATGCCAGACATTACACCGAGATTATCAAATTTTTGAGACGTTCGAGGATTTTCACTGCTATATCTACTTTGCATGTAATTTATCACTCTCATCAGCAAGATTTCTGGGCCTCCGCTGATATAGATTGTGAAGCTGAACCTCCTGTTATTCGAGGGAAGATGCTGGGAAATGATGTGGTCATTTCTGCTGAACACATCAGAAGAGTTTGTGGTTTCCAAGACGCACCTGATCAGCCGTATCTTCTAGATCGTTATTTAGTTCGAGGCTACTTCATGAGGTGCAAGTATGAGGGTGACCTTGGAGCGGGGATCCTGAACAAGGCATACATGTCTCCACAATTCAAGTACTTAGCACATGTACTTATTCATTGTCTTGGATCGAGGAGAGGAGAATTTGATGACATGAGAGAGACCATTCAGTGTGCCTTCGTTGCATTAGTGCTGAACTGACCATTCAACTTCTCTGAGATGATCTTCACTCATACGAAGGAGAATGTGGCTTTGAAGGAGATAAGAAGTTCATGATGTATCCTAGGTTTCTGCAGCAGTTGATCGATGCTCAGTTACCTGATTTGCTGAAGATCAATGCTGATATCATTAGGCTGGAGCACATGAATGACCTCACTCTCAACAGGGTGATGTCATACAGAGGCAAGGAGAGGAAGCCTACTGTTAGGTCTCTGTTCGGATATCTTGCGAGGCCTGACTATGTAGCCCCAGCTGGCAGGAGATGGCGGCATGAGGATTCTGATTCTGAGGTAGAGGATATAGTTGTGCCTGGTGATGATAGTGGTGATGATGGTGCAGGTGGTAGTGGTACTTGTACTGGTGCTGGTGAGAGCTCAGTGGCTGTGAGCACTGTAGCTGTTAGTTCTGTTATGATGAGTACTGGTGTTGATGACATAGCCACTACTGCTGATGTTAGCCTGGTTAAGGCTGTTGTTGTGACTGCTGGTGCTAAAGTCAGTACTTCTATTGCTGATGATGAGGATGTAGACATCGAGTCACTGATGGATTTGGACTTCATGGCCACTACTACCTCCACAGTGACTACTCATATTGATGTGACAGCCACCACATCCGCTGAAGATAAGGATGAGTCAGATGACTCAGGTGATGATGGTGGTGAAGCTGGTGATGATGGTGGTGAAGCTGGTGGTGATGGTGAAATTCTTATTTAGAAGACACACCAGATGATGAGTTTGAGAGCATCTGGATTGGAGGGAGACTAATGAAGAAGAGAAAGAAAAGGAGTGAAACTGAGATTGAAGAGATCACAGATCCTTCATTTATTCCAGAGTTTGATGTGTCGCCTCCTCCTCGTACTTCTACCTCTACATCTACAGTAGCCATGACTATTGCTGTTGCAACTCAATCCATATCATCTCCAGCTGGAAGGAGAAAGAGAGCTAGGTTTCTCTTTCGGAGAAGGTCAGAACTATCAGTTGCGGCCACAACTACTGTTACATCAGTGGCTGCAACTACAGTTTCTTCACTGACTAGGTCACGGGCTATTCCGATACGTAATACCATTGCCCCTCTGACCACCTAGGTTTCTCAGGCTCCTATTTTTACTGTTGCCTCTTCTGGTCCTTCCATTTCACGAGCTGACATGTTTGTGCCTACTGTTTCAGTTGTGGATCAGATTAACACTCTGAACAGTATGGTACTGAGACTGATGGAGAGGAACCTGTAACAAGAAAGGAAGAGCAGGGAGCAGGATCTGGTTATTACTCAACTCACTCAGAGGATAACTGATCAGGATGCATTGTTGCTTCAAGCTGCAGATCAGCGAGCAGATCTCAGAGCTAGATCTACTCAGCAGGAAGAACAGTCGCTCAAGTACATAGATGAGCACAACCAGCTGGCATTGACGGCCACTGGTTTCAATGAACGGATTTTGTCACTAGAGGCGGAGAATGCTCGTCTTGCTGAACAGATTGAAGATCTTAAAGACAACACTCCCAGACTTGATAGCACAACAGTCCACTCCGATGAGTCGAATTCAGAAAAGGATAAAGAAGAGGAAGATGATGAAGAAGACGATGAATCTGACGAGGAAAAAGTGGATTATGAGGATACAGACAAAAATGAAGACTTGGAAGGAGATGATCAGGACGAGTCTGGGAGCGGGTCTTCTGGTTTGTCAAGTTCAGATGATGATGAGGATGATAATCAAGATCCTCCCCTCCTGAGATCCGTTCCAAGTCAATGCATGACAAGAAGAAACAAGCTCCTTCTCAACCTCCTCCTACACAGACTGAAGAACCGGCTGCTACTGAGGAAGTCGATACTGTGCCTGTGAGATGTCAACTGGATGAGACACTCACTATGATTCTTGACGCTCAAGGTATCATACAGCACTTAGTTAGCTATGACAAAGAGGAGGGACAGATCATACACTGCTTATCAAAGGAGCAGATAGCCGAACTGTTCAGATTAAACCCTGATGAGGTTATCACTGATGATACCTCTGTTCCAGTGTTTGATGAGCCAACTCAAGAAAATTTTGATGATATGGATGAAGTCATTCTGGAGGATATCACCGAGGAAGAATATCCAAAGTATACATCGGCTGAGGACGAGCTGCCCACATTCACTGATCAGTTTGACCAAGCTACGAAAGATCTACTGATCAGGTACTTGGAAGAACAGGTTGAGGTTAGTAAAGCTGAAGCTGATGATCGTAAAAGAAGAAAAGAAGAATGGAAGGCCTATTGGGAGGTCTTGAAGAAAAAAGCACAACAAAGATGCCAGCTGCGCACAAAAAGGTCTACAGAACCAAAGGCTGCAAGGCTGGAGGTCAAATCTTGAGCTGGGCATACTTTCATGATCTTGGGTGCTATGCAGTGAAGAGGTAAAGAGGCATTGACTACTTTAAGCATCCTCATGATTTTAAGACGTTGCCCGGTTTCGAAGTCAATCAATTAGCACATCTGAGGATGCTTTATAGCGAAGATTATAGAATGTCAGTGTGGTTTTCTCGACAAATTCAGTATGAATACAGGAAGAGATGGGTAAACTTCCAGCCCCAACAGCCTGAAAGATATTATCTGCTGGAGATAGATGGAGATATCCGGAAACATAAAGTTATCCTGAAGTGGCTTCCTCCTAAAGTTTTGAAGAAGATTCCGTTAAGGAAGATGCGACAAGACTTTATAGAGGGCTTCCGATGGTGGTACTACGACGGGCGAAGAGTAGAAGCTGTGATTGTTATGTGCAAGGAGAATAAATGGGAGACTGAGCGTATATTTGACCCGATGTGGTTGACTAACTTGTCACACAATGATGTCAAAGCTTTATTTCGACACCAGATATTTTTTGATGTACAAGACATGGAACAAGCACTTTAGTTCATGAGAGTAATCCGGATCTACATATGCTTAAAGGTTCATGCTGGAGCATATTGGAAAGCCATCTCTGACAACCTTTTGAAGAAAGACACTTCCATGGATTGAACTAGGTCCAAGGGGGAGTTTGTAGTTGCACTAAATGTCCCTAGTTCTATTTTGTATTATTCATCATGTAAAGTTCAAGTTATATTAATGGAAGTTATCTTTATATATTGTTATTAATGTTTAATATTGATTATATGATTGTTTGATTTGGTTAACTAATATTTGAGTATAAATTCTTACCATTCGAGCGAATGACACAACGAATGAAGTCATTTGCCGAATGAACGCCCAAGCGAATGACATAGGCGATCGAATGAGTCATTCGCCGAATGTCTCATTCGAATGACATGTCCATTCGACATAGTCATTCGCCGATTGAGCTGCTTCGGCCACTCATTCGGCCGAATGACACAGTCTATAAATACAAGTTCAAATCATTTCAAACCAAACTTTTCAGAGCCCTCCTTCTTCCCAGAGCACCTAGTGTCAAAACCTAGAAGATCTGAGCGGCCATTGCTTGTCCAAGTTCGATTCTCAACCGGTGGTGTTTGATTCACGCTCAAACGTCCTTCCTACACCTTCGGATCACCACGGTTGCTGTTAGTTTCGATTGGAAAACCCTGGAATAGGATTCCGCACTATTCCAGAGGCTGTCAAGTAGATATCCGTTGGAATCGGATTGTTTCCGAGCTCCTTGTTAGTCCTACAATCTCGCTTCCACCACTTGCACGTCTCACCCAAACTAATAAGTTTTGTTTTAAACAGTTCTTGTAAATACGTTAAAATTTGTGTTTTTGTTTTATTTTCATTTTTAGCACAAATTTAGGGGTAGAAAATTTAGAAAAAAGGTTTATGTTTTTGCATTTGTTTATAAGTTTAGGGGGAGAAAAACATAGAAAAATACAAAAAGACTTTTTTGAAGTATTAAGTCGATTAAAAGAAAAACACATAAAGATTTTGTTTTTAAGTTTTAAGAAAAATACTAAAAGATTTTACTGGAAAGTCAAGTAAAGTGGATCTATGGGAAGTGAAATGATTTCTTATAATTAGAAATTTATTATCTTAATATAAATTCTTAAGAATAAGAAGTTTAGATAACTATAAATCACTAAAGAATAAACGCATGTTTTTCACTAAGGAGAATAGATATGATAAGTCAATAAGAATAAATAAGTGAGAAGTTTTTGTTAAATTCAGATAAGCTAAAGAAATACAATAACTATTTGACTTTTTGCAACATCTTTTAACAAAAATAAGATTATGTTCTAATAAACTTGAAATTGTTTTGAGAAAAATCATGTATTTTCTATGTTTTGTAAAAATAAAGAGAGGAAAATATTTACGGAAGCATCTTTTGTTTTGCGTAAGCAAATACCTAGATGTGTGATGTTAAGACCAATGTGCTGCAGATCGGTAAAATAAAAGATGCTTAATATGCACAAAGATGAAAGAACCGCTTCTTGCTCTTGAGTCTAATATAAAATAATGGATCTGTTCTTTCTTCATTCATCTAAAACTCTCTCAAGACAACTCAATTTTGTTATAACAAAATCAAATTTTTGAACAAAGGATTGTACAAAATTGATAGGTTGCATGATAAAACTAGAAACGTTTTTGATCACTTCTAAACTTCTCAAGGATTTTAGAAAAAACCCATATAAAAATTTTGATCATTAAATATTATCTTTCAAATGTGGATAGACAAGCGGAAATCATTGGTGTGATATGATTATTTTAGACTGTGTTTATATAAGAAAATATAATAAGATAACCAAATTTTGAAAAAGATTTGATCCCACAAAATTGACCCGACTTAATCTTGAACTTATCCAATAGTTTAAATTTGAATTCATTTTCTTTTATTTTATTTTATTTTATTTTAATTTAAATTTAAATTTTTAACTTAATTAAATGTGAATATAAAAGATCACGAAATGAGTACACGAAATGATAGTACATGAACTAGGAGTACACGAACACTTCGTGTACTTCCAAGTATCCGATAAATATCAAGTGAACTCACTCGTTTCGTTTACTCTGACTTCGTGAACTTCCAGAGTGCTCTCGAACGATTTCTTATTACCTTGGACTTTTACCGACTTTCACTCCGACCATGTTGTAGATATCATAAAACCGAACCTAGGTATAGAGTTTGAACAAATTTGGAACGATTGAACTCGAGATTTTCAAAATTTTTCTAACTTTGTGTACCTTGGTTCGTAAACTTCAACTATTTTCAAAATTTGTCTCAAACCAAGAAAAATTGGAACCTGATTTTCTAGTATGTTGAACGTTTTTGATTTTAAGCAAATAGAGACTAGAATGAATTCTAATGGAGCCAAATTGAAACAGTTATGAAGGAAAAACAGTACTCGAAATTTCAACTTCGAGTACTTTGATTTCGTGAACTCTAAGTTCGTGAAACCTAACTTCGTGAACTTTGATTTTGTGAACTTTAAGTTCGGGAAATCTGGTTTCGTGAACTTACAAAATTTCGTGAACTTAATTCTTTTCATGAACATAATTCTCTTCGTGAACTTCATTAAATTCGTGAACTTCATTCAGTTCGTGAACTTAATGAATTTCGTGAACTGTTTTGTCACTTTGAATGTTTCTTAATGTTTTCCAAAATTATTTTATATCTTTTCAGATGGCTGATTTACGATTTGTTCTGGATCACAACATGACATCTTTTCTTGGAGATCCACTAGCCAAGCACGACATGTTTATGTCGATGGTCCATGGGTTGATCCTCTCTCTAGTAAACTTTGCTATCATGGAGTGTCTGACGATCTATTCGAGCTTTATTCAGGATTTCTGGAACACAGTTGCAGAAGCTAAGGATGCTAAGGGAAACGTATGTTTGATAGGGAAATTTCAAGGACTATTCTCCATTATAGAAGATAAGATTACTGAGTCAACCTCTACCACAACCTTTGTAGCAAGAGAGCATGATCAAGTGCAGGCAGCTGCACAAACTGAAATGGTCGCATCCTCTGATTAGTTTGATTATGAATCAGAGTACATTTTCGATGAACGTGAAATACTTCTAGCCAACCAACGTGAATGGGAGATAATGAGGGCAAATAAAGCAGCTGAAGCACCCAAACCACATTCATCAGACGACAAGGATGAAAACTACGTGCCTTCACCCTGTCTACTCCAATGAAGAGGCTAAAGATGGTGTCAAGGAAGACTTGTGATCCTCGCTTGAAGAGACTCATAGTAGTGATAGCTACTAAACCTCCACAACAACCACTACAACAACCACCACAAGCATCCCTGCCACATAAACAACTATTCACTCAGAACAACTAGCCACTTCAATCACCACCACCACAGACTGCTATACCGCCACAACAAACCATTTCATCTACCCAGCCACTACAAACGCCACCATCACCACCCCTACACAAACCAATCTCACCTCCATAATCACCCATACCCATTCACTTTTCACAACCTCCTTCACCACCGAAAGCCAAGACCGACAAAGGAAAGGCTCCCATGGGAACATCATCATAATATGAACCTGTGTACGTGCCTATAGATCTAGGTCCTCTTCAAGATCGGGTATTTGCTCTTGAATAAGGCTCAACCAAGAAAGATCTACATATTGAGCATCTGATATCTGGCATTTTGATTGTTGTGGAAAAGATCAAGAGTCTCGAGAGTGACATCCGCTTTCTGCTGAATGAAAATGTTGATCTAAGAAAAGAATTAGCCTCTCTTAAAAGTGCTAAGCCAGATCAAGAAAAGAAACGTGATGATAATGGTGAGAAAGATAAAGATGATGATGATGATGAAGCTGAGAAAGAAAAGAAAGATGATGAAGATGATAAGAAGGATGATGGCAATGATGATGGCACTGATAAAGATGGAGCTATAAAGATAGATGATAAACGAGATGATAATGACAAAGGTGGCATTGATAAAGGAAATGCATCTTCAAGCCATCCCACCGCTGAATTTGATAATTACTTATTTGATGAGCTTCCTGAAGGTCTAAACTTTGAAGGGCTTGGTGAAGACAGGAAGAATGAAGGTTTCAATGACATGTTCAAAGATATCAGTATGGACAAGGTTTCTGAAGCCATTATGGATAGTGAGCTTGAAGACATTCCCACCACCTCGTGAGAAGCATCTAATGAGGAAGATCATGAAGACATACTGCACATGAATGTTTTTACCGATCCATACCTCGACTACTTCTATGCTCACAAGTATGTCACAGCTTTGGGAGATGAGGTCATAGGCTTCAATCGAGTGATAGAAAGCTGGTTTGATAAGAAAAGAGATTGAAAGCATGCTACCTAAGCAGTACAACAAATCTGGAATACTCTCAATGAATAAAACAATATTGAGGATCCAAATTACATGTACACTGCTAGCTCTAGAGATGTATTTTCCCTCCACAATGACAGATCACGAGTCGTTTGTTGGAGTTATGACAGTGAGAAGCAGTTGTATCTAGTCAAAGGTTCAATGGGAAGTTGGAGTACTTCAAACACCTACAAGATTTCTCCTCCTTGCCCAAGATAGATCAGCGGAACATCAACAATGATGTATTCAAAAAGATCTCCAAGGATAATCAGTCTGATTTGTTTGCTAAGTTTTTGAAGGATCAATGCGACAAAGACTTTACTGTTATGAAGCATGTGAAAGGAAGAAGATATAGCCACAAGTACATCCTTGATCCCATAATGCGCAAGCCATGTATTTACGCAATGTATCCACCTCAAACACGGAGAAATCAGTACCGGTTCACATGAGAGTAACAGATGACACGCTCAAGGACTTCAAGTTCTAGTACATTGATGAGCTGACATATGGAGCTATCATCGTCTGTGACTATCAGAACGTTTTATTTTTTGGATCCAATAGACTTGCTAAAATTTGGAAGTACAGATATGACGGTTATGTTTCAGAACCCGATCAGAGTAACCGGAGGTTATGATTAGGAAGCCAAGCCTTTCACGCGAGTAGTTGCTTTGGCAATTACTCACAATCTTTATGCCGGTGCTAGATCTTTCAAGAAGACTTTTCAGATCGATTGATTTCATCAATCTAGGGGGAGTTTGTAGAGCCAAAATAAAGACAAGGACTTTCATAATCAAGATCTGATCAAGGGGAAGTTCAAGTCTCTCATTTTTGTATACTCTATGTTTGTATACTTCTGATTTTCGTGTACTTTTGCATTTCTTGGACATTACTTTCGTGTACTCATAGACTAGTATATATATATGCATAGTGTACTAGTCTAAGGTGAGAATCCCGAGGTAGAGCTTCTAGACGTATTGAAGTCTCCTTGTAAAGATCACAAATTTATCAATAGAAATTGCTTTCTACATCTTCTATTTTAGATTCCATACACAATAGAAGGCATTTGATGATGTTTGAAGTTACAATTGTGATCTTGATCAACTATGGGAAATACAGTAGCCATCAGGATTTTCACAAGATTGTATGCAAACGTGCAATGTCCCCTAATTTTGTCTTTAATAAGCATAATGCTCACATAGGATCGTCACCTGAGAAACATGTTTGAAATAAAATCCACACTAGTTTGGTGAGTTTACGCGGGTTTAAATAAGCAAATTTTGTAAAAGACATTACACATTTGAACAAGCTCACTCTTTTTAAATTTCATTGCTAACACTTTCCCAAAATATCTAAGTAAGCTTATATATAGGGCATACATAGAGCAGAAACTCAACCGCCATCCCATAACTCATTCAACATTCCATGATTGTGTTCTTAATGAAAATTAGAGATTTTCGACCATGTTGAAATTAAATTTTCACGAATGTTTTGTAAGTTGACTCTTGACCAAAATATGAATGTTTTCATGTTTACTTCTGAATCTAAAATTTGTACCTTTTGTTTTTTTTTTGTAAAATCACACAGTTTACACTGCTTATACCTCCTCACTAACATCATCTTGCCAATTCAAGTAATTCTTATGTATAGGGCATATCGAAGTAAGCTTATATATAGGGCATACATAGAGCCGAAACTCAACCGCCATCCCATAACTCATTCAACATTCCACGATTGTGTTCTTAATGAAAATTAGAGATTTTCGACCATGTTGAAATTAAATTTTCATGATTGTTTTGTAAGTTGACTCTTGACCAAAATATGAATGTTTTCATGTTTACTTCTGAATCTAAAATTTGTACCTTTTGTTTTTTTTGTAAAATCACACAGATTACACTCCTTATACCTCCTCACTGACATCATCTTGCCAATTCAAGTAATGCTTATGTATGGGGCATATGTTCCATTAAGTGGAGCTCCCAGCCCACCACACACTTGATAGGACACGACTTTAACTTTGATAGTAAAAGATTATTTCTCTCATCCGTCTCTTTACTGTTTCCTTGCATTGTTTGTCTTGAACCATCTTTTAACTCATTCAGACTCTAATTTGAAAATAGATTATGTCGCAAATCGAATGAAATTATTGAGTTAGTTTATTAGTGAAATCTGTCCATATTGTCATACATGTGATCATTTACCAAACATAACTTGAATTGACCTTTTTGGTCAGATCACACAGATCCAACCCAAGATTTGACCTTTGTATGTATTTGTTCGCGTAACATATTAGCCTCAGCGTTGTAAATTGTTAAACTAATTTTACCATCTACGTTAACGTTGGTTGACCCCTGCCAACTAATGGTAAATGAACTTTGAAAACGGACTTACGTGTGAGAATTCATACATGAATTCTTGCTATGTATGTTGTTGGACTCATGTGCTTGTGAATTATGCTAGACAAAAACCCTACTAGACTTGTTGTTTGATGATGAATCGTTTGATAATGTAGATTTTTGAATTGTGATTTAATAAAACTCATGGATTGTGTCAGATCACCTCTTAGATGGGCTCAAAGCCTCAAAATACTATGGTTGACTGACAACTCCTTGTTTAATTATGTTTGAAATGTTGAAGACCATTGTCGTTTGAGTTTGAAAGATTGTCTCAATAAAATAGACACTTAGTAACCATGTTTTTAGAAATTATGTATTCGAAAAACATTCAAATATGAGGTTCTAAAAATAAATGTTTTGAAAGTATCTTACTCCAATAACATTCGAACAAGAGGTTAGATGTCCTCAGCTAGGCGAAAAGATAAAAAGTGGATCTATGAACTCACTTGTGGTTATGGGTTGTAGATCGTCAGGACACTCGTTCGTCGTATTCATTGGATTTGATTTTCATGTGTTATATGATTAGTTGATGTTTGATTTCAAGTTTATTAATCCTAGAGTTGTGTCAAGAGAGAGTGTTTTTAAATGTTATTTGTTAGGTTTAGTTTTGAAAGTTAAGCTAAAGACCATCTTTGTCGTACTGGTAGTTTTGTCAAAGATGTGAACACTTAGCCATTTTTGATCTCCTCTTTGTACAAATGGTGTATTTGCACGAATGACTTTAATTCGTGCGAATGAGGTCCTGCGAATGTCCTTTTTCTTCATGTTGATCCATTCATACGAATGGGTTCTCATTCGTATGTTTCCTCATGCGAATGAGTATGTTACATTAATGGGGTGTTCATTTGTCTAAAGATTCATTCTGGCGAGGTCCTTAGGCAAATGGTGTGCCTCATTTGTACATATAATTAACCTGCAGATCCATTAAGAACGCTTTTGAAATCGTGAGTTATTATTGATGTTTTCACAGCCAAAAATGATTCTAAAACATTTTGGAGTGTTTTAGTGCAGTGGATCGTTGTTAATATTCACTGTGGAGCTCAGATTTGATGGAAAACGCCCAGTAATGGGGAAAATCTTGAAACGAAGATGATTAGGATGAAATACACACGGTTTTAAAGTCAAAATGGTCCGATTTTGTGAGGAAATGGCCAAAAACGTGTGAGAGGCGAATAGTCGTGTGGGTGAGTTGGGTGAAAAATGAGATGAAAAGTGTAAGTGTTGCTTTTATGCCTATGTTATCACAGGAATGGCTAGATGGTTGTAAAGTTGCACTGCTAGTGACTCATTCGCAAGAAGAAATGCTCATTCGTACGAATGGCTGAGTTTGCTACAACTTTATTATCTAAATGTTCCTTTTATCTTCGTTTAAGTTTATTTATTGTAATAGTTTCATGAGAAACATTTTAAAACCTTTATTTAAATTTTTACTCACGTTTATGTTTGTATGAATCATCACTCACACAAATACAACGTTCATCTGACATTCTGACTTTGTTTTATAAGGTAAAGATATCACTTGTAGTATTAAGTCTAGCACCATATTCATATGGATTGTCATCTATATGAATACCTCGTTAGTTTGATATCGCGAGAATATTATCTATTCAAATTTGATTACTTGTTTTCCTAACCTGGATATTTATGCTATTGAACTGTGTATTTGTTATCGTTTTCGTACCTCTGGTATTTTCTACTATTGGTGTCTACACCCTTGGATTTCAGAACTAATATAATTACGTATACCGGTTGTCACATCTCTAGTACGGGTGTAGAAATTTCTTCTCACTAAGGGGAAATGCACCTTCATGTACCATCCTAATCAATGCTGAATCAATGATTTGTCTATCTTTCTTGGTAGGATCTTTTGCTTAATCTTCAGAAATGATGACTCGATGATCCTGAAACTTCCTTATAAGACTTGAATTCCCTTGAGTAGTTTTTCCTTCCTTGACTAAATTCCAAAGATCATTTATGAAACATGAAAAGATTTTGGGATCGTCAATGAAGACATAGTTGATTGAAGATAAAATCAATCAATGCACCATAGTCTGATACATGATGTGTTAGGCAACTGAATCTCCCAAGTATGCAACTATGTTATGTTCATGAAAAATTCTCAACTGGCTGTTCATAAAAGAAACTCAAGTTAGAAATTCTAATACTAACAATTTTCGAGAAACTTGATGTTTTCGTAAATCTCAAAGATTTCGAATAGTTTCAAGTTTTTCAAAAACTTTTAAGTTAACGAAAAAATGTAAAGTATTCGAATTTAGGAAAATTATTTGAAAGAAATTAACCGAAATTCCAAAACATATTGAATGATCGAAAATTTGTTTTCCACCTTTTATTAAATTCAAAGTAATTTCAAAAATAGTGCAAGTTTTTAGAAGATAAGTTCTTGAAAATCTTCAAACTTGGATTTATGATAGTTAATGGTCTGAATCAAATAAATCCTTATATACCTAGACTCGCCTATTTGTTATGTATCGATGTATCAATTTGGATTTTCATAAGTCTAAAGAAAATTGATCAATAGTTCAGGGAGATAGATAAGTGCTTGGAGAGTAAAATTTCGAATGAGAAAGTTTTCAATGCTATATATAGGAGTAGAAAGTTTTCGGTTCGAGAAGTTTCCCATTTTAAGTTCTCGTTCCGAGAACATTTTACATCGAAAACATTTTATTTTTCAAAAATTCTAACTTTTTTTTTAATATAAAATAAAGCAAATAATATAGAATAGAATACAATAAAATAAGTTTGAATTTTAAATAAATAAGCAGTGAGCCTTATGTATTATAGTTCAATTAGATGGGAACACATCTCTTTCATAAATTGTTTAACTCTAATAAATATCTTAAACTATAATTACGAGTTATGTGTATTAGGCTAATATAAGAATACTTATTAAGCTTAACTTTCACTAACCAAATATTTAAAACTGTGATCAAACTATATAATACATATAAAAACTATCATATTCTTGAAATGATTATATACAATTCCATGTAGCATGTCATATTGATGAATTTCTTTTTCATAGTTTCTTATATATTATTTTAAGGAAGATGAAATTTCTTTTGAGAGATGAGATGAGAAAAGAAAGAACATATCTTTATTAGGATAGGATCATGAACAACAAGTGGTTCTTTCATCTTTGTGCAAACTTTTGCATCTTTTATTTAAATTGACATTGTGAGACATTGGTTTTAACGTCACATATCTTGGTCTTTGCTTACGTAAAACAGAAGATGATTCAGTAAGTATTTTCTGCTATAGGTTTTTAGAAAACATATAAAATACCCGATTTTGTTCCAAATCTGTTTCATGTTTATTAAAACCATAATTGAGTTTTAGTGAGACGAAATTCAAAAGAAATCAAATAGGACTTGCATTAACCTCTAAATCTTTAGTGCGAAGACTACTGCTCCCAGTTCTAGATCATGTGTCGTATAGTTCTTCTCGTGTATCTTCAACTGTATTGAGGCATAGGCAATAACTTTGTGTCGCTGCATTAACACACAACCGAGTCCCTGATGGGAAGCGTCACAATACACTACAAACTCGTCTATACCCTCTGGGAAAGACAAGATTGGGGCACCACATAGGTTCTGTTTCAATGTCTGGAAAGCATCTTCTTGTTTCTGCTCCCAAACAAGCGGCTCACTTTTCTGAGTTAACTTAGTGAGAGGCAAAGCTATCTTAGAAAAGTTTGAAATGAACCTTCTATAATAACCCGCTAGTCCCAGAAAAGACCCTATCTCAGTCGGTGTTTTCGAAGAATCCCAGTTCTTAATAGCTTCGATCTTGGCAGGGTCCACATGTATTCCATCATTCTTGACTACATGGCCCAAAAAATGAACTTCCCTTAGCCAAATTTCACACTTAGTGAATTTGGCATAGAGTTGTTGTTTCTTCAACAGCTCCAAAATCTTCTTGACGTGTTGCTCATGTTTAGCTTTGCTCTTGGAATAAATCAGTATGTCGTCAATAAAGACAATGACAAACTGATCCAGATACGGCTTGCACACTCGGTTCATGAGATCCATGAAAACCGCGGGTCTATTTGTCAATCCAAAGCGCATTACCATAAACTCATAATGCCCATTCCGGGTTCGAAAAGCCTTCTTTGGTATGTCTTCTTCTTGAACTCTGATTTGATGATATCCTGATCGCAAATCAATGTTTGAAAAGTACTGCGCTCCATGTATTTGATCAAAAAGATCATCAATTCTCGGCAATGGATACCGATTCTTAATGGTTAATTTGTTCAGCTCCCTGTAATCTATGCACATTCGAAAGGATCCATCCTTCTTTTTCATGAACAAAACCGGAGCTCCCCACGGTGAGTAGCTCGGTCGGATAAAACCTGTATCCAAAAATTCTTGCAATAGATTTGACAATTCCTACATCCCTGAAATGGCTAACTTGTAAGGAAATTTTGCAACAGGAGTTGCTCTAGGAACTAAGTCAATACGGAACTCTACCGGTCTTGCTGGTGGCAAACCTGGTAGATCGTCAGGAAATACTTCAGGGTATTCCATTACTGCTCGCAGGTCTTGCATCTTGATCTTGTCTTTCTCTCTTTCCACCACGTGAGCCATGAAAGCTACACACTGCTTCTGTAAACACTTACCCGCCTTTATGCAAAATATGATTTTGACACTCCGTTTTACTTGATCCCCTCGAACTTCCAACACTCGATCGTTCGTCATTGGAATTCGAAGCAGCTTTTCTGAAAAGATGACTTCCACCCTATTGAGAGAAAGCCAATCCATCCTAACAATGATGTCGAAACTACCCAACTCCATCGGTATCAAATCGTTGGTGAATGTTTGGCCATCAACTGTTAATCGGCAGTTTCTAAATATTGTTTTAACTATGATTTGTTTCCCATTCGCTACTTCAATGATATAAGGGGAGTCTAAAGATTCCTCAACATGATTAAGTTGGCATGCAAATTCGGCCGAGATAAAACTCTGATCTGCACCAGTGTCAAATAGAATAGATACATAAAAGTCATGTAAAATAAATGTACCGGTGACCACATTTGGGTCCTGACAAGCAGCTGGAGCTCCTAAAGCAAAAGCTCTTTCGCGTGGTGCTTGTACTGCCGGCACCATCATCTTTGGGCAGTTATTTGAGTGGTGGCCAACCTAGCCACAGTTATAGCATCCACCATTGTTTTGGTTCGGATTGTTGGGTGGAGGGAAAGCCAAAGAAGCATTGTTTATCGCTTGAGCAGGTACCATTGTGCATTGTTGGACCCAATGGCCTTTTCTACCACATCTCATGCAGTGCTTGCAAGGAGTATTAGCAGCATGATGGTACTGACATTTGGCACACAAAGGGTACGTGCCAATTTATGGTCTCTTGTTGGGGTTCTGAGGTGCAACTACTACTTGATTGAGTGGGACGGCTATCGCATAGTTCTTGATGACCTTTTGTTAATTCTTAGGATGATATTGGGGTTTCTTTGATGATTCTTCCTTACCCTTGCTGGTGTCAGGTTCCTTTTTCAGAGTCCCGGATGTTACCATCATGTCAGTAAGTTTTCCTAACGAGCTGATAGCTGACTCCAAGGTAACAGGGCTAGCTGTTATGACCAAGCCCTGTATCCAGGCAGGTAATCCGCCTACATATCTGTCAATCAGCTTCTCCAGTGTTGGTACCATATCTCGCACCAAATCTACCAGCTCATGATAGCGAGTAGTATAACCCATGTGATTAGCTCCTTTCATCACGTTGTTGGACAGTTCTTTTTCCATCCTCTGCAGCTCGTTCTTCTGACAGAATTCATTCCTCAATAGAGTTTTCAACTCTGCCTAAGGCAATGATAATACCCATCTCTACCTCTAGCTCTGATTTGTGAATTCCACCATGTCAAAGCCTGCTTGTTGAATGATCCCGCAGCGTAGCGAACCTTGTGGTGTTTTGGACAACTGCTGATATCCAGAGTAGTCTCCATCTTCTCAATCCATTGAATTAATCCAACGGCTCCTTCAGTACCGCTAAAACTTGGCGATTTACATTCCACAAATGACATGTAGGAGTAGTCTGGTGCAGTACCGGTGTTGCCACTTGTTTCTCCTGAGGAGTTCCTATTGTTGTTATTATTGGTGTTGATCCGGTTGATGATGTTTGGAATCACTTCTTTCAGTAGACTAGTCAGCTGACTAGTCAGTAGATTTGCAAAGCAATAGTGGCAGGATCCAGCTCTGGATTTGGGTTCTGGTGTGGTGGAGTGTGTGAGGGAGGGGGTGGAGGTGGCGGTGGCGGTGGTGGTGGAGGCATAAGAGGAGGTGGTCTTCTTGGCGACATTCTGATCGCAATCGAAAAAACATCAGTTAGTGCCATGATCGAATGCAGAAGACACAATGCAAGTATATTCCTAAGTCCTATGTTCTCTACATGAAGGGTCCCTAAGTTATAGTCTAGGCCAAACCGTTTATCTAAATGACCTATGTTTCTCTATAACCATGGCTTTGATACGAATCTATCACACCCCAAGCCGGTGGGCCGCATCGAATGTCCCGTCAGGCGGAAAGGTCTCGGCGCACGATATTAGGTGATAATCGGAATGATCAGATTGTTTACATTGCACAAGATATAAATTGAGAAAACACTAAATGAAATAGAATTACAAACTTAAATTATATCAGTATCGTTCATAATTTAACAATGTAAATCTACTATCAACATCATAACTTTTCTATCTTGTATCTGCGCAAGATATACAAAATAATAGGTATGATGATGTTCAAAATATGCACGTCCAAAAATATTAGTCCTCTATCTGAGCATCCTAGTAAAAAACACGAATTTCTTAGTTAACATGTTCGACACCTGAGGAGTTCTGCAAGAAAACAAAAGTCAACACATGGTTGGTGAGTTCATATAGTTTTGTTATTGAAAACGCAATTTGATAAACCTGACCGGATGACAACCTTAACCTCACCAACAACCACATATGCTATCTAGTCAAGTATGCTTAAATATAGGGCATACGTAAGGTCAACCTTACTGCCAGCCCAGCCGCCAGCCCACCACATACCGAACCACATAACATATTGTTGTGGATGATAATTGAGCCTTTCACCCTAAACTATACACTTGTTCCATAAGTACCGTCACAATATTTCCCTTTGTTCCGTCACCCAAATTTCCCTTTGTTCCGTAAGTTCCGTCACACAAACACAAAACCATGGCAATTGTTTTGAATGAATAATTAAAATGCTTAAATAAATGAATAGATAAACGTTTAATATAAAACTAAGTCCTAATGATTGGGCCTTAGTCAAACTCGAGTAGACTAGTATAGCAATGAAGTATAGGATTTTATAGTTCATTCTAGATCGTCCATGTTCGTTCTTGTTTGTATAGACTGTTTAGTTCTTTAGCACATGCTATCTTTGAATATTTCCCAAATATTCCTCTGAAAATAGATCATTGAAAACATTTCTTCGAAATAGATCTTTAGTTCTTTGAAAATAGATCGTTGAAAACAGTTCTTCGAAATAGATCATTAGTTCTTTGAAAATAGATCGCATGTATGGTTCAATGTATTGGGGCGAAGTGAGGATGACCCCCACGAATGAATGCTCACGAAGGGTGGCTCACACGAATGAATTCATTCGCCTGGAGTTTTCCTTCTGCCCTCATGCTCACACGAATGTGGATGCCATACGATTGAGACCCCATGACGGGCTCCTTCGCATGCAGCTCGTTCGTTCGCTCAAGGATTCATTCAGTCACCCCAACTGGTGCAAATCAGATGCTCATTCGGCTATGAAGCCAATTCGTGTGGGGCTATTCGTCTTAGCTACATCAAATTAGGCTCATTCGTATGAGTTATTTTCGAGCATACTTTCGGTATCATTTCTGCGATTTTGGACCATTCATGATATTCCATGAGTTCCTACACTACTCAGAGCTAATCCCCTGCAATTCCTATGGGTTTTGAGGGTTTAGAACCGGCTGCGAAGTGCAGTTGTCTGGAAGTGAGGAAAAGCATAAAAATCGTGCGTTTGAACTCGATTTTACCTTGATATCGATGGTTTAAAGCTCAGATTCCTTGTACTTTTACGATCTACACGTTATTGTGATCGTTTTGACACGAAAATCACTTGATATGGTGAAGAATTGAAGTATTTGAGTTTTGAAATTTTAGAGAGAGAAAGTGGAGAGAGAAGTGGACGGTTTTAGTGAGAGAAATTGGGTTGGTGGGGATGTGTAAATGACATATAATGTCATTCTAACATCTTAAATGTTCGGGTGTGTTCGGGTTCGTTCGGTTTTGCGCGGTCTCGCGTAAACGCGTCGGTTTTCGTTGTTTTCGTAACGAAACGATATGATTATAAAAATAGAATTTTCTAATTTGAATTGGGTTGTAATTCCTAATATTGTTTAATTTAGTTGTTTAATCGAATCGTATGGTTTTCGCGCGTATTCGTTCGGATCGTCACCCGTACGAATACGACGACATCTATACTTTTCGATTTGATTTTCTGATTATTGGAAATCATTCAGAACGTTAAATTTACAGATATATTTGTGTGAATCGTCACCCACACGAATTATCCGTCAATTTAATATTCACGTAACGACGTCCATTATTGTTTTGTTCTGTACATTCTCACATACGTTTATACATAATAAAATTGTAACCAACATTCACATAAAAAAATGATAATAGTACACATGTAATACACATAGTTCGTACCTAGTTTACTATACAAGTCACTGTTCCGGTTATGATGTTACAATAATATACGATCTCGAATTGTCGGTTTTATAGAATTGACTTTTATTACTTATGAAATAATAATCGGTGGGAATTAAATATAGAGATAATTAATTCGTTAAACAAATAAAGTTTTGAACTTTATTATAAGGGATTGTTAATTAAGTGTTAATTAATGAATTGAGAATTAGTTAAACTTTAGATATTTAATTAATTGTTACTAACTAATTTTTAGTTAGTAATATTCGAGAGTAGTAATTAAATGGTTTAATTACAAAAAGAGTTTTATTAAAATTAAATGTGAAATAAAAGGTGGGATTTCCAATATTTAATTTGTAATTCCAAGATCCTAAAAACATGGATCATGGGTTGACTAACAAAACTAGATGTAACCTACCACATTTCACAACTTTTCACCATCCCTCCTTCTCCCCCTCCCTTGGAGCCGTCGACCACCTTTTTGGGTTGCGTGGCCACCACAAGCAACCACCATCCAGCCCCTTTAGCCGAGCCACAACCAAGGTTGCACTAGGGCTGCACCCGAGCCGCAAACAGACTTCACCTAGGGCCACACTTGGCTGCCATAGGGCCGCAAGGGGCCAGCCACCCTTGAGCTGATTGTGAGTCGCCCAAATACGAGCCGTGGGCTTAGCCGTGAGCCGAGCCTAGCCAAAATCAATTTTGGTCCATTCAAGTGATTCGTGGGACGAGATCCGAATTCAGGTAATCGTACTAAGTCAACTAGCGAGACCATTGCTTGATCCATCGTGTGGATTTGGAAGCCCTTCATAAAGGTATATGTAAATTTAATTGTTATTTAAACTGTTTGTAACTGGATCCTGATTTGGGAATTGTTTCGATTACGAATAGAAAGATTATAAAACCTAAATGCTTCCGCTATGTCAGATATGATCTAACTATTTAATCTGGTTTTATGAAAATTGATTTAGTCAATTAATGTGACTAACTAAATATGACTAAATTAAAAGTAACTTAGAATTCCCAACAGTGGCATCAGAGCGGTTTTTACGAAGGTTTAAATGCAATTAATAATCGGTCTTTGGTTTTTGTTTGCCAAAACTTTTGTTTGACAAAAATATTGAATCTTTGAATGTGATGATTGTGATTGTGATTATGATTCGAGCCCTAGGATCCGACCCATGTGATTGTATCTATGTGTTTTGTTTGATTGGTTGGTTTTTGAAATATTGTATTTCTACGTGTATTTGGACCTGATGTAGTAGAATAGGTTTCAATTTTTTTATAATGAAATTTGTATTTTACAAATGTAATCAAGCAATGGATACAAGACTGAAGATACAGACAATCGTGGAGCTTGAAGAGGGAGATCTTGAATCAAGTGGGAGACAAAATTTTTAAGACGTTGAATTTTAAACCCTAGAATTGTTTGGTATGTGCTTGATGATTCGAACTAAACCGAACAAATGAGACCTTCGCTCAGTTCACAATTACACTTTGTTGTTTATGGTTGTTGAATATTTAGGAAATATAAAACTAGTAAAAACAAATATTTTCACAATCCTTGAAAAACAATAAGTAATACAAAAGGAGTTTTGTAGTTAATTTAAAAGGGATTTTAAAATAAAATTATTTTATTTTAATGAAACAGTTTATAAAATAAAAGGTTTATTTTATAAATTTAAAACTTGTTAGTTTAAAATGATTCGCGATAATTACATTCTTAGTATAAACAAGGTATTTAAAACTAATCGAGTCGAGAGTTGAAAGGAGTTTCAAACTATCGCTAATGAAGAACAAAGTATGATTTGTGTCATGCATCAAATTGTTCAATAGCTTTAAACAAAAACAATAAAATCAATATGATTGATTAGATTTACTAATTCGCTATTATGATCAATTTAGTTTTAATAATGTATTAAAAAAATTAGGTCAAAATTGTAATAGGATTTCAATTAGATATCGAATAAATAAAATAGCGATTTTATAAAATACACAACTATCCTCATTTCTAATTAGTTGTCCATAATTTTTTTGAAACATAGAAGCGATAAATTAAAGTAATTAAATGACTCATTGGTCAAGATGCTTATTTTCTAAATACGTAAACCTATAGTTAGTGCTTACCCTGCAATAGGTTTATATACTAGAAAAGGTTAAGCATTTTTATTTAAATGCCACCTTAGATTTAAGATACTTTATATCAATTTGACCCAAAATCTAGTGTTAGTGCTTACCCTGCACTAGGTCATTGGTTTTATTGTAAAAGGAATGACCAAGATTCCTAATACACTTACACCGGTCATTCAGTCAAAAAATCGAAAGGTGCATACTTGAAGAGTCAAGTTGGCATAGAAGGGGTAAATGTACAAAGTTAGAAATGAGTGTTCTAACAAACCCCAAAACTTGCTGTTCAAAAAAAAACAAACCCCAAAACTTGAGGATTATGACAGTCATAATTGGTTATTGTAACCCTCCTGTACTATTGTGAACAGTAAATAGAGAGCTTAGCCAATTCATTGTTCATTAAATAAACAGGATCTTATATTCTAAATTATTGTGAACAGTAATTTGGGATTTTATAAAAGCATGAAATAATAAAACCTTTCTTTTGAATTTTAAAGATGTCTTTCATTGATGCTACTAAACCTCATAGGATAAGTCTTTTTCAAAATTCTCACACCCCGAGTCGGCGGCTATATCGATTTTCCTGTCAGGTGGAATGGTCCCAGGGCGCGATATCAGGTGATAATCAAAGTGATCAGGTTTTTTCATTGCACATTATATAAAATGAGAAAGAACTAAATGGAATAGAATTACAAAGTTAAATTACATCAGTATCGTTTCATAATTTAACAATGTAAATGTATCAAAAGAGTCATAAGGTTTCTATCTTGTATTTGCACAAGCTATACAAAAATGATTCATATAATGATGTTCAAAAATATGCACATCCAAAATACTAGGTCCTCTATCTGGGCATCCTAGTAAAAGCACGAACTCCTAGCTGAAACCTGTTTGTCACCGGAGAAGTCATGCAAAAAGATCAAGTCAACTCATGGTTGGTGAGTTCATATTGTTTTGTTATTAAAAATGAATTTGAACAAAGCTGACAAGTGACAACGTTAACCTCATTAATAACCACCTATCATATCCAGTTAAGTATGCTTATATATATGGCATACGTAGGGTCAAGCCCAGACGTCAGCCCACTACATATCAAACCGTATAACATATTGTTATTAAGGAAAATTAAGCGTTTCAGCCAAAACTAAATAGTCAACCTTGAATAATCTAAAAATGATAACACTGAACATCCGAAATGAAAACCTTAACCTCATGAACAACCACCTATACTATCTAGTCAAGTATGCTTCTATATAGGGCATACGTAGAGTCAAGCTCAGCCGCCAGCCTACCACATACCGAACCACATAGAATATTGTTGTTAATGGTAATTAAGTGTTTCATTCTTTACCATCATCACACTAGTTTTGTTAGATTCATCAAAAATGTGGAAGTTCTCTTGATTCCTTAAGCTCATAACACACACAAAATACCATTGCAAATGTGGGAATAAGTAATTAAAATGGTTAGATAAAGGAATAGATAAATATTTAATTAAAAGATAAGTCCTAATGATTGGGCCTAGGCCAACACGAGTAGACTAGTATAGCAATCAAAGGTTCTTAAAAGTTAGGGGATTCTGTAAATATCATCAAACATGTGACCTATAAATCAAACGGTCTAGCTAGGACTTCTTGAAATATAGGATTTTTGTTTCGTTCTTGCTTCGTCTAGATTCGTCCCTTGTTTTGTTCACACATGTTATCTTTGATATTTCCCAAAATTTCCCCTAAAAATGATTTCTTGATTCGTACTTGATTCCTTGCAAAATGTACTTGTTTCGTTGAACAATGAATACTAGATTCGTTGAACAAATGTACACTTGATTCGTTGATCGTTGAACACTAGGTTCGTTGAACATCGAATAATAGATTCGTTTCCAGATGATTCTTTGATTCGTTGAACTTGAACACAATTGATTTGTTGAAGATAGATTCGTTGAAAATGTTAACTTGATCTGTTGAAAATAGATTCGTTGAAAATGTTTACTTGATTATGAAATAATCATCCACTTATTATATAAGTAGATAACCTTTTTATGAAACTTGCATAAAATTCACCTAGACATGATCTAGGATAACATTTATACATACAAAACATACAGAAGTTTAAAGAATTTATGTAAGATATAATTCAAAGAAAATAATTTATGCATGCTTCTCAGTCCCGCATCTATAATACAAAAATGTTTAGAAAAAGGGCAATAAACTCATCTGTGTTGTAGTTCTTATGATTCAGCCAAGAAAAGACATGCGTGCTCGTTCTTTGTAAGTTATGTATCTTCAACACCAGAGTTGATTTATTATGATTCGGATACTATAAGTATTTATAGTTAATGTATATAGGGTTTTGGTCTCAGTGTGCAACTATGTGTCCTATGATCTTACTAAAGTTTTACTGTGGTTTCTCTAAGTATTCTAAGTTTTGTACCCTCTATGAACCCTTATCCCTTAACTATTTGAGATTCAACCTTATTTACATAAGGTTTACGATAATAAAAGACATGACCATTTAATAAATCATCATTCATAAAATTTTTATTTAAGTTACAAAAACTTAAGTTTAGAAAATCCTTTCAGTCACCTTAAAACATTTTAATAAAACAAGTTATGATGATTCTTATAAAACTATGGTTACAGTTTATAAGTCATTATATTTTAACAAAATACAAGTTATTTTTATGAAAAATACAAGTTATACATGTTAGAACTTATGTTAACCTAACTAGATTAACATCAAGTCCTTCGATAGTTTTTTGTTATCCACCTTGATTTTTGTTCATTCTTGAATTGGTAATTAACTAAGATTCATCATTTAGAAAATCCTTAGTTAATCCGTCATGTAATGAAATTTTCTATGTTGGGCGTCGGCAATCATAACCTTAAACATTCGTTACTTAGCTAGTTCTTTGAATTCACATTGATCTAACCATAGTTCTTTAGTTCGTGTGTATCCATAGTCATTTAACATTCCTTTATCTTGTTGTGATTTTATTAAATAAACTTAGTTTATTTGTTTAGAAAGTTCATTGGTTAATATTGATGGCCCTAGTATTTGATTAATACTTAGTTAAGAAGCTTGTACCTTTGTCGATACTACCATCGATATTAACATCTTATGACGTAGTTTTATTAGACAAACCCAAGTGTTTTAAACCCAAATGATTGTTAAAACATATGTTTATATCTTAAGATAGTTTAGAAAGCTTTGGTGTTGAATAACCTTAGTATCAATGGTTAACAAAACCGCTTAACACACACAAACCCTAATGATCATTAACCCGACACCCGCATGTTCAAACCCATGCCACGACTTCGTTCTTGGGTGTTTTTAGCTGATTTCAAGTTCATTCTACTTGAAGGACATGAAATTAGATAATATAGATGACCAACAACAGTATCGACGGTCATTAGTCCAGTAGTATCAATGAAACCTCAACCCAGACCCTGTCGATATTATAGGTTCAATGCCCTGGAGTTAGCAGCCTTCAAAGCCATCCATACTACTAGTATCAATGGTATCCCATGCACCAAACATGGAGACCATCGACACTAGTAATGTAGACAAGATCCCAACGAGATTGATCCATCGAAGATGATAGTGTCGACATATGAATCTGCTGAGTTTTCCAGTCCATCGATATTATCATGTTCAAACCTTCATATGTCGATACTAATCTTGCCATGGTCCAAGCTCATTTCCAGTCATACCAAACCTCAATCTAACATGTACCTTAACATCCTAAACCAATTTCGTGCCCAACCTAAGGGTTTTAAGGTTCGAAATCAGGCTGGAATGTCCAGCTACCCGAAATAGTGTAAAACCCTGAAAATTAGTGATTTCTTCCTCGATTTTACCTCAATTTGAAGATCCAAAGCTCGGTTTCTTTGTATTTTCACCATCTACACGTTGTTGTGGTCTTTTTGACACCAAAAGCGCTTTATTTGGTGAAATAAAATGAGATGTTCATATCAATGCATATGAAATTTTATTAAATCCTAAAAGTTATTTATAAACAATGAAAATGTGGTTTTTTTCATACCTATACGTATGAATTATTTGTAAATTATGAAAACGGAATTCACATCCATGCATGTGAATTAATTATAAAATTATGAATTTATGAAACAATGCTTCCGCTGAAACATATTAAAATAGATAATAAACTCTGACCGAGACTGTATAATCTATGAAACCAATTCGGGTCGCAGCGCCCGGGCCGCCGAGAGCCCGGGGTGTGACAAATACAGTGATGTTAAAAGTAACATTGTGGTTGTTCCTTCAATACTTGGTCATGATTCAATCATCAGTCATCACCGCGCCGTGGTATCAATATCAAAATTGTCAAAACTAAGGGTGTTAAAAAAACAAAAAATACAGTTTAAAACTGAAAACCGAACCGTATCCGTAAACAAAAAAACAAATTTCGAATTATAATAAACTTGAATTCAGTTTTCGATTCGGTTCCTAACTGTAACCTAATTCCGAATTCAGCTTTTAGTTATGTTATTGCTTTCAATTTTTTGTAATTTGGTTTGTTCAGTTAACTGATTAAAGCATATTTTTTGTACTTATTTTATTTATTTGGGGAGTAACCTTATTTGATCAAGTTTTTTTTTATTGTTTAAGACCGGCATTGCTTAAGAACACCGAGCCTAATTGAATTTGGTTCAATTTGGCTGGGATAACCATTACTAAATTTGGTTTAGTTTTTGGATAGGAAAAAATTCGAAACCGAATAAACCATTAACCGAACCAATGAATACTCTTATTCAAAAAAAAAAAAACTAGACAAGTTTAGGCAATTAGGCGTTCACCTTTTTTTTTTATTTGAAACCTAGCAAGGTGAATGACTAAACTCGTCTAGTTGTTTTGACATTTTTCTTTACTTTTGTAATTGATATTAATGTCGTTTTATGTCGACTTTATTTAACGTTTTTATTTTCGCTTGTATTTTTGCGGCGATCACGTGTTTGTTTTTTTATTTAGTTTCTTTTACGTCTAATTTTTTTTGAAGTTTCTTAGACAATTTTTTTTACTATTTAACATCATATAAAAAAATAAAAATTTATAATAACTTACAAAAATAGAAAAACTTATGAGTTAGATTGAAAAATTAGAAAAATAATAATACATTGATTGAATTAAAAGAATATAATAACTTTATTTAAAAATAAATAAATAAACGAAAAACACTCATTTTATTATTTATTTTTGAAATCACTTGTTTTGGTATATAAGTTTTTCACAAACACCATTTTGAAAAAAACTCGTGGATCTCCTCGTTAGAGACGCTATTATGGATTTTGATACAAATGATTGAAAAGATAATAATAAAGATGATTCATAAAAAGTGAGATAATTAATAGACCTTGACCTTTTATTAATTTCTTGGATTAGACAGTCCATTAAATAAGCTTTTAAGACTTGGCCCATCATATCAAGAAAAAACTGAGAGTCTATTTAACAAGCTATTAAGATTTGGCCCATTAACAAAAACTAGTAATTATGAAGCTATAAAGTCAACTTTGGTTATGAGTCTCACAACTGTCAACTGGTCACAAGCAATAAGGTGCAAAATCCTTTTTTATAAACACATAAAAATAAATATTTTTGCTTGGAAATGATAACTCATACACTCATCTAATCAATATTGTTAACCATGATCACTTGTCTTTACTTGATGATCACACCCCAATATGTGATGGTAAAAAACTTGATATTGCCACAGTATATCGTCACTTAGGCCACCCGGAGTGGAACCCGGGAAGGAGTCGGTGTGCGTTTTGCCGGATCGGGGAAGAACGGGAACACCGCCCCCCGGAAATGGGGTGGGGTAATTCGGGGACTCTTCACCGATTGATGCCGAGTGGGAGATAGAAGAGTATTCGACCGTTGGGGGTGGCATTCGACCGTTGGGCATTTTTAAAAAAAAATCCAATTTTTTTCTATTTAAACAACTACAAAACAATCACAAATCTCACACTTTTCTCTCATCTTCTACAATCTATACACTAAATTTATAAAATTTTCAACTAAAATGGAAGGAGGTTCATCACGTGGTGGGTCGTCAACCAAAAAATTTAAAAAACCACGACAAAAAAATGTTCAAACGCCTCAAATGAACCCGTTCAACACACCCGAGTATCATCCACAAATGCCATCTCCGAATCAACCAACATTTTACTACGATCCAATGAACTCGCCTCCATATTTGCAATATTCACCGGGCACTCAACAACAATTCAATCAGTGGGAGCAATCGTATCAACAAGATCAACAAAGTTACCAACAATTCGATCAACAAACTTTTCAACAACAATCTTCATTTCAAGGTATTTTTTATACGTTTATTTTTATATTTTATTTTTTTTATGTTTATTTTTAAACGTTTATTTTTTTAGACTATCGTGACCATAATCAAGATGACTCGGATTCAAGCGAACATAATAAAAGTGTTCCAGTCGAGTCGGAAGAAGAAGAAGAAGAACCGGTTAGGTGAACGGGAAAGAATTCAATTGGAAAGAAAGCACCGGCCAAGCGTTGGTCCGATGAAGAGGAGGTTGCGTTGGTCAGATCTTGGCTAACTATTTCTGAAAATCCCGATGTTGGTAATGCGCAAAAACGGGATGGTTTTTATAGAAAGGTATTTTTTAACATTGTTCAAGTTAACAAAAAAAGTCACGGTTGATGCTTAAATTTATGTTGTTTATATGTAGGTAACCGAACATTTTCACCATCTCGTGAAGGACAGGTCGAGGACTGTTGATCAAATCTATTCCAAATGGAACGATATGAACGCCTCCATGAAGAAATGGAATGGTTTTTACCAACAGGCTTCAATGAATCGCAAAAGCGGTGAAGGGGATGAACAAGTTTTGAAAAAGGCCATGAAAGACTACAAAATCATGGTCAAGTCAAAGGGATTCGCTCACATCCAAGCGTGAAAGATGGTTCACGATAACCCTTTATGGTGCGACATTCCACCAGTAGGTTGTGAGTCACAATCTACAACAAAAAGGCTGAAGCCAAACGAGTCAATGGGTAGTGCGAACGCCCACATCAACATCAACTTTGACGATGACGAAGACATCAACCTTGATCGTGATGGCCCATGCATTTACTATGAACCGGATAGGCCAACAAGAAAGGGCAAAAGATCGGCCGCGTCCTCCTCGTCGCATGACGAGTTAATTCAACAAATAGCGGAATTCAACTCGTTCAAGAAAGATGAATCCCAACAAAGATTTCGCCTTTGAGAAAAAAAACTCCGTGTTTTGCAAGAGGAGAAAGACTTACGCGTCGCATTAATGCGCCGACAACAACAGGCTTTAGACGAACAGCAAAAGACTGTAGATTTAGAGTTCATGATGAAAGACCACACAATTTATCAAGAACCAATGCTACAACTGATTCTCGATCGTAAACGAGAAATTGCTGCTCGTTGGGGATGGCATTGCCCTTTCTAGGTTTTTTAATTTAATTTTTTAGGTTGTATTCTCCTTTTTTTTGTTTGTATTCTTTTTTTATTTTAAATTTAATGAATATTTATTTTATTTTATTATTATTACTATTATTTATTGTTAAAATAATTAATTAAAAATAAGATTTGAAAATGGGAAAAAGTGGGGAAAAGTGGCACGACGCCTTGCAAAATGGGGAAAAGTGGGGAAAGCTGATGTGGCGCTGATGTGGCAACGGGGAAAAGTGGGGAAATGTGGTACGACTCCTTGTCGCCTTAGTGATCAATACTCATTACGCTTGGCTAATTACTTTATAATTCGTCTCTATTGCCTGAAATATGTTGACAAAGCTTCAATTACGATTGTTAAAATTTAAGTTTGGGGTAAGGCTGGCAAAATGGGTCTTTAAGAGTTTAACATGTTTCAGACGACGCGATTAATGCAAATATAAAACATGAAAACGACTTGTTTAATACTTTGTTTGGTGATTTAAACATGACAGTTCTATATTTTATGTAGCAAAAAAGAAAAATAATGAAGTTTAGCCTCTTAATTTTTATTATTTTAAAAAAGTATAAAATCAAATAGTAATTTTTTTGTTAAATAGGTCTAATCGTGTCTTAACATATACGTATTTTGCCAGCCTTGAGGTTTAAATTCAAGGATTTGTTGATGGTTAGAATGGAAGTAATGATACTTGAACCAAAGTGGTATTATATGTGGAGGTATGGGACTTGGTGAACAAGTTGGAAGTATTTAATGTCTTATTTAAAGTGGTATTATATGTGGAGGCATATCAAAATTACCATTAGGTTAATAATGTCAAAATGTATGCGACTATAGGCTTGCAAATTTTTTTTAACGGCAAATATCAATATATACCCCAAGAGTGCCAGCAAGGTGCTTAACCCTCTTGGACACCATATACAAATAGAGTAAAAACACCAAAAACAACAAACAAGACACCCATAAGAACAAACATGGTTTAGAACACAAATGTACGCCAATCTTCCAATGTCAGAGTTCCACCTAGCATTATGTTTGACCCAAAAGAAGCTTAGAGATTGTACTTCGATGAGTAAACTTTGATACGTTCGTATTTTGCGTTTAAATAACACTTCATTCCGGTCTCTCCATATACACCACAAAGCTGTCAAAATGACGGCATACAGTTAAGCCATGAAACCAATATAATATTAAGGAATCCACAAGCAAAGGTGATTGATCTATTAACTAGAATCATATACATATAATACACACATGAATATGTGTGTGAGGTGTAATCGTCTTATTCATACAAAAAATTGATGTTATGCAATTTTAATAACTAAGGCAAGTTTTTTAGTAAATTTGTTTGCAGTGTAATTTCAATGTAGAAATTATGAAACTTATGTAGTTATGTTGCATAAGTCTTTTAAGAGACGTTTGACTCACAAAGTTTCGTGTGACCAAACGAGAAAAGAATCACAGAATTTTCATGTGACCATGTGAAAGATTTTTTGATGAATCACTTGTCCGATGTGATGATAAAAAACATGTTGAATGTGTGGGATGGACATGATTTAGATATTTGAAGTGTTGATGAGTTAGGTATGTATGTATATATATATGTGTGTGTGATTTGGTTCAAATAAGAACACACCTTAATTTAGAAAACTCGTTCAACCCCGACAAGATCAAACCAGGACTTTAATTTTTTTTCATTATCTTTATTATACATGTACAAGAATATGTTATTTCATGTATTTGTGCAAATTCATCACCGTTTAAGATGTTACGTCAATGTAAGTGTCGTAACAGTAAATAAATATTTGCATTGTAACGCAAACTTACACTTGGTTTAAATTCTAAATGCTTGTGAATTAACAAAAACACAAAAAAAGAAAGCCTCCCTATATTTGTATAATAAAGTTATGAAAAAATTTTCTAAGATTTGGGTTGATTTTGCCAAAATTAATAAGTTACCGCAATTAAGGTGGGTTAACAACTGATCATTACCCTATCAATGTATGTATACATATGTGTGTGTATGTATATATGTAGGGAAATGATAAATTGTTAACCCTTCCTTATTGCGATAACCGAATAATTACATTTTATTACTTTATGGTCCACATTAAAGTAAATTTAAAGGTGTGTGTTTTTTTAATTAATATAATTAATGTGGGTCGCATTTACATTAATTAAAAAAGAAAAAAAACCTACACATTTATATTTATTTTAATGTGAACCCTAAAGTAATAAGATATAGTTATTCAGTTATCGTAATAAGAAAGAGTTAACAATTGAACCATTCCCTATATAGGTATATGTATCTATATATGTATGTTTGTCTCTATCATTCTCTCTCATACCCTACTGAAGATTCGAAACAATACTGGGTAACTTTGTTTGTTTGTTTTATCTAAATATGTATGTATATATGTATATGTATCTATATAGTTACATATACATACATACATACATACATACATACATACATACATACATACATACATACATACATACATACATACATACATACATACATACATATGTATACATACATAGATAGGGATGGAAGTATACATAACCCACTAAAAATGAACTAACACATTAACCATCATCCAATGGTTAATTTAAAATTAAGTCCATAGGATCATGTCACGTGTCATTTTCCATTTTTTAATATGAGAAGGCATTTAGGACATTTTGTAACCGATTAAAAAGCTAGATTTAATATGGTGGTGACAAGTGTCATCGTTTAATTTATTTTAATAAATCTAATATTTTATATAAATTTACCCATCATTTTTAAACATTCATAACTTTTTATATTATATTATTTTTAAAAAAAATTGCACAATTATATTTGTCTCATTTTTCTCTTTAATTCCGTCATAATCTCGACTAGCTTTTTTATTTTCTTTAGATGTCATGTGTCACACCCCGAGCCGGCGGGCCGGATCGTGTGTCTTGTCAGGAGGAAAGGTCCCGGGGCGCGATATCAGGAATGATAATGGTGATGATCAGATTGTTTACATTGCACATGATATATAATGAGAAAATGCTAAATAAAATAGAATTACAAAGTTAAATTACATCAGTTTTGTTCATAATTTAACAATGTAAATCTACTATCAACATCATATTTCTTCTATCTTGTATCTGCACAAGATATACAAAATAATCTGTATAATGATGTTCAAAAATATGCAAGTCTAAAATACCAAGTCCTCTATCTGGCATCCTAGTCAAAAGCATAACTTCTTAATCAAACATGTTCATCACCTGATAAGTCATGCAAAAAGATCAAGTCAACACATTTCATATAATTTCGTTTAAAAATGAATTTGTACAAAACATGTCCGAATGACAACCTTAACCTCACCAACAACCACCTATACTATCCAGTCAAATATGCTTATATATAGGGCATACGTAGGGGGACAAGCCCCAGCCGACATCCCACCACATACCTAACCACATAATACATTGTTTTTAATGATAATTAAGCGTTTCACTCCTCATATTCAATTCGCAACTTTTGAGCAACATGAAATGGTTTTCACTGTACCTCCGTAATGACAACCTTTACCTCACCAACAACCACCTATACTATCCCGTCAAATATGCTTATATATAGGGCATACGTAGGGGAACAAGCCCCAGCCGACATCCCACCACATACCAAACCACATAATATATTGTTGTTAATGATAATTAAGCGTTTCATTCCACACCATCGACACAATAGTTCTTTAGTTCTTGTAGTTCCACAAAAAAGAAATTCTATTGATTCCTTAAGTTCATCACACAATCATGATCAACCATAGTATTTGTAGAAACATTACATTAAATGCTTAAATAATTAAATAAGTAAACATTTAATAAAATCTAAGACCTAATGATTGGGCCTTGGTCAACTCGAGTAGACTAGTCTAACAATCAAGGTTCTTAGTAGTAAAGGATATCTGTAAACATCATCAAACATGCGACCTATAATCAATCAGTCTAGCTAGGACATCTTTTGATGTATAGGAATTTATAGTTCGTCTAGATCGTCCGTAGTTCGTATAGTTCTTTAGTTCTTTGGCACATGTTATCTTTGACTATTTCCCAGATGTTCCTCAAAACTAGTTAGGGGATGCTATAAATATCATCAAACATTCATCCCATATTCAATCAGTCTAGCTAGGACATCTTTCAAACCTGGGATTGGCACATGCTATCGTTGATATTTCCCAAACAGACCCTTGAAAATAGTTCTTTGTACGTAGTTCTTTGAAATAGATCGTTAGTTCTTTGACAACACACCACCGGAAATAGTTCTTTGTATTTAGTTCTTTGAAATAGATCATTAGTTCTTTGACACACACCACCAAAAACAGTTCTTTGATTAGACCGTTAGTTCTTTGAAATTTGATCTTTGAAAATAGTTCGTTGCTTTAGATCTTTAGTTCTTTGAAAAATAGACCTTTGAAAATAGTTCTTTGATTTGAACTAGTTATCTACTCATGATTAATAGATAACTCATTTTGAAATCCTGCAAATAGTTTACCTAGATAGAATCTAGGGTAAGAATTATATATGTAGAACATATATTAAGTAAAAGCATTTAAGTAAATATAATCCAGGGAAAATAATTTACGCATGCTTCTTAGCCCCGCGTTTTGTAAAACAAAAATGTTTAGAAAAGGGGCAATGAACTCACATGTGTTGCTATGTAATGAATCACAACAGATATGCGCGCTCTTTACTTGTAGATTAAGTATCTTCAGTACCTGAGTTGTTTTAAGAGGATTCGAATACTATAAGTATTTATAGTTGACGTATCTAGGGTTTTGGTCTCGGTGTGCAACTATGTGTCCTACATTACTAGTGTGTTTCTATGTATCTCTAACTAGTCTACACTAATTATCCCTTTACCCCATAGATGTTCACAACTAAACCTTACTTATATAAGGTCTATTTCATTACATTCATGGTCTTTTAGGTAAAACATCTTTAATAAAACCCATTTTAAGTTGAATCTTTAAGTTAGAAATTATTTCATTTATTTTAAACATTTTAATTAAGAATTTTATAAATCGTTTTCCTTTTATGAAAACATAAGTCATTTTAAGAAAATATAAGTTAACATGTTAGACTTAGGTTAATCTAACTCGATTAACTGCAAGTCCTTTGCTAGATCTTTGTTTCCGTAGTCTCTTGATCATCTCTTGTGTATAACTTGCTTAGAAAGTTCAATTGAACTATCTAACTTAGTTATATGTTTGTATAGATTTCACTACGTGTTAGGTGTTTACCATGTAGTCCCCACCTATACTTAGTTTGTTTTCTTGATTCTTAAAGAATTCTCACAACCTCATTCATGATTTTATTAATTAGAACCCGATTGTTTTAACCTCATATGATGTCCAAAATTCATGTTTGCAGATTCAATTTTATTTAGAAGAAAGTTGGTGTTAGAATTCCTAGTATATGTGATTTACCAAAAAATGGTTAACATCAGGGAACCCTACTGACTCTAGTTGACAACACACAAGGGTTTGAAACCCCTTTGGTTTGTTAACACTACTTTTTTGTATGTTGAAAGGGTTTAGAGGTTCTTGAGGTTGAAACTTTAATACTAGTGGATAGTACCACCTATTAGCCCTCTTGAAAACCCTAATAGTATTCCCCATGCATGCATGAAATGAAAGAAAGTGATTTGTTGTTCAAATAGAGTTTACAAACAAGTCCCTTAGTTGGCACCCCTTTCCCGAATTAACTAACCATACGAAACATGCTATGAGAATGGGGATGCTAGGCCGAACCATGGTCCTCAGGCGAATGTATCGTGCGAACCGAATGTAAGGTGCATGCGAGTGAAAGTGGTAGAATGTGGCCGGTCCTGCGAATGGTGCTGAGTGGCCGAATGAGATTGTTCATGCGAATAAGGGAGAAACGAATGAAGTTCATTCGGCTCATGGGTTAGTCGCCCTGTGGCCATTCGCTCGAGTGCTGGTTCGGTCGTGTGTCAGTTGGCCAGTGGCCATTCGGCCGACCTGTGTGTGTCCCCATTCGCCCGTTCGAAACTAGTCAAGTGCAGACCACCATTGTCGAACTTTGGGACCAAATCATGAAGTGTCACATGTTCCTACATCACCCTAAACCCTTTATGTGAAGTTCCTAAGGGTTTTATGGTTGTTAAACCGGTTATAGGTGGGGGTTTGAACCAAGGGGGTGAAAACCCTAAAAATCGTAACTTTGAACTCAAATCAACCTCGTTTCAGCTGATTCCAAGCTCTAAAATCTTGTACTTTCGCGATCTACAAGTTGTTGTGGTCATTTTGACACCAAGATGGCTCGATTTGATGAAGAAATGAAGATTCTAGGGCTTGGTTTCTAGAGAGAGTTTAGAGAGAGAGAGAGTGACGGTGAGATGAGAGAGAGTGAGTAGTTGGGGAAGATGAATGGTATTAAATTCCATCTTAAATGCTTCTAAATACCCAGGTGTGTTCGGGCTCGCTCGGTTTCTCGTAGAAGCGTCGGTTTCCGTTCATTTTCGTAATGAATCGTTACGGTTTTAAAATTAGAACTTATAAATTTCATTTAGGTGGTAATTCCTAGTAAATTAACTAAATATCTTCCGTTTATTTTAAATTTATGAAAATATTAAATTTATCTGTTTAAATCGAATCGTATAATCGTCGCGCGTATTCGTTCGGATCGTCACCCATACGAACACGACGATAACTACACTTTTCGATATGATTTTATAATTATTAGACATCATTCAGAACGTTAAAATTTCAGATATATTTGTACAGATCGTCACCTATACGAAAAATCCGTCAATTTAGCATTCACGTAACGACATCCGTTGTTATCTTGTTCTGTTCAACCTCACATACGTTTATACATAATAAGGTCCTAACTAACAATCACGTGATAGTAACGTGTTGTCAGATGAATTTCTGACTGTTGAACCATGGTTTATGAGTTATGTGTCTGAAATGAATGCGTAATAGTGTTGTGTCAAACATCAAATGATAATAGTACATATACATCACATGAAACTTGTACCTGAGTTACTATGTGGATCACTGTTCCGGTTACGTTTTCTGCACTGATGTTACATCTTGTATTTACTCCATTATAACGAGCTTATATATAACAAATTAATTTGAAAATTTTCTAACAATCGTAAATTATAGTGATGTAATTTACAATGATGTAACACATTATTTGAAGGTAATTTTAATTTGGCCAATGCTCCGGTGGGTTCCCTTAACCAAGCCACTGCCTATGAGTCACCGGCTCATTCTCACACCCCACGATGGATTTATAGAATCACAAAGGCGACTGGAGATGAGCGTCGTTACCAGATCTTGATTTTTCATATATATATATATATATATATATATATATATATATATGTGTATGCATGCATGCATGCATGCATGTATGTATGTATGTAACTACGATACATTCCGTACAGGATATAACTTATTATTTACAGTGACATATTATCTCTTTAATTCCGTTTAAATTTGGACTACTTTTTAATTTTCTTTTCCAAATATCCCTCTTTACATCGATGTAATGAACATAAACATAACACAATATTTTTTTTTTCTAACATCGGTAAATTAAAGTAATGTAATACAAAATGAAGTAATATACAATGATATAATTTGTGGTGATGTAACACATTATTTACAATAATGTAATTTCTCTTTAATTCCGTTATAATGTCGACTAATTTTTTTAATTTTTACTCATATGTCCTATATCTACAATGATGTAACGAGAATAAAAATAATACATTATTTTGAATTTTTTATGACAATAATAAATTACAGTGATATAATATAACACATTATAATAACACTTTATTTTGATTTTTTCTAACAATGATAATTACCTTGATGTAATTTACCATTTATAAAAAAATTCAAATTAATCTGTTATATTTAGTCTCGTTACAATTAGAGGTGAGCAAAAGCCGAAAAATATGAACCGGAACCAAATTAACCAAAAAAATCGAACCGAAACCATATTTTTTGGTTAGGTTTCAGTTTTACATATTCTAAAAACTTAACCGAACCGATTTTTAAACTATTTTAAAAATTAATATACACAGTTGGTGTTCGATTAATTAATTTATGAATTATCCTTTGTTAAACAAGTTTGTATATTTCAATTTTGGGTATGAGAGAACAAAAAAAACAAAAAAATAAAGAAACCGAAAACCGAATTGAAACCGAAAACCGAATGGTTCATGATAACTAAAAACCGACTATGTCAGTTTCGATTTCGGTTTTCACTGAAAATTGAACCAGACCGAATCGAGCACACCCATAGTTAAAGAGAAAAATGTGATTTTTTAAAAAAAAAATAATATAGTATAAAAAAGTTATTAAGGTTTAAAAAATATGGGGGTATACTTTATATAAAAAAAAATTTGATTTATTAAAATATATTAGATGGTGACACTTGTCACCACCATATTAAATCTAGCTTTTTGAGTAGTTACAAAATGTCTTCCCAGACTAAAGAATGAAAAGTGATACGTGACACGATCCTATGCACTTAGTGTTTAAATTAACCATTTGATGATAGTTCATGGGTTGGTTCATTTTTTGTGGGTTTTATTTTTATTATTTCCCTACATAGATATACATACGTAGATATACACACACACACACATGTACATACATAATCTATATGTGCATATATAGATGAACCATATTTATAATCACATGATTTAAAGAGTATATAAGAAAGTAATTTTCTTTTAAACTATGGAAAGTTACTATTATACCCTTGAAACTTGTGGCTACAAGTGGTTCTTTTAGTTCTCAAATAACAATTGTTCTCATTTGAACATCCCTATATGCATACCCTTTAAAGGGTATATATATATGCATGCATGCATGCATGTATGTATGTACGTACGAGAAAGATCAAATACAAAGGAGTTTTTTTTGGTGAGAAGTATTCTGAAACCTTGATCAAATTAATCAATGATTACGATCTAGTGGTCTCCATTTTTCATTTAAAAATAATGTAAATCAAAGATTTAAGGGTAGAAAATGAATAGCCTTTGTTTGTTGACTTTTTTTTTTTGTTAAATCAAGTTCCATCAAAAATAAGTTTTAAATGGTTAATTATTTTTTGATAAAAATTACACCATAAAACAGAGAATTTTATTATCTTTTATACGAGTATAGTATTGCTAAAGTTTTTTGTTCATTTAATATGTGACCCATGATTATTGGCACATGATTATCAATTGGTCCGGAATTTTTACATTTAATTTGTGATTATGGTCTGTAATTAAGGAGGGTTCTTATTTGAACCAAATCCTATACACACACACACACACAGGGGAAGGATCCATTGTTAAACCTAGCTTATTGTGTTAACCATTTAACTAAACCTGGTTTGTTTGATCATTGTACTTTAGTTTTTCTAATGATGAAGAATTATAAGAATGAAAAATAGGGTTTTAAAAGTAAGAATAGTACAAAAATGGTGTTTGAGTATTTTGGTATCGCCTATAAATCATGTGCAAAATCTTCCCTTTCTGTCAAATCATGTATAACATCACATTTCTTACCCCAAAATCCGATTTTAAAATTAAAATATTTTGATCATTGTTTTAAGAACTTCTTCTAATCAATATCTTTTCTGTATTATAAATTTATCATTCAAATGGTTGGGTTTTGTAGAAGATTCAGAAAATCAAGCCTTGATTTCAACTTTTAAAGGTTTGATTTATACTAAAATTAAGTTGAATTCTTGTGCATTTGTTTCATATTTTGCAAAATTTAGACTTATATCATTATTTTCACACCTCGAGCCGGCAGGCTGACTTTCCTATTGGGCGGAACAGTCTCGGGGCACGATGTAATCGGAATAATCAGATTATATTCATAGCACATGATGTTTAATGAGAAAAACTAAACAGTCAATCATAATTACAAGGTCAAATTACATTTGTTCGAGTTTAATAGTTTAACAATGTAATCTATTAAAATATCTATGTAATCAAACTATCTTGTAATTGTACAAGATATACCACAAATTGATTTACAAGATGTGTCAAATATAAATGCACAAAAAAATAGCTAGGTCCTCTAAGTTGGGCCACCTAGCATGTATCCTAATTCCTGGTAACTAAACATGTTCGTCACCTGAAAAAGCATGCAAAAATCAAGTCAACACTAGGTTGATTAGTTTATGTAGTTACGTGGTTTGAAAATGTTGAAATGCTTATCTTGATCAAAACTTACCAGAGTGTGACAACCAGAACCTGACCGTCAGAAAACTGTATGGCACGTATATGACTAATAGTTGTAAATACTTTTGTGTATTCCTTTGTATGTGAATCAAATGATAGAACTGATTATCACAAACATAAGTGTGTATGAAATTACAAATAACAATATGTGTAAATGACAAACAAGTATGGTTGTGATACGAATTCTCTAAAAACGAGGATCAGACAACTGAAAACACAATGGGAAATCAATGAGATCAAGTGCAAAGGTACATTCAAACTATGATCATCTTTTAGAATATCAAACACAAAATAACACTGGATAGAATGTCAGGATACTAGAATGACAGTGTGTTCGTGTAAGTGACAATTCTGAATGATATCTTATAATTAGAAAACCAAATTAGATGTAAAGTCGTCGTCGTGTTCGAACGGGTGATGATCTGTACGAATACGCGCAAAGGCAATACGATCTGACGAAACAATTAAAATAAACTTTTTCGAAACTTAAAAATAATAAAAAGGAATTTAAAATATTTATTAGGAATTACCACCTAAAAATATTCAAACAAAACTCTTTTACAGAAATTCATATATTTCATAGTTACGTTTCGAAAACGACACATTTGAACGGAACCAAACGAACCCGAACTCATGCGAAATGACTCAGGCTATAAAAGACGTAAATTCCATTTTTCCCCTTTCAATGTAGCCAACAACCCACTCCTCTCTCTAAACCCGGCATACTCTCTCTCTACACACTCTCTCTAGAATTCAAACTCCAAATATCTCAATTCTTCATCAAATCGGACGTTCTTGGTATCAAAATAATCCTTACGATATGTAGAAGCATAAGTACAACAAATCTAAGCTTGAAACAACAAAAAAAATCAAGGTAAAATCGAGCTCAAAGTTTAGGTTTTAAGGGTTTTCATCAATACGGATGATCTAAACTTTAAACATGTTTTAAGACCTTCAAACCTTCGAAATATAACTAGTAAATGATTTTGGAACACTTGGATGTAGTTAGAATAAGGTTTTGAGGGTTGAACATAGATTGAAATGAGCTGGAAATTAGTATCGATGCAAGAACTGTATGAAGATGATAGTATCGATGGGTTTACAAAGTGGCTGCACATTGCATCGAACATGTTAAGTTCGATGGTCATCTCACACCCACATTCTCATCGACATTGTTAATGTCGACAAGTCCAAAGAGCATAGTCCAATAAATTCATCGATATTATGGATTATAAGGCGTTTAATGTTGATACTAACAAGGTGTTGAACTTGTTAGTATCGACAAGGGGTGTCTTGGCTTCTCCATGCCTTGGCCGATAATGTAACCATCGATACTGCTCATGGGTCATCGATACTACTATGATAAGTCAATCCAAGTGTCTTAAACCACAAATTACATCGATAATAACCATAGTGAAGGATGTTGGAGTCGATATTAGGGTGATGAGCTTGATAGTATCGACAAAGGCCACTTTATGCATTTTGGAAGATAATATCATCATCGATACTAAACTTCAACAGCCCTAATCATCGACACTAATATTTTAGACAAATCCAAGTGGGTTTATTAATGAAAAGTTCTATCTATAAAAACATATGAAAATCACACGAGCCTATTTAAGGACAAAGGGTTGATAGAGATCCATAAGGATCTAACTCAATTAAGTATTTAAAACTTAACATTTTTCCATAACTAATACATAGATTTTGTTTAAAATATATTAACCATGCTATTTAATTAGTAACAACAAAGATTTAAATGAACTTGTTTAAGTAAGATTAAAATTCAATAACAAGATTTTTGAAGGTAAATAACTTTCCTTTCTTATGTTGATAAAGGAGTTCTAGAACTCAACTATTTTCAGACCTTAATACATGTTAATCTCTAGGTATGATGAAAGACAAAGTGAATATGGTTTAATAAATAAAGTAAACATCAAATGGATATGATAAATTGACAAACATAAGATGAGCATTTAGAAAATGTAACACTTACCCTCAACAACAACGAGCGTCTGCATTCATTAAATCAGTCAATCACATCACATAACTACAAGGTGAGTTCATTGCCCCTTTTCACTATGTTTCATTTATAAAACCTCAAGGCTGAGAAACATGCCAAAGTCTTTAAATTCTTTTGTTCAATTATTCATAAAAACGTTATGACAACGGTTATGCCTAAGTTATCACATTTGTTTATGAATATATTTATAACCTTGTTTATGACTATGCTTATGACTATGGGGTTATCAAATGTTCATAACTTTGACTGTGAAGTAATAAAATTATTATGAATATGTTTTATACCAAAATCCTTTTTCACAAAGATATTTTGAAATGTCAAAACTAAATGATTTTAGAATAACTATGAGAATGAGAAGACTATGAGAATGAGAAGACTATGAGAATGAGAAGACTATGAGAAGGAGATGACTATGAGAAGGAGATAACTATGATTATAGCTATGAGAAGATAATATACAACTATAATGGATTTCTAGTAAACCTGTCTGGATTATATCACTGTGATCATGTGCTCATATGGCAAATTCAACTGCGTTAAGTCCCTTTTAGTTCGTTTACCATTAAGTGGCAGAGGCCAAGCCAATGGTAACGTAGTGGTACCATAAGTTTGACAAACTTTCGGTGAGTGCTCGGTATGTTATGGGTATCTTATACATAACTATCTCGGCCGGTATTGTATGACCGGTAACAGGATGGCAACAGTCAGGTTTGGTAAACGACCACATGGGTGATAATAATGAGACAGAGACTACTATTAAATAACCCATAACGGATATGTAGACTAGCAAAGGTCGAGTTGGCTGTAGGTCAACCATGGTGTTGCTTAATGACAGACAACTGTGAAGCCAAGTATGAATTTAATTTCAAAATGAATGGGTGTAGGTTGGAAGCACTGTGGTTTGACTTAGTGTTAATCACATTGATGTCCAATTGAATTCATTCATCGTTTATGACTATTTCTTAAATTGGTTGACTGACACTTTTATTTTACAAATGAGAATACTCATCTATTAAGAACTCAAGGGATACATGGGAAGGCATTGCTAAACATATGTCTTTTAAAAATCAAGTGTTTACCATGACTTAGGTTATGGTATTATACACTGTTATAAACGAATATTGCTATCTAACAACTACATTTTGGTGGGTATGACTAAATGGAGAAAAACCAAAGAGGTGTGTGTGTGTGCAGTGTGTCATTCTTAGTTTCCAATAAAGATAGGGTTCTATGCAGTCAAGGGTGTGGTGGGCTGTCGGCTCCACTTGTGTTATGTATGCCCTATATATAGGCATTACTTGATTGGATGGGGAACTATCGGTGTTGAGGTCTAAGGTGAGGACACTGGCGGGGATATGACTTGAAAAAAAACTGATTTAAACCTTTCCAAACTACAAAATCATATGAACTCACCAACCTAGTGTTGACTTGATTTTCTTGCGTGCTTTCTCAGGTGACGAACAGATTTAGTCATCAGGATTCAGGACTATAGCTAGTGTGCCATGTTAATGGACCTAGCAGGTTTTATGTTGCATATATTTTGGAAAGACCTCATCTGAATCATTTTTGTATGTCTTGTACAGTTGCAAATAGGTTAACATGTGATCATTTGGTAGATTTACATTGTTAAATTATGGAACAAGACTGGATGTAATTTGACTCTGTAATTATAGTTCAATTTAGTATTTCTCATTATATATCATGTGCCATGTAAACAATCTGATCAGTTTGTTTACCACCCGATATTCCGCCCTGAGACTATCTGCTCAACAGGAAAGTCGATCCACCCGCCAGCTTGGGGTTGACACAGAGTCTCTACCTTAAACCTCATTACTGACAGTGTCCCATCGAGCCAAGTAATGTTTATGTATAGGTCATACGTACCAATTAGTGGAGACACCAGCCCACCACACACTTGATAAGACACAACTATGCCTTTAATGGAAACTAAGAGCTTCACTCTTCTCTTGCTCTATAGCCTTGATCGTTCTGAAATTTCACTTTTTTTAAACGTGTTAAGTATTGATATGATTAATGTTTTAAAATAACACCATGTTTAGAGTTAAAAAAGACTCATTGTTCAATGTTTTGAAATGTCACCATGTTTATAAGTTTGTATGCATGATTCTTTAAAATGTTTGTCCTGTTTCGTCTTATGCACAAGTTTCCACCTTAAACCTCACTACCGACATCATATCATCAAGCCAATTAATGTTTCTGTGTAGAGCATACGTACCATCAAGTGGATCCACGTCACACCCCGAGCCGGCGGGCTGGATCGACTTTCCCGTGGGGCGGAAAGGTCTCGGGGCGCGATATCGTGTGATAATCAAAATGATCAGATTATTTACATGGAACATGATATATAATGAGAAATGCTAATATGACATTGATATAGAATTACAAAGTTAAATTACATAAGTCATGTTCATAATTTAACAATGTAAATCTACCTAAAAAGAATCATAAAGTTTCTCTCCTGCATCTACACAAAATGTACAAAAGTGATTCACATAAATGTCATGAAAATATGCATAACCAAAAGAAATCTAGGTCTACTATCGAGGCCCACTAGCTTCAGTCCTGAGATCTGGTGACTACACATGTTCGTCACCTGAGAAAACATGTCATTAAAACAAGTCAACACTAGGTTGGTGAGTTCATAAGTTTAGTTTTTTAAAACATTTGAAAATGTTATTCTCAAGTCTTATTGTCATTCACAAGTCTTATTATAATTCACATGTCTTAACCCCCAACAATATACTCTCCATAGTTCCACATACAGATAGTATTTCACTAAGTCAATCATGCTTATATATAGGGTATACATATCACAAGTGTAAGCCCCAAAACCCACACACGCATAACACGTGTTTAATACAACATTTCAAAATAGGTCCCAGATTTTTCAAAAATAAACATCCATTTTCATCACCCAAAATAACCAGAGTTTTCACCAAAACATATAAAGTTAGGTTAATTCTACATTTGAAAACCCAATTACAACATTAACTACAATTCACAAAAGTTATTGGGTTTTAATTAAAACAGGTTCGATCCGATCCTCCATACTATTCCCGATCACGCGCACCATCACTCTTTACGTTCACCTACAAAACACCATATTGAAATCACCATTAGTTCGTTAGAACTAAGTAAGAACACCTATATATACTATTTGGTTCATAACGGAAGGTTATTAGATAATAAAACGCGATTAAACGACCAAAACAAGTGATTTTGGACACCCCCCAGCCGTAGCTTATGGGCTGACCGTAGGCTATGGTTATTTTAAACAGAACCTTCCAACCGTAGCTTATGGCCTGACCGTAGGCTATGGTCATTTTAAACAGAATTCTACAACCGTAGCTTATGGCCTGACCGTAGGCTACGGTCATTTTAAACAGAACCATTCAGCCATAGGCTATGCCCAGGGCATAGCTTATGCCCCCTGCACATACCAAATATCACTTTTTTTTACGTTTTACACTCCCGTAACCACCCCGGATCATACCAACCCTTCCGTTTATCCCAAATAAATCCCATAACACCTTTGAAACATAACTACCAAGTTCCAAAACATAATTTGGTGTTATAGTTAAGTTAATCACCAAACGATTTGTTAAACGGGTCATTTACACCTAAACCCATTAACAACACAAATTTTCACCCAAAGCTAATGGAACTTCATTTTCCCCAAGGATTTCCATTTGTTACATTAATTCAACATATTCAACACATGAAGTGCATATTTAAAAACACTTTAAAACACATCTAAAGTGTTAAACGCTACAACCACCAATATTTAAGTTATGATTCGCACCACTTCCTTGAGACTTCCTTTTTCACCAAGGATTCTCAAGGTAAGCAATCACACCACTTGTGATTTACTTAAACACCATAGATTCACCATGGGAAGATCACACCACTTGTGATTCAACCCAACTCCAAATTCACACCACTTGTGAATTGTTTGACCATTTTTAGTCAAACTTCAAATAAGAAGTTCACACCACTTGTGAATCATCCTTATTCCTTCCTACCACATGTAAACATGTTATATTACAATAACTTAGCAAATATAACACCTATTGCATGTTATTGTCAAACAACAAATATCTAAACACCAATTCACCAAATACAACATCATGTATATTCCACATACATTTATATACATATATACATATATATGCATAGCACCATTCAATCATATCAAGTATAATAGGTGGGTGACTTACCTTGCCCCAAAGTGTTATCCACTATCATAATCTCCTTTCCGGGTCGTTTAGTTCCACTACCTCCACTATCGCCTCCTATTATCACAACTAATAGGTTTTAATATAAGAGTTGACTATAACTAGTCAAGATACTCCCATTTGACCCATTTTCACCATCTACAATCAAATTGACTTCCAATTGATCCATTATCACCCAAATCCACCATTATTCATTTATATAACATATTTCACCTCATTAATAAACTCAAAACTCATTTTTTTAATTAAATACTCCATTTGGCATTTTATCAAACACTTTATATGCACCCAATTAACCACCTATGATCATTGATTCATAACACCTAAATCAAACTCCAATTTTTTTTACAAGATGAACAAGTTCCTCATTTTCATAAACAAACTCCAACTACTTTGTAAAATTATCAAACTCAACATTTGACCACCAAGTTTAACCATTAAGTTTATATACCCCATGAACACCATAACCCCCATTTATCATACTATAACAAAATGAAAGGAAATGATCAAGATGTTGTTCCTAGATGATTATCACTATGGATAACAACATTTAACACCATCAAAACCTCCAATTTCGGATTTCACCTCACCCTACTCACACCCCATATTAGACCCACGAAAATTCCAACAAAAACACCCAAAAATCATACCTAGTTGTAGTATGATACAAGGAGAACTCAATTTCCTGCTTGCATGAAGAAATAGATCATGATTTGAGCTCCAATTTGATCTACTCTTCAAGATTTGAAGTTTTCTCCTTGACCTTCCTCTGTTTCACGTTTACAGACAAACACACACATAGAATGTGTGATTTTGACCAAGGTCAACACCTTTAACCTCTCATTTAATTTAAGTTTCACATATTGTCAATTTTAGTCCTCTCAATTTCTAATTAAATCTAACTAGTTTATTTCTAACTTAGTTAAGTTAGTTAACACCACCATTTAGTTATAATTAACAAATATTTATAAAAACACCCATCAAATTAAAATAAAACATAATTATACACCAATTATATTTTATTTATAATATTTCTCCAAAATGGGTCGTTACAAATTCTCCCCTCCTTACAATAGTTTCGTCCCCGAAACCTCGTTACATCTCAAATAGAAAAGGATAAAATTTCCGCATTTCATCCTCGGACTCCCACGTAGCATCCGAACCCCGCTTATTCTTCCATTGCACCATTACTTGGTTAATCGTCTTATTTCGAAGTTGCTTGACTTTTCTATCCAAGATAGTAACCGGTTTCTCAATATAATTGTGTTTATCATCAATCACCAAATCCTCCATCGGCACATAAGCCAATTCGTCCGCCAAGCACTTTCTCAAATAAGACACGTGGAATGTATTGTGGATTCCAGTCAACTCCTCCGGTAGCTCTAAGCGATAGGCAACCTCGCCAATACGACCTATAATCTTGAATGGTCCAATAAACCGTGGACTAAGCTTCCCACGCTTACGAAAACGAATCATGCCCTTCCAAGGAGAAACTTTTAACAACACAAAGTCCCCCACTTGGAATTCAATCGGCCTCTTTCGTTTATCCGCATACGATTTCTGACGGTTTTGTGCCGCCTTTAAATGAGCCCGTATCTGATCGATTCGTTCATTCGTCACCTTTACTACCTTTTTGCTGGCAAGTTCTCTCGGTCCCACTTCTCCCCAACACACGGGGGTTCTACATTTTCTCCCATACAAAACCTCAAAGGGAGGCATTCCAAGACCGGAATGATAACTATTATTATAAGAAAACTCCGCCAAAGGTAAATAATCATCCCAACTTCCCCCAAAGTCAATGATGCACGCCCGTAACATATCCTAAAGTGTTTGAATGGTTCTTTCACTCTGACCATCCGTTTGAGGGTGATACACCGTGCTTAATAGTAGTTTCGTACCCAATTCCTCTTGAAAATTCTTCCAAAAACGAGAAGTGAGCCGGGTGTCACGATCGGACACAATAGTCACCGGAACCCCGTGTCGAGACACCACCTCTTTCACATAAATTTCGGCCATCTTCTCAGAAGAATATGTCTCCTTGATCGGTATAAAATGAGCACTCTTCGATAACCGATCTACAACGACCCATATCGTATCATAACCCCTCCTAGTCTTGGGAAGCTTCGTGATTAGGTCCATCGTAATGTGTTCCCATTTCCACATCACGATCTCCAAAGGTTGTAATTTGCCATACGACTTTTGATGCTCCGCCTTAACTTGAGCACAAGTCAAGCATTTTTCGACATACTTGACAATATCCCGTTTCATTCCTGGCCACCAATAGTTAACTCGCAAGTCACGATACATTTTTGTGCCTCCCAGGTGAATCGAATATCTCGATCTATGAGATTCCTCCAATAAATCCGTCTTTAAAGGACAAGTGGGAGGTATCCACACACGACCCCATATTGTCTTTAAACCCTGACTGTTCTCATCCAATTGATGAGCCAACCCTTTGATTCTATCTCGTTTCCAATTTTCCTCTTTTAAAGCTTCCGTTTGAGCAGCTTTAATTTGATTCACCAGATTCGAAGTCACCACAATTTCCATCGCCTTTACCCGAATGGGTAGATGTTCCTCTTTCCTACTCAAAGCATCCGCCACTACGTTTACATTCCCCGAATGATAGAGGATTTCGCAGTCGTAGTCTTTGATTAACTCCATCCACCGTCTCTCTCTCATATTTAATTCTTTATGTGTGAAGAAATACTTCAAACTCTTGTGGTCGATATAAATGGTACATTTCACCCCATAAAGATAATGATGCCATATCTTTAATGCGAAAACGACCGCCGCAAGCTCTAAGTCATGAACGGGATAGTTAACCTCATGAACTTTCAACTGACGTGAAGCATAAGCAATAACTTTTCCTCTTTGCATCAGAACACACCCAAGACCAACATATGATGCATCGGAATAGACCACAAGATCATCGGGTCCATCCGGTAAGGTTAACACCGGTGCTTGTGTTAGTCTTGTCTTTAACTCTTGAAACGCCTTTTCTTGCTCATCACCCCACACAAACTTGGTATCTTTCCTTGTAAGCTTAGTCAAAGATGAAGCAATCTTGGCAAAGTCTTGAATAAACCTCCTGTAATAACCGGCTAAACCAAGAAAACTTCTAACCTCGGTTGGAGTCTTGGGTGGACTCCATTTCATAACCGCCTGAATTTTGGAAGGATCAACTTGTATACCATTAGCATTTACCACATGCCCCAAGAATTGTACTTCACGTAACCAGAAGTTACACTTGGAGAATTTTAGCATACAGTCTCTCCTTACGAAGTGTTTCAAGAACCTCACGCAAATGACACGCATGATCGGCTTCATTCTTGGAATAAATAAGTATGTCATCGATGAACACAATGACTGACCTATCTAACATAGGACGACACACCCGATTCATCAAGTCCATGAACGCCGCTGGTGCGTTAGTCAACCCAAAAGACATTACAAGAAACTCATAATGCCCGTATCTCGTACGAAAAGCCGTCTTTGGAATGTCCTCCTCTCTAACCTTTAATTGATGGTATCCCGATCGAAGATCGATCTTGCAGAACCATGAAGCGCCTTGTAATTGGTCAAAGAGGTCGTCAATCCTAGGTAATGGATACCTATTCTTCACCATGACTTTATTCAACTCCCGATAATCTATACACATTCTAAAGCTCCCATCTTTTTTCTTGACAAATAACACCGGTGCACCCCAAGGTGAGATGCTCGGACGAATAAAACCCCGGTCAAGAAGTTCCTGCAATTGATTCATCATCTCTTGCAATTCTGATGGTGCCAAACGGTATGGAGCCTTAGAAATGGTTTAGCTCCAGGTACCAAATCAATTCGGAACCCCACATCCCTTTAGGGAGGTAATCCTAGTAGTTCATCCGGAAAAACATCCGTAAAATCACGAACGATAGGAATGTCTTCGATCATCTTCACCCCTTTCTCCGAATCCACCACGTAAGCAAGAAATGATCGTCCCCCATTGTTCAAATACTTCATAGCTTCGGTTAAGGAACATAAGATCATGCCACCACATTTCTCCCCACGAATACACACCTCATGTCCTCTAGGAGACATCAATTGAATAATCTTATGTTTGCACACAATGTTGGCCCCGTGAGCCGAAAGCCAATCCATCCCAACCACCGCGTCAAACTCCCCCAATACCATAGGTATCAAATCAATATCGAAATCCTCCCCATCGATTGTTAGTTTACATTTTCGAAAAACATCACAAACTAGAAAACATTTAGAATCTGCTATTTCTATTTCTAGAGGCACCGGCAATTTCTCAACAACAAAAGAAGAATGGTGTATAAAATTAGTAGACACAAAAGATCTACTAGCCCCCGAATCAAATAGTATGTAAGCAGGCAATGTATTGATGAATAAATTACCTGTCACCACATCAGGTGTGACTTTAGCTTCCTCGGCAGTAATTTGGAAAGCCCTACCCTTTGGTTTGGGTATTTCAGTCTTTTTTCCACTCCCTTGCCCCTTGAATGTTCGATTGTCTGCTCCACCAAAACCAGCCCCTTTAAGTTCCGAACACTCACTCCGTATGTGCCCCGGTTTGTAACAATTATAACACAAGTTCAAAGTACTTGAACATTGATTAGCAAGATGCCCTTGCTTTCCACACTTGTAGCATGATAGAGATCGTACCGAACAGTCCCCCGCATGGGTTTTCCCACATTTATCACAATGTTTAGCTCCCCTACTTGATTGGGACTTTGTAGGTGAGTTTGAAAATTTCCCCTTCTTTGAAGACCCAGCCTCCTTTTTCGCCTTCCGTTTTTCACCGCGGTCCTCTTATCGTTTTCACTCCAGTTCGCGCTCCCGAGCGCACTCAATCAATTCTGCCAATGTCTCACACTTGGGGGGTGTAAGAAACTCACGATACTTGGCATTCAACATATTGTGGTGTCACACCCCAGGCCGGCGGGAACGGATCGTGTTTTCCCGTCGGGCGGAAAGTTCCCGGGGCGCGATATCTTGAATGATAATCAAATGATCAGATTGTTTACTTAGCACATGATATATAATTGAGAAATGTAAACATGACAATGGTATAGAATTACAAAGTTAAATTACATTGTACATCATAATTTAACTAAGTAAATCTAATCAAAAAGAATCAATGAGTTTATATCTTGAACTGTACAAGATATACAAAAATGATTCATTGTTTTGTCATGTTTACATTTCTCAATTATATATCATGTGCTAAGTAAACAATCTGATCATTTGATTATCATTCAAGATATCGCGCCCTGGGAACTTTCCGCCCGACCGGAAAACACGATCCGTTCCCGCCGGCCTGGGGTGTGACAGATTGGTATCAGAGCCATGGTTATAGAGAAATATAGGTCATATTACTTAAACGGTTTGGCCTAGACTATAACCTAGGGACCTCATGTAGAAATCATGTCACATAGGATTCTACTTGCATGTGTCTTCTACTTCTGATCACTGCACTAACCGATTTTCTTTCGGTTATGATCAGAATGCCACCAAGAAGACAACCACCTCTATTACCGCTGACTCAGGGTTCAGCTCCACACTCATCTACACCGACACCACCTGACTCTCCTCCACCTCCACCTCCTCCTCCACAACCACCGGCTTATCAGCTGGATCCCGCTACTATTGCACTGGCCACTCTGTTGACCAGTCAGCTGAGGGAGGTAATCCCAGACATGATGAACCGAATCAACACCAATAACAGCAACAACATTGTCAACTCATCTGGAGAAGGCAGTGGCAACACCCGAAACCACCAAGACTATTCCTACAAAAACTTTGTAGTATGCAAGCCACCGAGTTTTAGTGGCAGTGAAGGAGCCGTCGGATTGATCCAATGGATCGAAAAGATGGAAACAACACTGGAGATCAGCAACTGCCCAGAACAGTATAGGGTAAAGTATGCTGCGGGGTCGTTTCACAAGCGGGCGTTAACTTGGTGGAACGCTCAGGTTACTAGCAGAGGCAGGGATGAGGCCCTGTCAATGCCGTGGAACGATTTCAAGGCATTACTGCGGGCAGAGTTTTGCCCAAGAAATGAAGTCAAGAAGGTTGAGACCGAATTACTCAACCTGGTTATGATTGGTGTTGGGCATCTGGCCTACACCACAAGATTTCATGAACTGGCAGCATTGGCACCGGATATAGTGCCAACCTTGGAAAAGAGGATAGAGCGGTACATTGGTGGATTACCGCCCAGCATCCGAGGGCATGTGATTTCCGCTCATCCTACTACCATGGAATTGGCTGTTACTCTGTCAGTATCTCTGACAGACATGATGGTAGCCTCTGGAGCATTCAAGAAGGAGGCTGACTCAGCCAAGGCTGGAACTTCAGTAAAGCCGGACAAGAGGCCGGCAAAGAAACAAAACGTGGCCAGAAACTTTGCTGCCACTACTCAAACCCCAATGCTTAACCAGCCACCACCACTTCAAGTCAGGAAGCCCTACACTGGCACTGCACCTTTGTGCAACACTTGCCAGTATCATCACGCCCCAAACACTCAGTGCATGCAGTGCACTAACTGTGGAAAGTTTGGCCATTGGGCAAATCGCTGCAGGAGCACGGGAGCTCCAAACAGAAACAACAATGCAGCCAGTACTGCTGCTGCTACTGCTGCTGATCACAGGTCCTGCAACAACTGTGGCGAACCTGGACACTTTTCGCGGGATTGTCCCAAGAAGAATCAGCAAAGGGCTCAAGTACCCAGAGGTAGAGCCTTTCAGATCGAAGCAGCTGCTGCTAGATAAGACCCGAACGTGATCATGGGTACATTTCTCTTATCTGATTTCTATGCATCCATATTATTTGACACTGGTGCGGATCAGAGTTTTATCTCATCCGATTTTGCTAGCCATCTTAATCATGTTGAAGAATCATTAGACTCCCCTTATGCTATTGAGATAGCTAACGGCAAACAGATCACAGTTGATACAGTACTTAAGAATTGCCCACTAACACTTGGCAATCATACATTTTCCATCGATTTGATACCGATGGATCTGGGCAGTTTTGACATCATCATCGGAATGGATTGGCTATCTCTTAACCAAGTTGAGTTCATTTGTTCCGATAAACTATTACGCATTCCAGTGGAGAACAATGAGGTTCTGGAGATTCGTGGAGACCAAGCGAAACGCAGTGTCAAGATAATATCGTGCATGAAGGCTCGCAAGTACTTACGGAAACAATGCGTTGCATTTCTAGCTCACGTGATTCAGAAAGACAAGAAGGCGATCAAGATTCAAGATGTGCCAGTTGTGAGAGACTTTGCAGAAGTATTTCCGGATGACTTACCGGGACTGCCACCTGAGAGATCGGTGCAGTTCCGAATCGATTTGATTCCGGGAGCAACTCATGTAGCCAAATCTCCCTACAGACTCGCACCGTCGGAGATGCAAGAGTTGTCCAACCAATTGCAAGAACTTCTCGATAAAGGATTCATTCGACCGAGCTTTTCCCCGTGGGGAGCTCCGGTTCTATTTGTGAAAAAGAAGGATGGAACTTTCAGGATGTGCATCGATTATCGAGAACTCAACAAACTCACCATCAAGAATCGGTACCCGTTACCGAGGATTGACGATCTGTTTGATCAGTTACAGGGAGCACAATACCAAAGACGGCCTTTCGTACCCGATATGGTCATTACGAATTCATGGTGATGCCATTCGGATTGACGAACGCACCGGCTGTGTTCATGGATTTGATGAACCAGGTGTGCAAGCCGTATCTAGATCAGTTTGTTATCGTCTTTATTGATGATATACTGATTTATTCAAAGAACGAGAAAGAACATGAGCAACACCTCAAGACAGTTTTGGAGCTTCTGAAAGAAGAACGACTCTATGCCAAATTCTCTAAGTGTGAATTTTGGTTAAGGGAAGTTCAGTTCTTGAGTCACGTGATTAACAGTGATGGTATTCACGTGGATCCTGCCAAGATTGAAGCAATCAAGAACTGGGATGTGCCTACAACACCAACCGAGATCAGATCATTCTTGGGATTGGCAGGTTATTATAGGAGGTTCATTTCGAACTTTTCTAAGATAGCTTTGCCCCTCACCAAGCTCACACAGAAGTCTGAACCTTTTGTGTGGACTCAGAAACAAGAAGAGGCGTTCCAGACCCTGAAACAAAGATTGTGCAATGCTCCAATCTTAACACTCCCAGAAAGCAATGATGACTTTGTAGTTTACTATGATGCTTCTCATCATGGACTCGAATGTGTTTTGATGCAACGAGACAAAGTCATTGCTTATGCCTCACGAAAACTGAAGATACATGAGAAGAATTACACAACACACGATCTCGAACTGGGTGTTGTTATCTTTGCTTTAAAGATATGGAGACACTACCTGTATGGTACCAAATGCACTATCTTCACAGATCACAAGAGCTTACAACACATCTTTGATCAGAAGGAGCTTAACATGAGACAGAGACATTGGGTTGAGCTCCTGAACGATTACGATTGTGTGATCAAATACCATCCGGGCAAAGCAAATGTAGTTGCAGATGCTTTGAGTCGGAAGGAAAGGGTCAAACCCTTACGCGTTCGCGCGATGGGAATGACTGTGCAAACAAGTCTGAGAGATCATATTCTACAAGCACAACAAGAGTCAGTGGCAACAGACAATTTGAAACGCGAGCTCGATTGTGGAGCCGAGAAACATTTCAAGACAAAACAAGACGGAGTTATCTATTATCTGGATCGTGTTTGGATTCCAGCTGTAGATGAACTTCGAACATTTATACTTGACGAGGCAAACAAGACACGATACTCAGTTCATCCTGGTGCCGATAAGATGTACCAAGATCTTAGGTCATTTTATTGGTGGCCGGGTATGAAGAAAGACATTGCCACTTATGTTGGCAAATGTATTACCTGTGCCAAGGTCAAAGCAGAACACCAGAAACCTTCGGGTTTGCTGGAACAACCGGAGATACCACAATGGAAGTGGGAACAAATAGCTATGGATTTCATTACCAAGCTACCCCGCACTTCCAGTGGATATGATTATATTTGGGTCATCATTGATCGATTGACCAAGTCCGCTCATTTCTTGCCGATCAGAGAAACGTACAAGATGGAGAAACTAGCAAGACTATACATTGATGAAATAGTAGTAAGGCACGGAGTGCCATTGTCTATTATTTCAGACCGGGACAGTCGATTTACATCGCAGTTCTGGCAATCATTGCAACAATCCTTAGGGACAAGTGTTAACTTGAGCACCGCTTATCATCCACAAACGGATGGACAAAGCGAACGCACCATTCAAACCCTAGAGGATATGTTGAGAACATGTATACTAGACTTCGGTGGAAGTTGGGACACACACTTACCTCTCATAGAGTTCTCCTACAACAATAGCTACCACAGCAGCATCGGATGTGCTCCTTTTGAAGCACTCTATGGTAGAAAATGTCGGTCTCCAATTTGTTGGACCGAAGTGGGAGACAACAGAATCACTGGGCCTGAACTTATTCAGGAAACTACTGATAAGATAGCCCAGATACAACAACGATTACAAGCAACACGTAGCCGCCAAAAGAGTTACGCAGACAAACGGCGCAAGCCTTTGGAATTCGATGTGGGTGACCGAGTTATGTTGAAAGTGTCCCCGTGGAAAGGCGTAGTTCCTTTTGGGGCTAAGGGCAAGCTAACACCTAGGTATGTCGGACCGTTTGAGATTACTCAACGTATAGGTCCTGTGGCATACAGACTCAGACTCCCTGATGAACTCAGTGGAGTACATGATGTGTTTCATGTATCAAATCTCAAGAGGTGCTTAGCAGATGAAACATTGATCATACCATTGGAGGAAATACAAATCGATGAGCAATTACATTTCATTGAAGAACCTGTAGAGATTATGGAACGTGAAGTCAAGAGACTAAAACGAAGCCGTATCCCTATTGTAAAGGTTCGATGGAACTCCAAGCGTGGACCAGAATTTACCTGGGAGCGCGAGGACAACATGAAGACAAAGTATCCCCACCTGTTCGAGAATTAAAGCCCGACTTTGAAGCTTAAATTTCGGGACGAAATTTCTTTAACAAGGGGAGACTGTAACATCAAGTACCAGATCGTCCGGCAAGTCCGTACGGTATGCGTACTTTCACTTTATACTATGTGTAAATACATGTACATGAACAGTTATTGTTTTATCAGAATTCAAAATACAATACATAGTTGTACGTATTTTTGTGTAAACTTAAATACAGTAAGTACAACATACATTTGAAACAATAGTTGTGTGTATTTAAGTGAAAACTTAAATACAGTTAACACAACGAATCACGGGAAACAACAATGTACAAGTAAACAACGAAAACATATCGGTTGCGATCTGATGTCCACAGATGACAGGAATCAGATGGCCGACGAATCAGTACAAGAGCAATGTGAAAACTGGATGTTTAGTTGAGTCCGACAGTGAGGAAACACAATTCAAACACAAATGCAGTATTATGTCAGAATAACGAACTGACAGTGTGTTTGCGTGGGTGACGATTCACACAAACATATCTGTGAGTTCAGAGTTCTGAAATAATGACTGAAAAGTAGAAAACAAAAGTCGGAAAGCAAAACCCTCGTCGTGTTCGTTCGGGTGACGATTCGAACGAATACGCGCGAAGGTGACGCGATTCGACGAAACGAAAACGAAACACGACACGATACGATAATAAATTTAAGAAAATAAAACATTTTAATGTTTTACAATTTTGAAACTCATCAAATAATTAGAATAGTTTTCTTTTATTTATTTCATTTAAATTACGCGTAATTTTCCGGAAACGTAACGAAAACGCGAACCGAGCAACAAAAACGAACCCGAACACCCGTGGGGTATAAATACCCTTAAATGAGTCCATTTTATTCAATTTCACTTCATCTTCCCCACCCAAAAACCCTATTCCCGGTTTCAAGATCCAACCCCCATTTTCAAACTTAAAACCTCCATATCTCTCTCAATACTCACCCAAATCCTTCCATTTTTGGACCTACACGAAGCTCTCATCATCCTCTACGTGAAAGTACAACGGATCTAGAGAAAAACCCACTGAAATCCGAGGTAATGAGCTGCAAAACTCACGAAAATCAGGGTTTTCTACCCTTCTTGTTCCTACCTAGTTCTAAACCGGTTAAACACCCTCAAACTCGAACTCTATGACCCACGATGATCCACCCTAACATATACTACCTTCGAACACACCCTAACAGCTCGAAATGGTAAGCAACTAGGGCCTAAGTCCTGCTGTGGCCGAATGAGACACACAGGTGTCGAATGACTTAAGGTTGAATGACCTAAAGCCGAATGAACACTCCCCTTCGCCATTCATTCTCTCGGTCCTGTAGCTGTCATTCGCGCCAGCCTCATACGGTGGTTACCTCATTCGTCCATGCAACCTCAGTCGCCATCTCCCATTGGCTCTTCATACTCTCTTTTCTCATTCGGCCATGCTAGTCGTCATGGCTACCTTCGGCCATCACCATGACCCACTCGACCCTCACACCATTCGACCACAGCCAGCCAAGCTCGGTTCCATTAAGCTGGTTACTCTGATTTTACCACAGTAGCACCATGCGGCCAGGAACCCTAAGGCTGAAAACCATCTGGGCCAACAACAATTAATAAAGCCCAAACTCAGTTATTGGGCCATCCTGACTCAACCGGCCCATGGGACTAATCCAGGCCCAACACCATCTCGGCTCAATAGATTTAGCCAGTACAGAGTGGTTCAGCCCAGGAAGCTCTTTGGCCCAACATTCTGGCCCAACACTATTCTACACTGAATTGGCCTAAAGCCCAATATTTCAGCCCAATAATATTTAACAGGCCACACAGCCCATGTGGCCCAAATCTGTTACTTGGGCCCAAGTGGGTTAGTCATGGTCTTGGTTCGGCCCAAGAAATCTGATGAGGTCCATCTTATTTCGGCCCACTTGGTTCAAAATGTAAGCAAGTACATAACATCAAGGGTCTTTTATCAAAAGATTAAAGAAGTCATGGTTAGTTTAGGGCATTACAAGGATTACATGCAAAGTTTTTACACCTAAACATGACTTCATACTTAGAATCTTCTTTATTATGACGTTGAATTAAGTGGAACATAAAACAAATATCAAAGAATGTAAACTAAACCTATTTGGGTTAAGTGTATAAAAAAAACTTAGCAAGCAAACGAGGCCGAATGATGACCAAGACTTACGTGTGTTAGCCAACTTCAAGGCTAACACCTACACGCACACAAATGCCTACAAATGTATACTTATAAACTAAGAACATCGTGAAATAAATACAGGATTGTGAACACAACAACAAGTACAAACAAGAGCGCGTGCATTCTCGTTTAAGCTAAGTCAACCCCCAATCACAACAAGGTGAGTTCATATGCCCCTTTTACTTTAATCTTTACTGATTTTAAACTCTCGGGGCTGAGAAAATGCTTTACTTTTAATTATTTAAAAGTTTTGCTTACATACTGTAATACTTTGATAAAATGATATTAAATTGCTTATTATCATGTATCATTGTATGCTTGCTTGTATGATTACATTATGACAGGAAAAAATAAGGTGATGATGATATTATAATATCATAATTCATCAATACAATAGAATAACATAGTTGTGTGTAACAGCAAGTGCCAGATCGTCCGGCAAGTCCGTACGGTATGTGTACTTTCACCTTATTCTATGTGTGCATACGTAAGTCTAAACAGTACTTGTATTAACAGAATCCTAAATACAAGAAACCGTTGTACGTATTTTCGTATAAACTTAAATACATTAAGTACAACGTACATTTGAAACATTAGTTGTGTTTATTAAGTGAAAACTTAATTACAGTTAACACAACAAATCATGAGAAACAACGGTATTCAAACGATATTCAGAAACATATCGGTTGCGATCTGATGTCCACAGATGACAGGAATCAGATGACCGACAAGTCAGTACGAAAACAATGTGAAATCATGATGTATAGTTGAGTCCGACAGTGAGGAAACACAATTAAAACATTAATGTAGTGTTATTTCAGAATGACGAACTGACAGTGTGTTTGCGTGAGTGACGATTCACACAAACATATCTGTGAGTTTAGAATTCTGAAATAATGACTGAAAAGTAGAAAACAAAAGTCAGAAAGCAAAACCATCGTCGTATTCGTTCGGGTGACGATTCGAACGAATTACGCGCGAAGGTTACGCGATCTGACGAAACGAAAACGAAATCACGTCACGATCGAAAATAATTTAATAAAATTAAATAAATAACATTTTACAATTTTGAAACTCATCAAAATAATTAAATTAAATCCTTTTATTTAAATCCTTTTAAATTACGCGTAATTTTCCGGAAACGCGACGAAAACGCGAACCGAGCAACGAAAACGAACCCGAACACCCTCGGGGTATAAATACCCTCAAATGAGTTTATTTTCTCATTTTTACACTTCATCTTCTCCACAAAAAAAAACTCCTATTCCCGGTTTTGAAGAAAACCCTCCATTTCTCACCTTCTCTCCTCCATATCTCTCTCATTTCTCAACCAAATCACCCCATTTTTGAACCCACTTGAAGCTCTTGACCTCTACTACACGAAAGTACAACAGATCGGGGTTAAAAACCATCAAAATTCGAGGTACAAGGCTGTTTATACTTCGAAAATTAGGGTTTCTTCATCTTCTTGTTAAACACTTAACCTAATCCGGTCAACCACTCATCACCTTGACCTCTACGACCATGAGAGTTGTTTTAGGAAGCACCATACTCGAAAACACCTGGAGCCCCGGCCGAGAAACACCCTAGGTCGAAACCTAATGCCTACAACAGTCGAATGACCCACTGGCCGAATGGCCAAACGGCCGAAGGACTCCATTCGAGCTCCTCTCATTCGCCAACCTCTCATTCGTGGATCTCCATTCGACCACCAACCTTCGAATGAGCCATTCGCCGGCCAGCTTTCATTCGACCACGCAAAACCCTTTCGGCAGAAGCATCTCATTCGGCACATCTTCATTCGCCTGATGCTACACCTTCGGCCATAATTTTATGTGGCAACCACACCACCCTTCGCCAACTCCTTCATTCGGTGGGTACCAAAAACACTCAAGCCAAACCCAAGCCATACGAAAACCACCTTGGGTTGACTCAGTTGACGGCAAACCTAAATGGTGGCATGAAACCTAATCGGCCCAACAGGAACTACAGGCCCAAGACAACAACTATCTCATTTTTTTTTATTTTTATTATTTGGCCCAAGATTACTGCTAGGCCCACCATAGAATGATCAGGCCCATGAGGTGTAAATGAACCATAATCTCTTTTGATCTAACAACTTTGAACAGGCCCAAATAACAATTCTTTGGCCTATCCATCTATCCAGACATTCTGCTTGGGCCCAACACCATTGATCCACTCCCTGATGGCTAAATGGCCTAACAGTATAGGCCACATCACTAGCTTTGGGCCAGAAGACTATTTCGGCCCATTTATCATGTTTCAGCCCATTTTCTTTCATTAGGGAACCAGGCCCATTCGGCCCAATAACATGCATCAAGTCCCCAACAGATTTTGTTTATATCTTTATGCTCAATGACCTAGCAGTACAACCTGGAGGCCCAAATTGGTTGTTGTGACTCAAATAATTTGATTAGGCCACTGATAGGCCCACAACAACTCTACAGGCCCAATACCTTTACAACTGATCCATTGACTCTTGGAAGGTCCAACAAGAAGTGAACAGCCCAAGGCCCATGGTTTAGGGCTCAAGGCCCACTACCTTTGGTCCAAGGCCACCATTTTGGCCAAAAGCCCAAATTCAAGGCCCATCATTGTTTCAGCCATTCTAATCCAGGCCCAACTTGGCCCATGAATTCTTTTGACAAAGGCCCGAGACAAAACCCATGGGGCCCATCAAAATCTACCCGAGGCCCACAGAATTTGATTTAAGGCCCATTTTGAGGCCCTTGTCCTCCCTTTTGGAGCCACTTTGTCATTTATTTGGTCAACAACCCATTTCTGGCCCACTTTTGATTCCTACAGCCCAATATGACTCTAGGCCCAACAAATATTGCTTAGGCCCACCTTGGGCCCAATAAATTCCTTAGAGGCCCAAAACAAGGCCCACAAGGCCACTTGAACACTAGTTTTTGTAACTTTTGGCAAGGCCTTAATGATTCAACACCTAATATCATTGGCCCAACTTAAATTGTTGGCCCACATGATTAAAGAACTATTGTAACTCTTTAACTCAACAATAACAAGTATGATAACTAAGGGATTACTATCAAAACGGCAATTTTTGCAATAAGTCTTGTAACTTATAACATGACTTCATGAAACTACAATTGGGCTTTAATTCAAACTAGATGAGACAAGATTAAATCAAGGAAAGTCTATGGATTACAAGAACCAATAACAATTAAAGATGGGCCAACAGAGACCGAAGACTTTAAGTGTTGGCCAAAGCTTATGGCTAACACATACATACACATAAAATCCCTATAATTCATACTAATAAGTTTCGAACCTCGTGAAATCAATACAGGACCGTGAAAACAAATTCAATTACAATTCAGAGCGCGCGCATTCTTGTTTAAGCTAAGTCAAACACAACAACTACAAGGTGAGTTCATATGCCCCTTTTACTTTAAATCTTTACCGATTTTAAATTCTCGGGGCTGAGAAACATGTTTGCTTTTATTTATTTAAAAGTTTGCTTAACATGTTATTTATACTTTGATTGGATAATATTAAATTGTTTATTATCGATTATCATTGTATGCATGCTTGTATGATTATGAGATAACAGGGAAACTCATATGAATATGATAAGATAATTCTTAATCATCAATATATTATAATAACTTAGTTATGAGATTAAACTTATAACACTTAGTTATTTCCACGTGATCAAGTACTTAAACAATCTACACTTAATTGTAAAATGAGAACATTCCCTCATGGATACTTTGGGAACACATGGATTCAGTAAATGATGGTCATGATAACGTAACTTCATGGGATTCTTATCATTTACAGTAAATGACGGTCATGATAACGTAACTTCATGGGATTCTTGTCATTTACACACATTTAACATAACGTAATAAGACAAGTTCTTATTCGACTTTGTTAAACACACGAGAACATTCCCACACGGATACTTTGGGAACACATGGATTCAGTAAATGATGATCATGATAACGTAACTTCATGGGATTCTTGTCATTTACACCCGATTATCATAACGTAATAAGACAAGTTCTTATTCGACTTTGTTAATCACATGATACAATCCCACACGGAAACTTTGGGATCACACGGCGGGATAGGAGAGAATGGAATGCATTTTAATCTGATTACGTGAGGATTTAAAATGGATTCCATTCGGATTCTATACGCTACATTTGGAGACACATGATGAACAGTTAACTAATACTTTTAATTAAATTAAAAGTGTATCATAAAAGTTAACCTCACAAGTAATAGAATAATATAAGGATCAGATTTAAATAATCTAAATTCCTTAATTCAACGAGGGTTTATCAATACTTCGGTTTGATGACTAAACCCCTCTTAATATATTATTATTCTACATATGATTATACAGCGGACATTTCGGATAATTGGGAAATGGATATCTTTAGTTGTATCGCAAGTGGTGTGGAACTTGGCAGAGTATGTGGTGGGATAGCGTCTGGGCTTGACCCTTTCGTGATTCCCTATATATAAGCATACTTAGTCAGGTGATATACTACTTGTACATATAACTAAGGAGAGGCCATTGGGTGGAACAGGTGAACAAGTATACAAGCAACAATTATATCATTGTGAATGTGTGCATGATCAGTTCAATGGTTTTCAATTTACTTACTTATGAACTCACCAACCTAGTGTTGACTTTGTTTAAATTACATGTTTTCTCAGGTGACGAACAGGTGTAGAAACTTATATGCAAGTGATAAGCTAGTGGACTAATAGAAGACCTAGCTTTCTTTTGATTGCATACATTTTGATATGACAGAACTTTGAATCACTTTTGTATATCTTGTACAGATCAAGATATAAACTCATTGATTCTTTTTGATTAGATTTACTTAGTTAAATTATGATATACAATGTAATTTAACTTTGTAATTCTATTTCATGTCATGATTAGCATTTCTCATTTATATCTCATGTGCTATGTAAACAATCTGATCATTTGATTATCAACACAATGATATCGCGCCCCGGGAACTTTCCGCCCGACGGGAAAACACGATCCGTTCCCGCCGGCCCGGGGTGTGACAGATTGGTATCAGAGCCATGGTTATAGAGAAATATAGGTCATATTACTAAAATGGTTTGGCCTAGACTATAACCTAGGGACCTCATGTAGAGTTCTTATGATATAGGATTCTATTTGCATATGTCTTCTGCTTCTGATCACTGCACTAACCGATTTTCTTTCGGTTATGATCAGAATGCCGCCACGAAGACAACCACCTCTACTACCGCTGACTCAAGGTTCAGCTCCGCACTCTTCGACACCGACACCGCCAGACTCTCCTACACAAGCACCTCCACCTCCTCCTCCGCCACCACCAGCGTATCAGTTGGACCCTGCTACTGTGGCACTGGCTACTCTTCTTACAAGCCAACTGAGGGAAGTGATTCCAGAGATGATGAACCGGATCAACAACAACAACAGTAACAACGTTGCTAACTCATCTGGAGAAGGCAGCGGCAACACCAGACAGAGTCAGGACTATGCCTACAAGAACTTTGTAGGCTGCAAGCCACCCAGTTTCAGTGGAAGCGAGGGTGCAGTCGGACTGATCCAGTGGATCGAGAAGATGGAGGCTACCCTCGACATCAGTAGCTGTCCTGAACAGAACAGAGTAAAGTATGCTGCGGGATCATTTAGCAAGCGAGCGTTAACTTGGTGGAACGCTCAGGTTTCAATTAGAGGCCGGGATGAGGCCCAGGCCATGCCGTGGAATGAATTCAAGGCGATGTTGAGGGCGGAGTTTTGCCCAAGAAATGAACTGAAAAAGGTTGAGACTGAACTACTCAATCTGGAGATGATTGGTGCTGGGCATCTGGCTTACACCACAAGATTTCATGAGTTGGCCACTTTAGCACCTGATGTGGTGCCGACACTTGAGAAGAGGATTGAGCGTTATGTTGGTGGATTACCGCCCAGTATCCGAGGTCATGTGATTTCTGCTCACCCTACCACCATGGAATTAGCTGTTACACTGTCAGCATCCCTGACAGATATGATGGTTGCCTCTGGAGCATTCAAGAAGGAGGCTGAAACAGCCAAAGCTGGAACTTCAAGGAAGTCGGACAAACGTCCGGCTAAGAAACAAAAGGTGGCTAGAAACTTTGCTGCCACTACCCAAGCTCCAATGCGCAACCAACCACCACCATTGGAGATCAGGAAGCCATACACTGGCACTGCACCTTTGTGCAACTCATGCCAGTACCATCATCTACCAAATGTTCCGTGCAGACACTGCACCAACTGTGGAAGATTTGGTCACACAGCAAACTACTGCAGGAGTCAGAGGACTCAGAACAGAAACAACAATGCAGCCACTGCTGCTGCTGCTACCGATCACAGGTCTTGCTACAACTGTGGTGAACCTGGTCACTTCTCTCGGGATTGCCCTAAGAGAAATCAACAACAGGCTCAAGCACCAAGAGGAAGAGCCTTTCAGATCGGAGCAGCTGCTGCTAGACAAGACCCGAACGTGATCACGGGTACATTTCTCTTATATGATTTTTATGCATCTATATTATTTGACACTGGAGCGGATCAGAGTTTTATCTCATCCGATTTTGCTAGCCATCTTAACCATGCTGAGGAATCATTAGACTCCCCTTATAGTATTGAGATAGCTAATGGCAAACAGATTACAGTTGACACAGTACTTAGGAATTGCCCACTAACACTTGGTGATCATACATTTTCCATCGACTTGATACCGATGGAGCTGGGCAGTTTCGACATTATCATCGGAATGGATTGGCTATCTCTTAACCGAGTTGAGTTCATCTGTTCCGATAAACTATTACGCATTCCTATGGAGAACAATGAAGTCTTGGAGATTCGTGGAGACCAAGCGAAACGCAGTGTCAAGATAATTTCGTGCATGAAAGCTCGCAAGTGCTTACGGAAACAATGTGTTGCATTTCTAGCTCACGTGATTCAGAAAGACAAGAAAGCAACCAAGATTCAAGATGTGCCAGTTGTGAGAGATTTTGCAGAAGTATTTCCGGATGACTTACCGGGACTGCCACCTGAGAGATCAGTACAGTTCCGAATCGATTTGATTCCGGGAGCAACTCCTGTAGCCAAGTCTCCCTACAGACTCGCACCATCGGAGATGCAAGAGTTGTCTAACCAGTTGCAAGAACTTCTCGATAAAGGATTCATCCGACCGAGCTTTTCCCCGTGGGGAGCTCCTGTTCTTTTTGTCAAAAAGAAGGATGGAACTTTCAGAATGTGCATTGATTATCGAGAGCTCAACAAACTCACCATCAAGAATCGGTACCCGTTACCGAGGATTGATGATTTGTTTGATCAGTTACAGGGAGCACAGTATTTTTCAAAGATAGACCTGAGATCAGGCTATCATCAGCTCCGGATTCAAGAGGAAGACATACCAAAGACGGCTTTTCGTACCCGATATGGTCATTACGATTCATGGTGATGCCATTCGGATTGACGAACGCACCGGCTGTGTTCATGGACTTGATGAACCGGGTGTGCAAGCCGTATCTAGATCAGTTTGTGATCGTTTTCATCGACGATATACTAATTTATTCAAAGAACGAGAAGGAACATGAACAACACCTCAGGACAGTTTTGGAGCTTCTAAAAGAAGAACAACTCTATGCCAAATTCTCTAAATGTGAATTTTGGTTAAGGGAAGTTCAGTTTTTGGGTCACGTGATTAACAGTGATGGTATTCATGTGGATCCTGCCAAGATAGAAGCGATCAAGAACTGGGATGTGCCTACAACACCGACGGAGATCCGATCATTTTTGGGATTGGCAGGTTATTACCGGAGATTCATTTCGAATTTCTCTAAGATAGCCTTGCCCCTCACCAAACTCACACAGAAGTCTGAACCTTTTGTGTGGACTCATAAACAAGAAGAGGCTTTCCAGACACTGAAACAAAGATTGTGCAATGCTCCAATTCTAACACTCCCAGAAGGCAGTGATGACTTTGTAGTTTATTGTGATGCTTCCCATCAGGGACTCGGATGTGTTTTAATGCAACGGGACAAAGTCATTGCTTATGCCTCACGACAGCTGAAGATACACGAGAAGAATTATACGACGCATGATCTTGAACTGGGAGCTGTGGTTTTTGCACTAAAGATTTGGAGACATTACCTTTATGGTACCAAATGCACTATCTTCACAGATCACAAGAGTTTACAGCACATATTTGATCAGAAGGAGCTTAACATGAGACAGAGACGTTGGGTTGAGCTCCTGAACGATTACGATTGTGTGATCAAATACCATCCGGGCAAAGCAAATGTCGTTGCAGATGCTTTGAGTCGGAAGGAAAGAGTCAAACCCTTACGCGTTCGCGCCATGGGAATGACAGTGCAAACAAGTTTGAGAGATCACATTTTACAAGCACAACAAGAAGCAGTGGCAAGAGACAATTTGAAACGCGAGCTCGACTGTGGAGCCGAGAAACATTTTGAGACAAGACAAGATGGAGTTATCTACTATCTGGATCGTGTTTGGATTCCGGCAGTAGATGAACTTCGAACACTCATACTTGACGAGGCACACAAGACACGTTATTCAGTTCATCCTGGTGCCGATAAGATGTACCAAGATCTTAGGTCATTTTATTGGTGGCCGGGCATGAAGAAAGACATTGCCACTTATGTTGGCAAATGTCTCACATGTGCCAAAGTCAAAGCTGAACACCAGAAACCTTCGGGTTTGCTGGAACAACCAGAGATACCACAATGGAAGTGGGAACAAATAGCTATGGATTTCATTACCAAGCTACCCCGCACTTCCAGCGGACATGATTCGATTTGGGTCATCATTGATAGATTGACCAAGTCCGCACATTTCTTGCCGATCAGAGAAACGTACAAGATGGAGAAACTTGCAAGACTATACATTGATGAGATAGTAGTAAGGCATGGTGTGCCATCGTCTATTATCTCAGACCGGGACAGTCGATTCACTTCGCGGTTCTGGCAATCATTACAACAATCCTTAGGGACAAGTGTTAACTTGAGCACTGCTTATCATCCACAAACGGATGGACAAAGCGAGCGCACTATTCAAACCCTAGAGGATATGTTGAGAACATGCATCCTAGACTTCGGTGGAAGTTGGGACACACATTTACCACTTATTGAGTTCTCCTACAATAATAGCTACCACAGCAGCATTGGATGTGCTCCGTTTGAAGCACTCTATGGTAGAAAATGTCGGTCTCCAATTTGTTGGACCGAAGTGGGAGACAACAGAATAACTGGGCCTGAACTTATTCAGGAAACTACTGATAAGATAGCCCAGATACAACAGAGATTACAAGCAACACGTAGTCGCCAAAAGAGTTACGCAGACAAACGGCGCAAGCCTTTGGAATTCGACGTGGGTGACCGAGTCATGTTGAAAGTGTCCCCATGGAAAGGCGTAGTTCGTTTTGGGGCTAAAGGCAAACTAGCACCTCGGTATGTCGGACCGTTTGAGATTACTCAACGCATAGGTCCTGTGGCATACAGACTCAGACTCCCTGATGAACTCAGTGGAGTACACGATGTGTTTCATGTATCAAATCTCAAGAGGTGTCTAGCAGATGAAACATTGATCATACCATTGGAAGAGATACAAATTGATGAACAACTACATTTCATTGAAGAACCTGTAGAGATTATGGAACGTGAAGTCAAGAGACTGAAACGAAGCCGTATCCCGATTGTAAAGGTTCGATGGAACTCCAAGCGTGGACCAGAGTTTACCTGGGAACGCGAGGACAACATGAAAGCAAAGTATCCCCATCTGTTCGAGAATTGAAGCCCGACTTTGATGCTTAAATTTCGGGACGAAATTTCTTTAACAAGGGGAGACTGTAACAGCAAGTGCCAGATCGTCCGGCAAGTCCGTACGGTATGTGTACTTTCACCTTATTCTATGTGTGCATACGTAAGTCTAAACAGTACTTGTATTAACAGAATCCTAAATACAAGAAACCGTTGTACGTATTTTCGTATAAACTTAAATACATTAAGTACAACGTACATTTGAAACATTAGTTGTGTTTATTAAGTGAAAACTTAATTACAGTTAACACAACAAATCATGAGAAACAACGGTATTCAAACGATATTCAGAAACATATCGGTTGCGATCTGATGTCCACAGATGACAGGAATCAGATGACCGACAAGTCAGTACGAAAACAATGTGAAATCATGATGTATAGTTGAGTCCGACAGTGAGGAAACACAATTAAAACATTAATGTAGTGTTATTTCAGAATGACGAACTGACAGTGTGTTTGCGTGAGTGACGATTCACACAAACATATCTGTGAGTTTAGAATTCTGAAATAATGACTGAAAAGTAGAAAACAAAAGTCAGAAAGCAAAACCATCGTCGTATTCGTTCGGGTGACGATTCGAACGAATTACGCGCGAAGGTTACGCGATCTGACGAAACGAAAACGAAATCACGTCACGATCGAAAATAATTTAATAAAATTAAATAAATAACATTTTACAATTTTGAAACTCATCAAAATAATTAAATTAAATCCTTTTATTTAAATCCTTTTAAATTACGCGTAATTTTCCGGAAACGCGACGAAAACGCGAACCGAGCAACGAAAACGAACCCGAACACCCTCGGGGTATAAATACCCTCAAATGAGTTTATTTTCTCATTTTTACACTTCATCTTCTCCACAAAAAAAACTCCTATTCCCGGTTTTGAAGAAAACCCTCCATTTCTCACCTTCTCTCCTCCATATCTCTCTCATTTCTCAACCAAATCACCCCATTTTTGAACCCACTTGAAGCTCTTGACCTCTACTACACGAAAGTACAACAGATCGAGGTTAAAAACCATCAAAATTCGAGGTACAAGGCTGTTTATACTTCGAAAATTAGGGTTTCTTCATCTTCTTGTTAAACACTTAACCTAATCCGGTCAACCACTCATCACCTTGACCTCTACGACCATGAGAGTTGTTTTAGGAAGCACCATACTCGAAAACACCTGGAGCCCCGGCCGAGAAACACCCTAGGTCGAAACCTACTGCCTACAACAGTCGAATGACCCACTGGCCGAATGGCCAAACGGCCGAAGGACTCCATTCGAGCTCCTCTCATTCGCCAACCTCTCATTCGTGGATCTCCATTCGACCACCAACCTTCGAATGAGCCATTCGCCGGCCAGCTTTCATTCGACCATGCAAAACCCTTTCGGCAGAAGCATCTCATTCGGCACATCTTCATTCGCCTGATGCTACACCTTCGGCCATAATTTTATGTGGCAACCACACCACCCTTCGCCAACTCCTTCATTCGGTGGGTACCAAAAACACTCAAGCCAAACCCAAGCCATACGAAAACCACCTTGGGTTGACTCAGTTGACGGCAAACCTAAATGGTGGCATGAAACCTAATCGGCCCAACAGGAACTACAGGCCCAAGACAACAACTATCTCATTTTTTTTTATTTTTATTATTTGGCCCAAGATTACTGCCAGGCCCACCATAGAATGATCAGGCCCATGAGGTGTAAATGAACCATAATCTCTTTTGATCTAACAACTTTGAACAGGCCCAAATAACAATTCTTTGGCCTATCCATCTATCCAGACATTCTGCTTGGGCCCAACACCATTGATCCACTCCCTGATGGCTAAATGGCCTAACAGTATAGGCCACATCACTAGCTTTGGGCCAGAAGACTATTTCGGCCCATTTATCATGTTTCAGCCCATTTTCTTTCATTAGGGAACCAGGCCCATTCGGCCCAATAACATGCATCAAGTCCCCAACAGATTTTGTTTATATCTTTATGCTCAATGACCTAGCAGTACAACCTGGAGGCCCAAATTGGTTGTTGTGACTCAAATAATTTGATTAGGCCACTGATAGGCCCACAACAACTCTACAGGCCCAATACCTTTACAACTGATCCATTGACTCTTGGAAGGTCCAACAAGAAGTGAACAGCCCAAGGCCCATGGTTTAGGGCTCAAGGCCCACTACCTTTGGTCCAAGGCCACCATTTTGGCCAAAAGCCCAAATTCAAGGCCCATCATTGTTTCAGCCATTCTAATCCAGGCCCAACTTGGCCCATGAATTCTTTTGACAAAGGCCCGAGACAAAACCCATGGGGCCCATCAAAATCTACCCGAGGCCCACAGAATTTGATTTAAGGCCCATTTTGAGGCCCTTGTCCTCCCTTTTGGAGCCACTTTGTCATTTATTTGGTCAACAACCCATTTCTGGCCCACTTTTGATTCCTACAGCCCAATATGACTCTAGGCCCAACAAATATTGCCTAGGCCCACCTTGGGCCCAATAAATTCCTTAGAGGCCCAAAACAAGGCCCACAAGGCCACTTGAACACTAGTTTTTGTAACTTTTGGCAAGGCCTTAATGATTCAACACCTAATATCATTGGCCCAACTTAAATTGTTGGCCCACATGATTAAAGAACTATTGTAACTCTTTAACTCAACAATAACAAGTATGATAACTAAGGGATTACTATCAAAACGGCAATTTTTGCAATAAGTCTTGTAACTTATAACATGACTTCATGAAACTACAATTGGGCTTTAATTCAAACTAGATGAGACAAGATTAAATCAAGGAAAGTCTATGGATTACAAGAACCAATAACAATTAAAGATGGGCCAACAGAGACCGAAGACTTTAAGTGTTGGCCAAAGCTTATGGCTAACACATACATACACATAAAATCCCTATAATTCATACTAATAAGTTTCGAACCTGTGAAATCAATACAGGACCGTGAAAACAAATTCAATTACAATTCAGAGCGCGCGCATTCTTGTTTAAGCTAAGTCAAACACAACAACTACAAGGTGAGTTCATATGCCCCATTTTACTTTAAATCTTTACCGATTTTAAATTCTCGGGGCTGAGAAACATGTTTGCTTTTATTTATTTAAAAGTTTGCTTAACATGTTATTTATACTTTGATTGGATAATATTAAATTGTTTATTATCGATTATCATTGTATGCATGCTTGTATGATTATGAGATAACAGGGAAACTCATATGAATATGATAAGATAATTCTTAATCATCAATATATTATAATAACTTAGTTATGAGATTAAACTTATAACACTTAGTTATTTCCACGTGATCAAGTACTTAAACAATCTACACTTAACTGTAAAATGAGAACATTCCCTCATGGATACTTTGGGAACACATGGATTCAGTAAATGATGGTCATGATAACGTAACTTCATGGGATTCTTATCATTTACAGTAAATGACGGTCATGATAACGTAACTTCATGGGATTCTTGTCATTTACACACATTTAACATAACGTAATAAGACAAGTTCTTATTCGACTTTGTTAAACACACGAGAACATTCCCACACGGATACTTTGGGAACACATGGATTCAGTAAATGATGATCATGATAACGTAACTTCATGGGATTCTTGTCATTTACACCCGATTATCATAACGTAATAAGACAAGTTCTTATTCGACTTTGTTAATCACATGATACAATCCCACATGGAAACTTTGGGATCACACGGCGGGATAGGAGAGAATGGAATGCATTTTAATCTGATTACGTGAGGATTTAAAATGGATTCCATTCGGATTCTATACGCTACATTTGGAGACACATGATGAACAGTTAACTAATACTTTTAATTAAATTAAAAGTGTATCATAAAAGTTAACCTCACAAGTAATAGAATAATATAAGGATCAGATTTAAATAATCTAAATTCCTTAATTCAACGAGGGTTTATCAATACTTCGGTTTGATGACTAAACCCCTCTTAATATATTATTATTCTACATATGATTATACAGCGGACATTTCGGATAATTGGGAAATGGATATCTTTAGTTGTATCGCAAGTGGTGTGGAACTTGGCAGAGTATGTGGTGGGATAGCGTCTGGGCTTGACCCTTTCGTGATTCCCTATATATAAGCATACTTAGTCAGGTGATATACTACTTGTACATATAACTAAGGAGAGGCCATTGGGTGGAACAGGTGAACAAGTATACAAGCAACAATTATATCATTGTGAATGTGTGCATGATCAGTTCAATGGTTTTCAATTTACTTACTTATGAACTCACCAACCTAGTGTTGACTTTGTTTAAATTACATGTTTTCTCAGGTGACGAACAGGTGTAGAAACTTATATGCAAGTGATAAGCTAGTGGACTAATAGAAGACCTAGCTTTCTTTTGATTGCATACATTTTGATATGACAGAACTTTGAATCACTTTTGTATATCTTGTACAGATCAAGATATAAACTCATTGATTCTTTTTGATTAGATTTACTTAGTTAAATTATGATATACAATGTAATTTAACTTTGTAATTCTATTTCATGTCATGATTAGCATTTCTCATTTATATCTCATGTGCTATGTAAACAATCTGATCATTTGATTATCAACACAATGATATCGCGCCCCGGGAACTTTCCGCCCGACGGGAAAACACGATCCGTTCCCGCCGGCCCGGGGTGTGACATTGTGTGATTACCTCTTACAACACTTAGTTATTCTTACAAGAAATAACATAGAAGCAATTACAAGGAACATGATGACATGATTACAAGAACTCACTTAAGAATGATATGAAGATAACACATCTTCATTACATCATTCGATACAAGAAGTAATTAAGTGTAATAAGACTAGTTCTTATAACACTTAGCTTTTCAATTCAGCACATATTACATGAGAACAAGGAACAATGAATGATAATCATGATAATGTAACTTCATGATAACAACATCATTCACGCAAAAGATTAACATAATGTAATAAGACAAGTTCTTATTTAACTTTGTTAATACCAAGGAGAACATATGATAACGAGTACAAGAATACAAGTGAATACAATTACAATTAGTTACTATTGACCTGTTGCATTATATCAGTTCAATCATGTGCCAAATTGTACAAGTAGATTATGTAAGCCCCTTTAATTCGCTGACAAGTTAGTTTGACGTGACTAAACCGACGATAGCATAGTAGTACCATAGGTTTGACAAACCTCTAGCTTGTAGGGCTAGTATGTTGATCGTATTGATTCATTTGGCCGGTAACGTATGACCGGTGACAGGGCTACCTCAAGTCAGGTTCTGGTAGGCGACACATGGTGATATTAATCTGCAGTGATAAGTAATTAATCCAACGGGATCCTATTGATTAGTATGTTGAGGAATTGATCTTACCTCATGTTTCACTACTAGTAATAGCTTTCGTTGAGGACGCGGTACATACAAAGTGGTAGAGGTAAATCGGATGCATTGTACTCTGATTACGTGAGGATTACAATGGATTCCTTTTAGGCTCTATGCACTATGGTTCAAGAACAAATGACAATTGGTTAACTAACACTACATTATTCTATCATTGATACAACAGACGAATACATATCAGACACATTGAATAAACGGGAAATGGATATCTTTAGTTGTATCGCAAGTGCTGTGGAACTTGACTGAGTATGTGGTGGGATAGCGTCTGGGCTTGACCCTTTCGTGATTCCCTATATATAAGCATACTTAATCAGGTGATACACTACTTGTACATATAACTAAGGAGAGGCCATTGGGTGGAACAGGTGAATCAAGTATTACAAGTAACAAGTATGACATTGTGGATGTGTGTATGATCAATTCAATGATTTCAATTACTAAACTTATGAACTCACCAACCTAGTGTTGACTTTGTTTAAATTGCATGTTTTCTCAGGCGACGAACAGGTGTAGACACATATGTGCAAGTGCTAAGCTAGTGGACTTTTAGAAGACCTAGCTTACTTTTGATTGCATACTTTTGGAATGACAAAACAGTGAATCAATTTTGTATATCTTGTACAGTTCAAGATATAAACTCATTGATTCTTTTTGATTAGATTTACTTAGTTAAATTATGATGTACAATGTAATTTAACTTTGTAATTCTATACCATTATCATGTTTACATTTTTCAGTTATATATCATGTGCTAAGTAAACAATCTGATCATTTGATTATCATTCAAGATATCACGCCCCGGGAACTTTCCGCCCGACCGGAAAACACGATCCGTTCCCGCCGGCCTAGGGTGTGACATGTGGTATCGATTGATCCACATCCGCTCCGTTTGCAATAAATCAGGGCAAAGCCTTGCCTTGTCATAGAAGATGGCTGTGATAGTGTCAATGCTTTCCTCCTTATGTCGCATATGAAGGAATTCCTCAGTAATTCTGTCAATCGCTGCCTGTGGACATAATCGTTTAAGAAACAGCTCCTTAAACTCCCCCCATGTTAGATTCTTGATGCCATCCCTACCCTTCTCCTTTCGAAGAAGCTCCCACCAATCTTTTGTCCTTTCCCGCAACTGATTTCCTGCAAATATCACCTCATCCTCCGGATCATAATGGCTCGTCTCGAACGAGCCCTCCATGTCGGTTATCCACCGTTGACTCAGTAATGGGTCAACTTCCCCCTTGAAATCGCTTGGCTTGCAAGCTACAAACTCCTTATAAGTTACTTTCTTTGGAGTTCGTTCCCCATCTCGCCCCCCTCTGAGATTTGCAAACTCTTGCTGAATAAATTCCCTCATGGAGGCTTGCAGACCCTCCATATGGTGAGGAATCGAAGCTTCCAATGCTTTTGCCACCTCTTCCCTTACCATAGCTTGCATTTCGGTGAGGTTAATTTCATGACTGCCACCATCATGAATGTTATCACCACCAGCCATTTTACGGCTGAAACGAGTTATTTGATACATTAGTATTGCTATCTAGTTCATATAACTAAGCACACCCTGAAATATGAACTTAAATGCATCACCAAAGCAAGCTCCTAACACCTTACCTAATATTCGTAACCATAATATGTGTTGAGTCAATTAAGGTCATATCTATGTCAAGAATATAATCTTATGTTGGCCAGACATAACATTATACACTTCACATATCCATTCCCTTAACTTCACCTCCCCATAATATGACTAAGAAATTCGGTTTAACAAGCAATTTCCCAACAAACACCATTTAACATATAAAACTAAAATAAACTATCCTCAAACTAGTTACCTTAAACCCCTGGCTTCGTGATCGGATCTCGGATCGAACATTACTCCCCATATCAAAAGCACAACAATTTGAGTTCAAGTGTTCGCGACGCACTTGAATCCCTCGAACCAATGGCTCTGATGCCAACTTGTAAGCCCCAAAACCCACACACGCATAACACGTGTTTAATACAACATTTCAAAATAGGTCCCTGATTTTTCAAAAATAAACACCCATTTTCATCACCCAAAATAACCAAAGCTTTAACCAAAACATATAAAGTTAGGTTAATTCTACATTTGAAAACCCAATTACAACATTAACTACAATTCACAAAAGTTATTGGGTTTTAATTAAAACAGGTTCGATCCGATCCTCCATACTATTCCCACTCACGCGCGCCATCACCCTTTACGTTCACCTACAAAACACCAAATTGAAATCACCATTAGTTCGTTAGAACTAAGTAAGAACACCTATGTATACTATTTGGTTCATAACGGAAGGTTATTAGATCCTAAAACGCGATTAAACGACCAAAACAAGTGATTTTGGACACCCACCAGCCATAGCTTATGGGCTGACCGTAGGCTATGGTTATTTTAAACAGAACCTTCCAACCGTAGCTTATGGCCTGACCGTAGGCTACGATCATTTTAAACAGAACCCTACAACCGTAGCTAATGGCCTGACCGTAGGCTATGGTCATTTTAAACAGATCCATTCAGCCATAGGCTATTCCCAGGGCATAGCTTATGCCCCCTGCACATACCAAATATCACTTTTTTCGCATTTTACACTCCCGTAACCACCCCGGATCGTACCAACCCTTCCGTTTCTCCCAAATAAATCCCATAACACCTTTGAAACATAACTACCAAGTTCCAAAACATAATTTGGTGTTATAGTTAAGTTAATCACCAAACGATTTGTTAAACGGGTCATTTACACCTAAACCCATTAACAACACAAATTTTCACCCAAAGCTAATGGAACTTCCTTTTCCCCAAGGATTTCCATTTGTTACATTAATTCAACATATTCAACACATGAAATGCATATTTAAAAACACTTTAAAACACATCTAAAGTGTTAAACGCTACAACCACCAATATTTAAGTTATGATTCACACCACTTCCTTGAGACTTCCTTTTTCACCAAGGATTCTCAAGGTAAGCAATCACACCACTTTTGATTTACTTAAACACCATAGATTCACTATGGGAAGATCACACCACTTGTGATTCAACCCAACTCCAAATTCACACCACTTGTGAATTGTTTGACCATTTTTAGTCAAACTTCAAATAAGAAGTTCACACCACTTGTGAATCATCCTTATTCCTTCCTATCACATGTAAACATGTTATATTACAATAACTTAGCAAATATAACACCTATTGCATGTTATTGTCAAACAACAAATATCTAAACACCAATTCACCAAATACAACATCATGTATATTCCACATACATTTATATACATATATACATATATGTGCATAGCACTATTCAATCATATCAAGTATAATAGGTGGGTGACTTACCTTGCCCCAAAGTGTTATCCACTATCAAAATCTCCTTTCCGGGTCGTTTAGTTCCACTACCTCCACTATCGCCTCCTATTATCACAACTAATAGGTTTTAATATAAGAGTTGACTATAACTAGTCAAGATACTCCCATTTGACCCATTTTCACCATCTACAATCAAATTGACTTCCAATTGATCCATTATCACCCAAATCCTCCATTATTCATTTATATAACATATTTCGCCTCATTAATAAACTCAAAACTCATTTTTTTAATTAAATACTTCATTTGGCATTTTATCAAACACCTTATATGCACCCAATTAACCACCTATGATCATTGATTCATAACACCTAAATCAAACTCCAATTTTTTTTACAAGATGAACAAGTTCCTCATTTTCATAAATAAACTCCAACTACTTTGTAAAATTATCAAACTCAACATTTGAACACCAAGTTTAACCATTAAGTTCATATACCCCATGAACACCATAACCCCCATTTATCATACTATAACAAAATGAAAGGAAATGATCAAGATGTTGTTCCTAGATGATTATCACTATGGATAACAACATTTAACACCATCAAAACCTCCAATTTCGGATTTCACCTCACCCTACTCACACCCCATATTAGACCCACGAAAATTCCAACAAAAACACCCAAAAATCTTACCTAGTTTTAGTATGATGCAAGGAGAAGTCAATTTCCTGCTTGCATGAAGAAACAGATCATGATTTGAGCTCCAATTTGATCTACTCTTCAAGATTTGAAGTTTTCTCCTTGTTCTTCCTCTCTTTCACGTTTACAGACAAACACACACATAGAATGTGTGATTTTGACCAAGGTCAACACCTTTAACCTCTCATTTAATTTAAGTTTCACATATTGTCAAGTTTAGTCCTCTTAATTTCTAATTAAATCTAACTAGTTTATTTCAAACTTAGTTAAGTTAGTTAACACCACCATTTAGTTATAATTAACAAATATTTATAAAAACACCCATCAAATTAAAATAAAACACAATTATACACCAATTATATTTTATTTATAATATTTCTCCAAAATGGGTCGTTACAACAAGTGAAGCCGCCAGCCCACCACACACTTAACTGAATTAGGCACCACTTTTAGTGCAACTAAGGATACCCATTTCATTCCCATAATTGTTATTCTCAATTGATATTCTCACATTGTCATATCATCCCTTAATTTGATATCTATGGAAATAATGTTTTTTTTGTAAGGTGTGTGTTACCATAACATAAGTGATATTAAAACCCTTAATGTTTTAAAGATATAGATTTTATTAAATCTTAACCTTTCAATTTTACTCTCATATGTAAAGTTTACTGCTATTCACTTCTAAAGTAGAAGTGATAGTCAACTCATTTCATGTACTCAGCCAATTGATGAATAAAGAATAAATGGGAACACATTGTGGTCACCACAAAGTCAAACACAATATTTCCAATTTATCCCTATCCATTTATAATCACTTGTCTTCACAACGATCTGTCACCAGCTTTTGACATGGATGAGGCCTGTCTGCCAGTCTACAGGATTGTGTGGTACAATTACTAACTGTTTGTATTGATTAATATCACTCATGTAGCCATTTACCAAACCTGACTATTGTCGCCCTGTTACCGGTCATAGGATACCAGCCAAATTTTATAAACAATATGCATAACATACCAACCTCACTCGCCGGAGGTTTGTCAAACCTATGGTACCACTATGCTACCGTCAGCTTGGCCTCTGCTACTTAATGGTAAACAATATAAAAAGGGACTTAATGCACATGAAATAAATTCTAGACACATGAATACAGTGATATAATGCAATCACACTTACTAGTAATCAAATGTAATGTTCTCATCTCATTGTTATTGTCTCATTGTTATTGTCTCAATGTTATTGTCTCAATGTTATCATCACAGTGTTACAAGTATTTGCCTTATCACACAATGTTATCACAAAATGTTTAGTGACATCATGAAGTTATATTATCATGATATTATCTTTGATATCTCAAATCATTGTGATCCACACTTGAATAACCCCATATGTTATAATTCCAGATTCACACACAAACATAGATATAGAATAATAACAAAGGCAAAATCTTTGTTAACTTATCACATAGTTGATGAAATATTGTACTAAAATCTTTTAAGAAAAGAGTTTAGTATGTTTCTCAGCCCCGCATTTGAAATAAAAAAAAAAGATTAGAAAAGGGGAAAATGAACTCACCTTGATATTGAAGTGGTTGACTGTTAATTAAGAAATACACGCTCTTGTTTGTTGTAATGTGTTGTATTCAAAGCCCTGTGATTGATTTATTTGATGTTCACAACTTGAAGTATATATTTTTGTGTTATGTATCAACCTAAATAGTTTAAATTGGTTGTAACTTCTTAATGTTCATTTACTTTGTTGTTTTGATTACCCTTAGTTTAAATTGGTTGTAACAATACCTACCACAGCAGCATCGGATGTGCTCCATTTGAAGCACTCTATGGTAGAAAATTTCAGTCTCCAATTTGTTGGACCGAAGTAGGAGACAACAGAATTACTAGGCCTGAACTTATTCAGGAAACTACTGATAAGATAGCCCAGATACAACAACGATTACAAGCAACACGTAGCCGCCAAAAGAGTTACGCAGACAAACGGCGCAAGCCTTTGGAATTCGATGTGGGTGACCGAGTCATGTTGAAAGTGTCCCCATGGAAAGGCGTAGTTCGGTTTGGGGCTAAGGGCAAGCTAGCACCTAGGTATGTCGGACCGTTTGAGATTACTCAACGCATAGGTCCTGTGGCATACAGACTCAGACTCCCTGATGAACTCAACGGAGTACACGATGTGTTTCATGTGTCAAATCTCAAAAGGTGCTTAGCAGACGAAACATTGATCATACCATTGGAAGAGATACAAATTGATGAACAACTACATTTCATTGAAGAACCTGTAGAGATTATGGAACGTGAAGTTAGGAAACTGAAACGAAGCCGTATCCCTATTGTAAAGGTTCGATGGAACTCCAAGCGTGGACCAGAATTTACCTGGGAGCGCGAGGATAACATGAAAGCAAAGTATCCTCATTTGTTCGAGAAGTAAAGCCCGACCTTTATGCTTAAATTTCGGGACGAAATTTCTTTAACAAGGGGAGACTGTGACAACTAGTACCTGACCGGCAGGCAAGTCCGTACGGTATGTGTACTTTACAACAGTAACTATGTGTACATACATGTTTATGAACAGTGTTTGTATAAACAGAATTCTATATACAAGAAACAGTTGTACGTATTTTTGTGTAAACTTAAATACTGTAAGTACAACATACATTTGAACATTAGTTGTGTGTATCTAAGTGAAAACTTAAGTACAGTTAACACAACAGATCATGAAAAACAATGGTGTTCAAATGAATAACAAGAACAAATCGGTTGCGATCTGATATCCATAGATGACAGGAATCAGATGGCCGACATTTCAATGTGAAAACAATGTGATAACAGGAAGTTTAGTTGAGTCCGACAGTGGGGAAACACAATTCAAACCATATTGCAGTGTCGTTTCAGAATGATAAACAGAGAGTGTGTTTGCGTGGGTAACGATTCACACAAACATATCTGTGAGTTTAACGTTCTGAAATGATAATTGGGAAGTAGAAAACCAAAGTCGGAAAGCAAAACCATCGTCGTGTTCGTTCGAATAACAATTCGAACGAATACGCGCGATGGTGACGCGATCCGACGAAACGAAAACGAAACACGACACGAACGAAGATAAATTAATAAAATAAAATAAATAGCATTTTACAATTTTGAAACTCATCAAAATAAATAAATTAACTTCTTTATAATTATTACATATAAATTATGCGTAAAATTCCGGAAACGCGACGAAAACGCGAAACGAGCAACCGAAACGAACCCGAATACCCCCGGGGTATATAAACATCAAATGAGCTTATTTTCCTCATAATTTCATCAGCCAACCTCTCTCTAATCTCTCATTCACGAACCCTCTCTCTCTAGAACTTTCAACCTTCAAAGCTTCGTATCTCCCTCGTTTGTGGACGAAATCGGGCGTTCTTGGTGTCTACGCGTAGCCCTCGACCTCCTCTACAAGGAAGTACAGCAGATCTAAGCATTTACCCAGCCAAAATCAAGGTATGAGACTAAGAAACATCTGGAAATTAGGGTTTTCTAACCCATGTTTGAAATAATCGTTCAATCGGGTTGAAAACCATGCCATCTTCGACCTTGGACTATCATTTCAACCTCACCACAGTTCGTGCAAGCATGCCATCATGTCCACGAACCCTTGTCATCAGCCGAACCCATCCACAGCTGGCCGAACCCCTCTGCTTCACGAACCTACCTCCACAGTGCCGAACCTTTCATGGCCGAACTTAGCCGGACCTAGGTGCCGCATGCAACGAACCCTCAGCACTGTGTCTATACTTTGGCGATCCTGGATAGCAGTGAACTCAAGTGATCCCGAACCTATGTTCACGAACCTTCGAAGTGCCGAACTCTTGATCCTCACGAACCCATGCACGGTAATGTACACAAACATATAGCCGAACCTATTGATCACGAACGAACCCTAAAACCACCAACGAACCCAAGCATTTAGCCGAACCATCTGGATCACCAAGCGAACCAGGGAAGGGATGGGACTGTGCATGGGCGAACCTTAACTCTATAGGTTCCCTGGATTGTGAACGAACCCCGTTTTCTATAGACCGAAGCTATTAGCAGCCCAACACACAGCCATCTCGTTTAATTGGCCCATCCCTTTCTGTCATCGATCCAACATTTTCAAACGATAGGCCCAACTTTCTTATGAAGCCCACGAAATATTTGCTTGGCAATGGTTACTATTTCAGCCCACTAACAATTGTTTTGGCCCAGCTCATTCGGCCCAAGTTCATGGCCCAACCTTGTTTTGTCTAATCCCACTTACACACGAGACCCATCAATAATTCTTTCGGGCCGAGCACCTACGTTCCCGGTTCAATAAGTTTTTAAGCCCAATAACCATTATTTCGATTCACATCAATTAGACTCGGCCCAAATTCGTTGTTTCGGCCCAATAACGGCCCACACAGGAACCCTTTGATACAAGACTTTAAACTCGGCCCCAAATATTTAACATACGTTCAAACGGTTTAACATGCAATTTAAATGAAAATCAAATAGTTATAGAGTATCATACTTACAATTTTACAATGATTTTGTTAAACTACTACAAAGGTGGTAGATTTAAGTTCCTAACACCTAGGATAATGTGCTTTAATAAAGTAACAAATGATTTCAAGTGATAGTCCAAAGGAAATTAAAGAAACATGCTAAATCACAACAAGTAAATGGGGCCGAATAAGGATAAAGGAGACCTCCGAATGTTAACCAAAATTTAGGGTTAACATCAATACACATACGAACACAATTAGCTTTACAACTCAACACATATTACAAGAGAACATGGAACAAAGAATGATAATCATGATAATGTAACTTCATGATAACAACATCATTCACTCAAATAATTAACATAATGTAATAAGACAAGTTCTTATTTAACCTTGTTAATAACGCGGAGAACATATGACATTGAGAACAATAACACGGACGAACGCAATTACAATTAGTTACTATTGACATGTTGTATTATATCACTTCAATCATGTGCCACTAGTTCAAGTTGATCATGTAAGCCCCTATAATTCGCTGACCAGTTAGTTTGACGTGACTAAACCGATGATAGCATAGTGGTACCATAGGTTTGACAAACCTCTAGCTTGTAGGGCTAGTATGTTGATCGTATTAATTCATTGGCCGGTAAAGTATGACCGGTGACAGGGCGACTTCAAGTCAGGTTCTGGAAAGCGACACATGGTGATATTAATCTGCAGTGATAAGTAATTAATCCATCGTTTCTTGTAGTCTAGTAGACTGAGTAATGTATATTCTCATGTTATATTGCTAGTAACTGTTTCGATGAGGTCTATGGGTACAAAGTGGTAGAGGTAAATCGAATGCATTGAAATCTGATTACGTGAGGATTTCAATGGATTCCTTTTAGGCTCTATGCACTATAAGTCAAGAACAAATTACAAGTGGTTAACTAACACTCTTAATATTTAAAAGTGAAACAACAGTTAACCCCACAATTATAGAATAATACAAGGAACAGATTTGATAAATCTAATATCCTTAACATATATAATGGTTATCTAAACTTCAGTTCGATAACTACAATTACATCATCATATTATTCTATACATGATATCACAGGTGAACAAGAATGAGATGAACATGTGGATTTGGGAATGGAAATCAATAGTTGTATTGCAAGTAGTGTGGAGTTCTAGTAGTGATGTGGTGGGATGTTGGCTAGGGCTTAGTTCCCTTACATATGCCCTATATATAAGCATCACTACTAGGATGATATAATACTTGTAAATATAACTATTGAGCAGCCATTGGGTGAACAAGTGAAACAGATGATATACAAGTAACATTATAAACATTGCGATTGTGCATGTGAATGAATCAAGGTTTTCAACTAACATACTTATGAACTCACCAACCTAGTGTTGACTTTGTTTAAATGCATGTTTTCTCAGGTGATGAACATGTGTAGCTACACATATGCAAGGATTAAGCTAGAGGACTTTTAGAAGACCTAGCTTATCTTGTGTTGCATGCTTTTGGTGACAAAAACAATGAATCATCTTTTGTATATCTTGTACAGATACAAGATATAGTTACATTGATTCTTTTTGGTAAATTTACTTGATTAAATTATGAACGCTACATTGTAATTTAATCTTGTAATTCTATATCATGGATGTGTTAGCATTTCTCATTTATTTATCATGTGCTATGTAAACAATCTGATCATTTGATTATCACTCAAGATATCGCGCCCCGGGAACCTTCCACCCGATGGGAAAACCCGATCCGTTCCCGCTGGCTCGGGGTGTGACATTAACTACTAACAGGCAAGTGAACCTATCAAAAGTAGTGCAAAATAGTAAGTCCAGATATCGAACCCACAGACTTCTATAGAAAATGCAAAACAGACTCAAGGACTTATCTATACAAATTTACTTGATTAAAAATAATTGTTTAAAGGGGGGTTTTGTTACTAATTAATTAAACTTAATTGATAACCTAGAAAAACCGGATTAAGACTCAATAAGGAAAATGCAACAAAAAGTCACGAATAATGAAATGACTACCTAGGGTTTACTCTATACACGTCTAATGTGTTTTAGATTGATTATTGAACTTATTGTGGAACCGGGATCTTTGAATTTTAACTCACGGACAAGTTAGAGTATCTTTAAACTTTCTCAAAGATTCCAACTAAAGTGCCTACAAGTCTTTTAATTACCGGTTTAGGTTAATTACTCTCACAAGTTAACCAACCCTTCAATGAAATATTCTAAAGACCATCTACCTCACAGAAATGAAAATCTCAATACATAAAAGTATGTGGGATAATAAGGAAAATCATCTTGGATTTAGCATGCAAGAGTATGTTCAATTGGCCTAATCCTAGTCTTTTCACAAAGACTTTAACTAGTTATTAAACAATCAAGACACACTAACAAACCCTCACCTCACGGCTTTTGAATTTGGCTAAACATTTAATTCGTTTGTGACCTAATTATCATTCCTATGAATCACTACGTCTAGTAATTCATCCACAAATCAAGAACACCAAGTAATTGACCTAGCATGCACCTATTACACGAAAGACATTTGCCAAAGCACACGAGGAGTCGATAAATCAAACCACAAACAAGATAAACATTCATATACATCCCAGAATCCAAACCAAATCGTTATATCATTGAAAGACACAAACTTGTTCCACAATCAATCATTACAATCATTAAACATGCATATTATAAAACCCTAGGTGGTCTAAAGGGTCTAGCCACAAATCATACTGAAATAACAAAAAGAAATAATGTATAAACCACAATGAATCATCATACGAATAGGAAAAACAAAAAAGGAATAAGAACCGATCACGTTACACCCTTCGGATCACTCTCTTAGGGATTCTTGATGACCGATCTCGACCTAAATCGCTTCTCCTAGCTTATAGTCGCCTCCAAAGGCCTTCTCTCAGTCGTGAATATCGAATACCCCAGCCTCCAGCCGTTTCAGAAACATAAAACTCGAAATTCTGATTTTCCAACCCTGTCACGCTACACGATAGGTATCCAAGAGCCCTTCGCGCTATGCGAGGGTACCCACTACCCGACAAAATAGTCGGGTCAACCGCTATCATTAAAAAGGTCAAATTTGTAATTTCCACCTGTCGCGATACGCGACAGGGTTTCTTGAGGTTGTCGCGTGACGCGAGAGGTTCCAAAATCCATCTTTTCTCTTTCTTTGTCTTCGGGTCCGTTGTCGTCCACCCGGGAGCTCGTTTTCTTGATCTTTTGTGCCATAATAACATGTTTATTACGTGCAAGCATCAAATTTTGAAATTGTGAAGAACCAGCTTAAATCGACTCCAAAAATGAATAAAATTGTACAGAACTCAATAGAAACAAATGGAAAAACAGATGTGTTTTACAACACATAACATCCCCACACTTATCTCTTTTTCGTCCCTGAAAAAGGCTTATGCAAAAATCTGGGATCATAGCTAGATAAAATGGCTTCTACGCAATTAACTTATCAATTCAAAATTCCATGCTCTGGAAAAGATTGCAAGTATTGTTATCCAGTTAAACCCACATTGATTATTCAAGTCCCTTAATCATGGTTCTATTACGTTAATGTTCTACATTTCATCTCATTAGACCCATACTTAGGAAATTTGAAACCAAATCTATCTTGGATTCTAGTTTTTTCAAGTTACCCTCACATATAAACAAAATAAGAAATTTCTCAAATCAGATTTTTATAATGAAAGCAGATGGAAGCGTGAGCATTTTTCTTTTATTTATTTATATATTTTTTTTTCTTTTTTCAATCCATTGAACTTAACTTAGTGGTGTTTCAACCAGGCTGCAACCCGTCGTGTGACACATAAGTTTTTAGTCCAACTTCTTTTCTTTTCTTTTCTTTTTCTTTTTCTTTTCTTTTTCTTTTTCTTTTCTTTTTCTTTTTCTTTTTCTTTTTGCTCAGCTTATTTGATGAAATGGAGGCGCCATAAGACTCGGATTTATTCTCATAAAAAAAATACTTATGTGCCAAACAAAAATCAGATTTTCAAAACTCTTACTTGTTACTACGCAATGACTCCTTTATAACTAGAAAACAGTTTCATTAATTTCAAATCCCCAAGATGTTTCCCATGACAATCATGCATTTAAGTAAAATTATACCAATCCTACGGGACAAACACAACCAGTTGAGCCTACCTACACATCCCATAACCATAGCATAAAACCCAAACCAACAAGTCAACCATGAATGAAACCACAAAACCCAACTTTCCTATCATTTCCCATCATAATTTTGCAACCAACTTAAACAAAGACAAGAAGCATCTAAGCTAAAGATGTAAAAACCAAAATAAAAATAAAAATTTTGACTCGAATACTTAACTAAACTAAAACAAACTAAAATAAATAAACTAAAATTCAAAAACTAACTACTAAAACAAAATTAAACTAAGTTTCCCATCCCCACACTTAAACTATACATTGTCCCCAATGTAGAGAAAAAGGAAAACCCAAAGAAAAACTAAAAATCAAAAACTAAAAACTGAAAATGACTTAGCAGGTTAAAGAGAAGACTGTCGTGTGCCAGTCTTTCCACGTAAGCTCTTCAATCTACAAATTGCTTCACAGGCCATAAACAAACACATGAAATAAGCACAATAAGATCAAACAACCAACCATGAGTCCAAATATGACAATAACTAAAACCAAAACAAATTCAACCACTACCAACCCATTACCACCCAAACCACAAGTTTACAGGGTACAAATGTTCAAAAGTATAGTCAACTGCAACAACCCACACATACAAGCACCTCCCCACACCTACTCCTCATCATCAGCACCTCCTCCACCATCATGTTCGTCTAGAGCCCTGTAAAACTCTGGAATATCAATATGAAGTGAGGTCATCAAGTACCTCATAGCATCTTCCTGTCTCCTCTAATCCTGTATCCTCCAATCCCTATATTGGTCATGATACCCGTCCATCCTATGACATAGAGACTCTAACGTGAGTGGATCGGGTATGGGTTCCCTAAGTGGGTACTGTCTAGGGGGAAATCACGCCTAAAGACCAGCCTCTGCCTATGAGTGGGCACTGAACCCATAACCACATCAGCTGCGGGTGTCCCCTATGGTGGCATCATCTGGGGACCAACCACAAACCCTGCCCACCTTGGTGGGTCATCTCTCTCTAAAATTCCTGCTCTGCGCAGGTCCCTCAAATCAATGCATGTGGTCAATGGGCCCATAATCTTCAAATCTATGCGGTATCTATCAAATACTCCTAAGTACTCCGCCGTGCGGTAGATATATGGACCCATATCTAACCGCGCTCGCCCATGCAATACAAACAGAACACGTCAATCCAATTGACCTTTTCCTCCCCAGAACACCTCCCTACCACCGTACAGGCCAAGACCCTATGGATATATCTCAATAAAGGGTCTCGAATGTCAGACTCTAACATACTGGTAGAGAAAGGAGAATCAGCAATGGTGGCCAGAACTCACTCAAATCCACCTCAGAAATACAGAAATCTCTGTTTTTCTTGGTGGCTCCTCTCAAAGATGACACAAAATTAGGTGACAGAACCTCATCCTTAATATAAAATCCAGATACTACAGCAAACTGAGGAATGGACATCTCATATACCCGTCTACCCAAGGAGAAAGACACGGCGTCCAATGAATCAAACTCAGAGTCGTCATACATGAACGTGGAGTGGAACTCTATTGTCAGTTCCTTGTACTGGGGCCAGTCACATGCCAATACTCTCACCCACTTAGGTCCTAGCAATCTCTCTAACCTGTCCCTTTGACCCAATTGGTCAACCAAATCCCAGCTAATGTTCCTATGACGGAGGAGCTCTAGGGATACAAAACTCTCAAACCTGTCACTTTCAAATGTACCCATCTCAAACATCAGCAATGTGTGGTCTTGCAGTCTTCTTGTCTTGATTATTGGTACCCGTTCTGCCTCTAGATACCGTATGGTCCTTTCATCTCTTTGAAACTGCTCTGGGGAGTTTGGTTCTCCCCTGGGCCTTGGAACTAGCCCTCTCCTTCTTTTCCCACCTGCTCCTGATGAACTAGCTCCAGACATCCCTGAAAACACAGTTAAAACTAAACAAAAGCTGCCAAGTTAGCGAAGACATCAAAATATGTAACCGTATAGCATTTCGTTCGCGGTTACCAAACAATTCAAATTAGGCTTCAAACACAATCCCATAACCAAGCAATCCCAAAAACTGATTTTTATTAATTCATCAAAATCACTTTTTCAAATTCTATTCCAAAAATCAGTTTATGTTTACCTAACAAGATCAAAAGAACCATTTCCAAAGCAAGACATTTACCCAAAAACTCAATCCATGGCTCTTTGACCCAAATAAACACTTTCAAGCATAATGGTGAGCAAATAACTAATAGACTATCAATTCCATCCTACCATCCTGCTAGAATAACAAGAAACACCCAAAAACTAAATTCTAAAACCATGAAGTAAACTAAAAATTTGCAAGCATAATCAAAATGCAAGAAAAACGAGTCTAGTTAGCCACATTACCTTAGAAACGACTTAGAGCTTGTGATTTAGAAGGGAAGATGGATATTTGAAGAAAAACCCTCGTCTTCTTGCTCGAACCCGTCAATGGTGGATGGAGAACGAAGATGATGAAATGGGGTGGAAGAAATAGATGAACTTGAAGGTGGGGATGATGGTATATGAAATGGTTGGTGAAATTTGTGGGTAGATGGTGGTAGAGAGCAGCAATGGTGGTGAAGGTAGGGTGGGCGACGGCTTAGAGAAGAAGAAATGGGGTTAAAATTGAAATCTAGGGCTTGAAAGTTACTTTTAACCATCTGGGGCCGCGCCGCGTAGCGCGAGAGATCGTTGACCTGTACGTTGGCTGGAATCCCTGGTGTAGCGCGACAGATTGGGCCCTAGGTGTCGTGTGACGCGACGATGTCATTTTTCCAGAGAGTTTCCGGCATTTTCATGCCTTAGCCAAATTTTCAACCCATTTTTCTTCCTTAAACACCCAAAATAAATTCTAAGGCAAGTGATACATACCTGGTAGCTCCAATCCACTTTCCTTGCATCAAGATGATTGAAAACCTGCAAAACACAAGAAAACACACAAAAACGAAAACGAAAAACGAAAAATAAATACGAGAAACACACCAAAAACACTAGAAACCTATTATTTACACACTCTACACTTGGGTTTTATCCCAAGAACTCATCAACACTCTCTTATTCAGGTTTCTCTAGGAGCATCTCTTCCTCCTCCTCAGTCTCATCCAACGGTCCTCCAATGTAATGCTTTAACCTATGACCGTTTACTTTCCAAGTGTTACCATCAACTTCGTTTTGCAACTCAACGGTTCCATATGGAAAAACCTCTTCAACTATGTATGGACCCGTCCACTTGAACTTCAACTTTCCTCCAAACAACTTTAATCGGGAATTGTAAAGCAAAACCCGATCTCCCTTCTTAAACTCCTTCAAACCCTTCAACCTTCTATCATGCAAAGACTTGGTCTTTTCTTTGATGCTCAATGAACGTGCATAGACCGCAACACAAAGGGCCTCTAACTCATGAATTTGGAAGTACCTCTTCCTACCCGCCTCGGTAAGATCAAGGTTGACCGTTTTAAGAGCCCAAAGAGCTCTATGCTCCAATTCAACGGGAAGATGGCATGCTTTGCCATAGACGACCATGTATGGTGTGGTTCCTAAAGGTGTCTTGTAGGCCGTTCTAAACGCCCACAACGCGTCGTCTAACTTGTCTGACCAATCCTTCCGACTCTTCCCTACGGTCTTCTCAAGTATCCTTTTCACCCCTCGATTTGCATTCTCCACTTGACCGCTTGTTTGAGGATGGTAAGCGGTCACCAAACGATCAGTGACACCGTAGCTTTGTAGTGCCTTTTCTAACATGGTGTTACAAAAGTGCGTGCCATGGTCACTAATTAAAGCTCTAGGAGTTCCAAACTTACTAAACAACTTCTTTAGGAACTTGAGAACTACTCGGGCATCATTTGTAGGTAAGGCTTGAGCCTCAACCCACTTGACGCATAATCTATGGCCACGAGTATATACCTATTCCCTTTGGACAAAGGGAAAGGTCCAACAAAGTCAATGCCCCAAACATCAAAAACCTCGAACCCTTGAATGGGGTTTTGAGGCATTTCATCCTTAGAGGAGATGTTTCCGGTGCGTTGACAAGGATCACACTTCTTCACAAACTCAGGTGCATCCTGCACCACCGTAGGCCAATAAAAACCACAATCGAAGACCTTTTGGGCGGTGGAATGATGACCATGATGTCCACTCGTCAAGCCTTCATGGCAATGCCTCAAAATCTCTAGGCCTTCCTTTCTACTCACACACCTCCTAAGAATCCTATCTCCCCCCACACGATAGAGATACGGGTCATCCCAAACATACTTACCCGCATCTCTAAAGAACTTCTTCTTTTGTTGAGTGGTCATTCCCTAAATTACCACTCCATGAGCAAGGAAATTTGCCAAGTCGGTGAACCATGGCATTCGTTGCTTCTCTGTCTCTACAAAGTCTATCACCTCGTGAGGGAACCTATCACCAATCTCCTCCTCACGAATCTCACTCCTCTCCGGGTCCTCTAACCGGGAAAGATGATCGGCAGCCACATTTTCAGCCCCTGTTTTATCTTTAATCTCAATGTCAAATTCCGATAACAAAAGAATCCACCTAATGAGACGAGGCTTTGCATCTTTCTTTGCAAAAAGAAACCTCAATGCCGAATGATCGGTGAAAACAGTGGTCTTTGAAAGCACAAGGTATGACCGAATTTGTCAAAAGCAAACACCACCGCTAGAAGCTCCTTCTCGGTGGTAGTGTAATTTTCTTGAGCATCATTGAGAGTCTTGCTAGCATAGTATATGGGGTGAAAATGCTTCTCTCTTCTTTGCCCCAAAACCGCCCCAATGGCATGGTCACTAGCATCACACATGAGCTCAAAGGGTAAGCTCCAATAGGGGGCAACTAAAATAGGAACACTCACAAGCCTCTCCTTCAAAAACTCTAATACCTTCATGCATTCCTCATCAAACACGAATGGGGTGTCTTTCTCTAGAAGATGGGTCATAGGCCTAGTGATTTTGGAAAAGTCCTTAATGAACCGCTTATAAAAACCCCCGTGACCAAGGAAACTCCTAATGGCTTTAACACTTGAAGGTGGTGGGAGTTTACTTATGGTATCTATCTTAGCTTGGTCTACCTCAATACCCGCTCCCGAAATCTTGTGACCTAACACTATCCCCTCCGTCACCATGAAGTGACACTTCTCCCAATTGAGCATCAACTTTGTCTCCAAACACCTCTTCAACATTCTCTCAAGATTCACCAAGCATTGATCAAAAGAGTTGCCATAAACCGAAAAGTCATCCATAAACACCTCCATGGATGATTCAATCATATCTTGGAAAATGGCTACCATGCACCTCTAAAATGTGGCAGGAGCATTGCATAGCCCAAATGGCATGCGACGGTAAGCATAGGTGCCATAGGGGCACGTGAATGTGGTCTTTTCCAGATCCTCCGGTGCAATGGGGATCTGGAAATACCTAGAAAAGCCATCAAGAAAATAGTAAAACTGTTGGCCTGCTAACCGCTCCAACATCTGGTCAATGAAAGGAAGGGGAAAGTGATCCTTCTGGGTGGCATCGTTAAGTTTTCTATAGTCGATGCAAACTCGCCACCCCGTGACCATGCGAGAAGGAATGAGCTCGTTCTTCTCATTCGTGATAACTGTCATCCCTCCCTTTTTAGGGACGACCTGAGTGGGGCTCACCCATGATGAATCCGAGATAGGGTAAATCAAGCCCACATCCATCAACTTCAGCACCTCCTTCTTCACAACCCCTTGCAAGTTAGGATTTAAACGCCTCTGAGGTTGGACTACCGGCTTATACTCATCTTCCATGAGTATCCTATGTGTGCAATAAGCAGGGCTAATGCCTTGGATATAGAGTCTCCAAGCAATAGCACTCTTTTACAACCTCAACACACATAACAGTCTCTTCTTCTCCTTCGCACTCAACCTAGATGAAATAACAACAGGTAGAGTGGAATCCTCTCCTAAAAATGCATACTCTAAGTGGGAGGGTAAAACCTTAAGCTCAAAGGCGGGTGGTGACTCAAAAGAGTGTTTCTTACTCTCCTCCCTCAACTCATCAATCTCTAGCACCTCAGAAATAACCGACACACCCTCATCAACCATCTCAAACTCCTCCTCACTCCTCTCAACTACCAAATCAGCCCCGCACACATACTCAAGACACCTATCTACGTGTGACATGAAAGAATTTATCAAGTAAACTGAATGACATGGGTCACTAAAATCATCTTGATCACCGGGATGCCTCATAGACTTCACAACCTCAAATGTGACAGTCTCATCACCCACTCTAAGAGTAAGCTTCCCATCAAACACATCAATGATGGCCTTAGCGGTCCTCAAGAAAGGACGGCCTAGAATGATAGGCACACTCTCATCGGCCTCCATGTCAAGGATCACGAAATCCACCGGGAACACATATTTGTCCACCTTCGCCAACAAGTTCTCAACAATACCCCGTGGACACTTGAGTGTCCGGTCAGCAAGGGACAATGTCATGCGCATAGGCATAAGGTCACCAAGTGCTAGCTTCTCATATAAAGAATAGGGCATCAAATTGATGCTAGCACCTGAATCTGCCAACGCGTGTCTCTGAGTGTCACTACCAAACAGACATGGGATTGTAAAGATTCCCGGATCTGTCAACTTCTTCGGTAGCTTGTTCAGAATCACCGCAGAACACCCCCCACTCAATGAAACATTAGAAAGTTCCCCTAGCCGATCCTTGCTCTTCAACAAATCCCTAAGGAATTTGGCATACTTGGGCATATGCTAAAGAGCCTCAATGAATGCAAGATTGATCTTCAGCTGTTTAAACATGTCAAGAAAGTGCCCATACTCCTTAGCATGCTTTTGGTGAGCTAAGCGAGCAGGGTATGGAAGTCGTGAATGATCAATCTTAGGACTTGGCCTAACCTCAATCGGTTTCTTCTCAACCGGGACTACTACAGGAGACTCACTGGTCGATACTGTACTTGCTGGGACTGGCCTCATATGCACCCCCCAGGAAATCTCCATCTCAATCTCCTCATCCACCGGTTCTTCTTCCTCTACCTCAACCGGTGGCTCTACACTCTCACCCCTTCGACCACTCCTAGTTGTCTTTGCTTTCACATGAGCATTTGGATTAGGCTGTGTGCTGCCCAAAAATTGGCCTTGGGCCCTCTCATCCAAACGCTTAGTAATATCCCCAACTGATCTTTGAAGATCAAGGAAAGCAGATTGTTGGTTTTTCATAAGAATGTCATGCTCAGCCAGGGTTTTCTAAGTATTCACATCCTTAGCAACCAACTAGGTCAGTAACTCCTCTATCTTACTCATGCTACCACCACCACTACTACTACCCGCCCCCGGTGTATGACTCGGATGACTAACCAAAGAATAACCCTGCCCCTGGTTATGAGATAACCCAGATTGGAAACCAAGGGGATGACCAGAAGAGCGCCAATTAAAATTCGGGTGGTTTCTCCAATTTTGATTATAGGAGTTCTTGAAAGGGTTCGTGCTACCCCTACCATGACCCCCCAAATAGTTAACCTGCTCCTGGTTGACCACCAAACACTCAGATGTGGCATAGCCACCCCTACAAATCTCACACATGTCTACCTTCATCTTCAACTCCTTCACATCCCTCGACAAGGCCTCGAGAGCAGCTGCCACACTAGTATCCACATTAACGTGGTGAACTCCTCTCGTGGAAGAGGAGGAACTAGAAATAGGATTGCAATTCCTATTAGTAGATCTCTGCTCATACTCAGCCCGAGCAAAACTCTCAAACATGTCATTGCACTCAGCAACATCCCTTTTACCCATAAGATGACCACCCGCAGAAGTGTCAAAAACGAGCCAGGGTCTCATAAGTGAGACCATTGTAGAATTTCTCTACAAGGGCCCAGTCAGATAGACCATGCTGAGAGCATCTGCTAAGCAAATTCTGGAATCTCTCCCAAGCAAGGTAATATGGCTCATCGGGTGCCATACGAAAAGAGTGGATCTCATCACGAAGGCGGGCTGCCTTGGTAGGTGGAAAGTATTTCTTAAGGAAAGCATCCCTAAGACTGCCCCATGTAATGAAAGATTCAGGTGCATGCGAGTCGAGCCAAGTGGCTGCTCTTCCCACAAGTGAGAAGGGAAGTAGCTGCAAAAAGATAGCATATTCAATGGCACCTTGAAGATTGAAGGTACCACAGATGCGAGTGAGGCGAGCTATATGTGCTGGAGCATCCTCATCATCCCGGCCATTAAACTGCGAGTTATTAATGGTTGTCATCATGTAAGAGGGAATCTGCCACGAATTTTCATTCATAATGTTTGGCACAGTGATGGGATTATTAAGTCCCGTGAAACCCTCAGTGAAATGCTGGTGGACTGTACGACGGTTTGCCATTTGTGGAACAAAGTACAAATGAGGACTAGAATGAGTAGAAGAATCAGAAGAGGACGGTGGTGTGTGCTCAGAAAAGTCAGCAGAAGTGGGAGTAGAAACACTTACCTCGCTCGTAGACCCTTCAGAAAAGTCTCGCGAATCGCTCATTTCCTTCAATTAACCTTCAGAAAAGAAGGGAGGTTTACGAGTTTTACAACTTGGTCCCTCTTCTTTCCGTCAAGTTTTATCTGTGTTTTAAACTTTCCCCCTCTCACATTTAGGTTTATAAAATGGACTCTTTTAGTCCCTCTAGTTTAATTAACCTACTATTTCAAAAATTTATAAAATCTTTTATTAATTAATTTTTTTTAACAACTTAAGTTTTATAAATTTTATAATATTGTCATTTATAAAACATTTTATAATTTAATACCAACTTATTTTCTATAAACTTAAAAGTTTGTTATTTACTAATTTTGTAACAACAAAACATAAAAACTTATTATTTCATTATAATTCATTATAAATTTTTAAGCTTTAAAATATTCATTATATATATATATATATATATTTGAAAACAAAATAATGAAGTTTTATAAAAGCTTAAATTATGTGTTGTGCTATTATTTTTATCATTGTTATGTTTGAGTTTATGATTACAAATACTTTAGAGAACATTAAAGTCTTTTATTTATTAGGAATTGATCATGATTTCAATAATTTGGATTAAATCAAAACCCTAGGGATTACACTAAGGTTATATTAAAATGTAGTTGTTTCCCAAAGCTTTTGTTATAATTTACAAATTAACTAAGTAAGTTTAAACTAAGTTATTTACCATTTCCCTATTATGTTTTATTCCACCTTGAAAATGTTTACTAAAGTCATGAACATGTTGAGAAAATTTTATATTTTATAATGTTCAAAAGCTTGTTAATACTTAATATAACTCTAGTTATCATTTACCCATACTAGTTCTTTTTATCACCGTTTTGTTATTCATTTGTTGTTGTTTTAGTCTTGTTTTGGTTAGTAAAACATATATTTTATAAGTTATAAATGTTTAGAAAGAGTCAAGGGAAATATCGATGAGCAAAACTTAGTATCGATGGGTTCATAGTTGATTAACACCAAGTGAAGCCCTAATGCGTTCCCCATCGACACCACCTTGTTCTACTCGATCTTGTGACCTCAAATTTGATCCATATTACTTGAAATTGGGTTTAAATTACTTGGATAACCTATGGCAGTATTATCGACAAAATTTATGTTAGTATCGATGGCCTAGTATCGACCTATACTTAGAAAAACCTAAGTGCGGGGCTGTTGACATTGTTTTGGATTTGAATACTCACAAACGAATACAACTCAACTTAACTATTTTACCTTTGTTTTCAATAATTTCACATTGATTTCTCATTGTGTTGTCGGCTATATGATTCCTGTTATTTGTGGAAATCAGATCACAATCGATCTGTTATTGTCATCTATTCTCATGAATACTTGTTATTTCACATGAAATGTTATATATTGTAATTCCAATTCTCATTGAAACACATATAAATGTTATAAATTTCACAAAATTTGTTATCACATAATTTTTATTCACACAAGTAATAACACATATAGTAATGAAAGTACACATACCATATGGTTGCAGGACGGTCAAGTACTAGTGTCACAAGCCGCTAACCCACCACATACTTGGCAAGACATGAATCTGCCTTTAATGGAAATTAAGGCTCTCGCTATGTCTTTCCCCAAATTTTTTCACCAATTGATTACCACATGATCCAAATATATGATTCTTGTGTGATTTTGGAAAATGTTTATGAAATAGTGAGTTGTAAGTTAACAACTAAAAGTAACTAAGACTTAGTGGTTGTCCCTAGGTCAACTCGAGTATTTCTATTCTACCAACCTGATGTTCTTATTTTACTAGTAGTATATATCAATATCATCACACATGTGGCCCAAAATCAAGCATGTCATTTAATGACTTCTTGAGTTACAGGACTTCTTGATTCTTTCTTGATTCATCTTGATTCATTTGCGCAAGTTAGGTTTGATATATGACAGACGTTCCACTAGGTTTGAAATTTGCTTCGTACCTGTTTCGTTGTAAATGTGTACTTGATTCGTTGAAATCACCCTTGTTTCGTACCCATGAAATGTTGATGTGCATAGTTGTTTTGAAAACAAAATCCACCAAAAATATTTGCAAATAATCATGATATAACACACAATAGAAATATAAAATGATAATTTTAAAAACATATCCATGATATAATCGTAAGAAAATAAGTTGGCATGCTTCTCTGCCCCTTAGTTTAAAAAACAAAACCAGTAAAAGGAGGCAATAAACTCAAGTGACTGTGTTGGATGGTTGTCTTATTTTCAGATATGCGAGCTCGTTGTTTGTTTGTATGTTGTATTCAATAATCCTGTGATTTATTTTGTTTGTATTCATAACTATGGTTCATTGAAATCTTCATGATGTGAGTGTTTGTTTTAGTTTGTTATTGAAAACCACGTTTTTGAATTGTTTGCCTAAATTGGAATTAAAGTACATTGCCAAACCTTTGTGAACAATCAATATTGTGATTATGGTTGGACCAATTTAAAATATTTTAGTGTTGAAATAGGTTTAGATATCTCAAATTCTTTCACAATATTAATCGATGCAAAAGGTGGAAAGTTATACATGTTCATGCATGCATGCACGTTCATGTTTAACCACTTCGTTGTTCTAGAATTAGTCATTTTGATACTCATCGAACCTCGATCTACCTAATGTTGATATCCCCACGCTTAGACACTTTAGTGGTCACTCATAGGTCACTCACCTAGAATGGGGTAACTTTATATAAATGTAACCAACTTTCAGCTTTGTTCCAATTAGGTCACTCATACTTTTTTTGTTCCGATTAAGTCACTCATACTTTTTTTTGTTTCGATTAAGTCACTCATACTTCTTTTTTGTTCCGATTAGGTCACTGTACTTTTAATTTTATTTCAATTAGGTCACTCATATGAGTGACTTAATCGGAACAAAAAAAAAGTATGAGTGACTTAATCGGAACAAAAAAAAAGTATGAGTGACTTAATCGGAACAAAAAAAAAAGTATGAGTGACTTAATCGGAACAAAAAAAGTATGAGTGACTTAATTGGAACAAAAAAAGTATGAGTGACCTAATTGGAACAAAGATGAAAGTTGGTTACTGTCACACCACGAGCCGGCGGGACGGATCGACTTCCCCGCCGGGCGGAAGGTTCCTGGGGCGCGATATCGTGTGTGATAATCGTGATGATCAGATTGTTTACATAGCATCAACATTGAGAATAACTAAAGCACAATATAGCATTAATCTAGGATTACAAAGTTAAATCACAACTGTTAATGTTTGATAATTTAACTAAGTAAACCTATCAAAAGAATCAAATGTTTACTATCTTGTAACTATACAAGATATCAAAAGTGATTCACAACAGTGAACAAAATATGTGCTTCTCAAAATCTACTAGGTCCTCTAACTAGGCATCCTAGCATGCATTCCTGAGCCTTAGCTTAATCCTGTACGTCACCTGAGAAAGCATGTAAGAAAACAAAGTCAACACAATGGTTGGTGAGTTCATATAGTTTAGTAGTTGAAAAATAGCTTTAGCAAACCTTTTCGGTAACAACCTTAACCTCATTAACATCACATGTAATATCCAGATCGGTATGCTTATATATAGGGCATACGAAAGGGTCGAGCCTACAACCCGCCCAGATGCCATCCCACCACTTACTAATCCACATATAACACTGTTTTTAATGATAATTAAGCATTTTACCTATCATCCAATTTGATCATAGTTTCAAGCATCATGTTTAGAAGTTTAAGATATGCACCCAATAGCATTTACAACCCTTTCGGTAACAACCTTAACCTCATTAACATCACTTGTACTATCCAAATCAGTATGCTTATATATAGGGCATACGAAAGGATCGAGCCTACAACCCGCCCAGACGTCATCCCACCACATACTAATCCACATATGACACTGTTGTTAATGATAATTAAGCGTTTTACCTACACCCCAATCTCGTTTCCATCATAGCCTTAGCATACTGTTTAAAAGTTTATAAGTTTATAGCATTCACAAAGCTTAGCCTTTAAGTATACTGTACAAGGATAATAGCTTCACATAATCGTAGTTTAGCCTTTACGAATCTCATGCATGGGTACAAGCTTTGCTCTAGCATAGTTTAGCATTTACGTAGCCCATGATTAGATACAAGCTTTGCTCTAGCATAGTTTAGCCATTACGTATCTCATGAATTGATTCTAGCTTTGCATCAGAATAGTTTAGCATTCACGTATCTCACATATGTAGATAATAGCCTTGCTCTAGCATAGTTTGGCATTCACGTATCTCATATATAGACACAAGCTTTGCATTTACATAGTCTAGCATTCATGTATCTCACATATGTAGATACAAGCCTTGCTCTAGCATAGTTTGGCATTCTCGTATCTCATATATAGACACAAGCTTTGCATTCACATAGTTTAGCATTCACGTAACTCATGCATAGATACCAGCTTGCAATAGCATAGTTTGGCATTCACGTATCTCATGCATAGATACAAGCTTAGCATTTAGCATATATTCATAGCTCGTAGCATTTAGCATCTAATGTTAGCATATAGTTCGAGCATATAGTTCATAGCATTCGCATCAGCATATAGTTTAGCATGTAGCTTGTAGCATTAGTATTAGCATTAGCATATAGTTTGAGCATATAGTTTGTAGCATTAGCCTTAACATATAGTTTGAGTCTGTAGCATATAGCATTAGTATTAGCATTAGCATGTAGCATTAGCACTTAGATTATAGTCTTAGCTTTTAGCTTTCGGAATAAGTGTAACAAGCATAAGCATTAGTATTAGCATTAAGAATAAGTGTAAAAGCATTTATAAAACATTTCAATACTTGTTTAAAATGTATAACATGCTTCTCAGTCCCGAGGTAAAACAAATGTGTTTGAAAAGGGACAAATGAACTCACCTTGCTGTTGATGTGGTTGACTAAGTATAAACAAGATTGCACGCGCTCGTTGTAGTATTTGTTGTTGTGTTCACGATCTTGTATTTATTTCATGTTGTTGTAACTTATAAGTATAAGTTGTAGTGAATTGTGTGCGCATATGTGTTAGCCCTAAAATTGGCTAACACTTGTGAGTCTTAGTCCTCATTCGGCCCAATTTACTTATTATTGCGTTTAGTTATACTTAACCCAATTAGCTTAGAAATTAGCACACTTTGTCATTAACTTTAAATCCAATTGTATTTAAACTTGTCATGATATTAAATCTTGAAACTATTTTAGTTTATAACCATCCATCAGATGTATGGTTTAAGACCACATGTTGCTCTTGTTACACTTGAAACATTCCTTACTAGGTTCGTAGATAACTTAAACACAATTCTTGTTGAAACTTGATGTTTTGAGTTTGTGAAATCTAGTGAGCCAAAGTTCATCACCGTTGTATGATCTTTAGAATTTTATGCATGTTATCTTTTAAATTTGTTTCAAGTGTTTGCTTCAACTTCACCCAAGTGGGCCGATCTGATAAATATGGGCCGAGGGAATTGTCATGGGCCGGATGTGAATAAGCTTGGGCCGGATAGATTTATGGGTCGTATTATGATAGTGGGCCGACATCCAACACTCTTGGGCCAGATAAATGCTGCTGGGCCGAACACAAGTCCTAAGCTCGTGAAGGCTTACAGCCCGGCGAACCTTAGGGTTCGTGGCTTGCATGGTTCGGCCAAGTGCATAGGTTCCATCAAGGGTTCGTCTTCATGGTTCGTGTGCCCAAGGTTCGCATGAATGAGAGATTCGGCTGAGGGTTTGCTGTGCATAGGTTCGGCCGGTTAGAGAGGTTCGGCTGAGGGTTTGTGGTGCATAGGTTCGGCACCAGTAGGGTTCGGTTAGCTCCCTCATGGGTTCGGTGATCCTTAACCGCTCACAGGTTCGGTTGATGGGAGGGTTCGGCTACAGGAGGTTTGGTGAGGATGGTTCGCCACAGGTGGTTCATGCACGCAGGGTTCATGGCTCCCTCTTAGGTTCGGCCAAATGTGGTTCGTGGCATCATGCAGCTTCACATGGATGGAAGGTTCGGTCGTGGAAGGTTCGTAGCTATGCATGCAGTTCGGCTGGGTACAGGTTCGGTGATGATGACTAGCAACAGCTAGGTTTGGCAACCAAGGGGTTCGGCCACCCATCTTTCTCACGAACAGCAGCCGGCCATCATCTCCATCGAAAAATCTGATGTTGCAGGGTTGTACCCATGTTAGTGTTATGCCATGATGAGTTCTTGAAGGTGTAGTGTCGATTTGCAAGGCTCTAAGCCGGTTAAAGTTGTGGGTCGACCAAAAAGGGTAGGGAAAACCCTAGTTTTCGTGTGATTCATAGCTTCATACCTCGAGTTTGGCTGGACAACTTCGTAGATCTGTTGTACTTCTAGGTAGAGGACGATTGTAGCTACGTGTGGACACCAAGAACACGAGATTTCACCCAGAAACGAGCGAGATATGGTGATTTGAAGGTGGAAACTTTAGAGAGAGAGAGAGGTTCGGGAAAATGGTTTTAGAGAGAGAGGATGAGCATGATAAATGAGAAACATGCCTCATTCATGCTTTATATACCCCGAGGGTATTCGGTTTCGTTTTGTTTGCTCGGTTCTCGTTTTCGTCGTGTTTCCAGCACGTTACGCGCGTGTTTTATAAACTAAATAAAAAGAATTTATTTTCCAATGTTTGGAAGGTGGTTATTTCTAGTAAATCTTTTAAATAACTTTTTGTTGAATTATTTTATCGAAATTGATTATTTTAAGGGTTTCGTCAACTCACGTCACCATCGCGCGTATTCTATGTATTTTAAATAAAATGAATTTATTTTTAAAGTTTTTAAAAGATTGTGATTCCTAATAAATGTTAAATATTAAATTTTCTTAAATTATTATCGTTCGTTTCGTTTTTCGTTTTCGTTTCGTCAGAACGTGTCACTTTCGCGCGTATTTGTTCGAATCGTCACCCGAACGAACACAGCGTTGATTTCACTTTCTGATTCTTGTTTTCTACTTTTCAGTCATCATTTCAGAACGTTAATCTTTCAGATTTATTCGTACAGATCATCACCTATACGAATAATTCGTCGATTTAGCATTCTGTAACGACATCCGTTATTACTTTGTTTTGTTCAACCTCGCATACGTTTATACATAATAGCATAAAATCAAGCATTTGTGTATCAGTTCAGTGTTGTCTGATGTGTTTCTGACTGTTAAACCGTGAGATTTAATCAGATTTCAGAAACAGTTGCATAATAGTTTAGTGTCAAGCATCAAAATGTTAATAGCATACAATAGTTCACATAGTTTGTACCTGAGTTACTGTACAAGTTACTGTTCAGATCACTGTTCCGGTGACCTTTCCGGCACTGATGTTACAGTTACATTTGTATGACGTTTTCCCTACTAGTAGAATCGACCCTAAGGTCACCGAACCTATTACTATCTATAACACTTGGCCAAGTAATGGAAACCTTCGACATTAGTAAGTTAGACAAAACTTGGTATAGTTCCTTGGAGCCATAAAACTTAGCATTATCGACACCATAGGACTTGGTCACAACTTGTGGTACTTAGTTGATTTTTGTAGCCATCGATCATAACAAGTTCAGATATGCTTAGCCAAGACTTAGAGATCTTCAAAGCTAGCATGTTCGACCCAAACTTAGCCATTTTATTTGGAAGCCATCGAAATTGCTATTAGCTAATGTCGATGGTCACTTGGCAGATTTTTCCAACCATCGATTCTATTATGTTTAAATGTGGCTAGTATCGACCCTACAAAGTTCGAAGGCATCATCTTTAACATCCAGCTCCAAGTTTTGTCAAGTTGTTGCAGGTTCATAGATTTCTCATAAACCATTAGTTTAAGGACTAGGAAGTTATGAAAACGTGTTTAAAGGTGGTAGGAAGTGGTGTTCTCGTTTGAGCTGAAAACTCGAAACAAAAGTTGTAGATCTACCTTGTTCCTGTGAATTTGATCTTTTTTGGCTTGAACCTTTTCTTCTACACGAGGAGAGGGTCATTTTGGTTCCAAGAACACTCGATTTGGTGAAGACACTAAGGTTTTTAGGTTAGGGTTTTTAGAGAGAGAAAATTTAGAGAGAGCGAGAAAAAAAGCTGCAATTTTAGAGAGAGATAGAGAGAGAAATCTGAAATGTGAGGGAAAGAGAGGGAGTGAAGGCTTTTATAAATTTGGGTTCTCTCATTTACGCGAAAACGTGTCGGTAGAAAACGTAACATTAAAACGTAATATTTCTTTGTATAGTAGTTGTATTTATAAAGTTTTAGGTTGTAATTCATAATAAATATTTTAAATAATTTTATGTTATTTTTAAAGTTTATAAAACATTTAATTTTATTGTTTTGTAAGATAGTACAGCTTACACGCATATTCGTACATATCGTCACCTACACGAATCTAATTACGAGATATCACATAGAATGTTAAACCCAACAAATATATTCGTGTGAATCGCCACCCACACGAAACACTGTGAGTTTAATATTCTAATTATGCCATTTGTTTGTTGTTTGATAGTTGTACCCTCACAATCGTTTATGGTTTTCTGTATCACTGTAATTTTTCACTTGTCTTATCTAGTGTGTTATTAGTTGTCTAATCCTCGTTCTCAGAGAATCCGTATTGTGTATGTTGTGTTTTGCAAGCATGTGTTCGTCATAACATACAAGTTTATTGAATATATGCAATGTGTTGTAAAGTGAATTACATATACATACAAGTATCTATACTTATTGTCTGTACACACAGTCTTACCGTACAATCACCTAGCGGTTCATACTGGTTGTCACAATTATAATCTTTCAAATGGATTTCTATATCAAACATTATTCTCATATATTTTCGAAATTTTTTGTTTTGGAGTTTAATTTTTGAAGCTATCGTTAACTGTACTCTTTGAATATGACCTTGTTCCATGTTGGGTTCAGTGGGTTACCGCTTAGTCAATCAAGAACCCTTATTTACTTTTCTTTAAAAAACTAGCTAAAGTTTCAAGGAGGGCATTGAATCGGTATCAAACTCTAGTATGCTCATTTTTTCTTTTGTTCTTGCATTAAATATGTGGTTCTGGAAACTTTGTTTTGGGAGTACAATTAATCTTATTACGCAAGCTGCATCAGATGCACTTAAGTTTATTGGTGTAAGCTAATTGAACGCCATAAACACAGGTACTGTATAATATGAATATTTCATAGATTTGTAGAAATTTTGGGGATATAAATTGTGTTCTCTATAACCTTGTTAAATTATAAGGATTTTTGTTGTAAATAATTTATATTTATTGAAACGATAAAACTTTATTATTTTATAGGCTATAGTTCTTTTATTATTACCTGATTTTATGCAACCTCGTGTGTGATATTATTGTTTAGTTTCACACATATGTAGAAGAGAAGTAAGTGATTATAGCTACGAGAAACCAGGCTGCTGCAACTGAAGCACTCAAAAGAGCAAATAATGGGCAAAACAAGATTGTTAGGGCCATGCTACACCAATGCTACATTAATGTAATGAAACGTTTTACATTAATGTAATATATGGTTACACTATCGTAATTGTTACATTAACGTAAGACGTAAATATAGTTGGAAAAGTAAAAGATATGGAGTGGTGTTAAAAGTTTTGTCATTAGGGAAATCTCTTACACTAATGTAATGCATTGTTACATCAATTTAATGCCACGTAGATCACCTTTGTTACACTAACATAATTGTTCTTTACATTGATGTAATTATTGACAAATTATTTTTTTGTTATTTGTTAATCTATCACAAATAGGAATATCAAGTTTCACAAATAACTTCCTCTTAGCTTCACCTTTAGCTGCTTCAAAACGTTTTGTATCAAGAACTTGAGGCTTCGATTTCATAAGTAGATTGTGATTATCATTGGTGGATGAAAAATAATTGGAATCAACATTATCTTGATCGAATGCGAAGAAACAACAATACCTTTTAAGATGATTTCTTGGAACCATAAATATAAAAAACAAATGAGGCGAATATTATTTTAATCAAAGATTATATTCATATAACAAATTTCTAACTGCACAATTACATTAGTGTAACAAAATAAAGATTATATTACTAAAACAAAAAGTACATTTTGTATATCAAACAAGATACCTTAGCCGTGTAGCTCAGTTAGTTGGTTAACGAGGCGTATCACTTGCAACAACGTAGAAAAAGACTCATCATATCACCTACTATAGAAATTTCTACACTTATTCAATATTTAACAAAGTGCAAAACCACATTAATTATGTCAATGTATCAAATAAAAGGGAGGATTTTTTTTATGCAAAAATTATTTCCATAAAACAAATTTCTAAGCAAACATCATTTTAGTAGGATATAAGCAAAATAACAATCCAAACATCAATGGAAACATCATTCTGGTTTCTTGGAATATCATTACACTCCATTTCAATATAAACAAAAATCGGCCTAGGCACATCATTAACAGATCGAACCATGTCATACTTGGCATAAGCACCATTACACGCTCATCATACCTACTAGTTGGATGCACCGATTAATTCTCCCAATTAACTTCACTAGTGCAATACATTGTTATTTAGCGTAATTGTTACATTAATGTAATACCATTAGTGTGTAAATATTGTTGTAGTTGTATGTCTCTAGCGATAATCATATAAGAAACAAGTAATCTAAACATCGATTATAGATTCCAGCTTATTACAATGCTTCAGAAATAACAAATTTCTAACCAAAATAAAATTACATTGATGTAAGAAAACATAAATTACATTGATATAACAAAACATAATTACATTGATATAACAAACCAAATTTCTGACAGAACATTTCCTAGGTATATGATCACACCAAATTGAAATAGAAACAAAACTTTGAGAACCAACTTAACAGACAATAGAAACAAAAGTTACACTTATTTTTAATCCTAAACTTATAGTTAAGAAAAAAAAAATATTAGAATTAATATTAGCTGGGTTATACGGGTTACTACAATATAAATGACTCGTTATAAGATGTTGAATGTTGATTATATATTTAGTGTTACATTCTGTAAAAAGCTCGGACTTTTGTAAAAACTTTTGAAAACTCTATGTGATCAATCATATGATCTACATAAATTTTATTTTAATTTTTTTTATTCATAAAGATATCAATGTAGTATTATCTATTTATAAAAAAATCATCATATTTATTCTGTTAGGTATATTGTAACATCATGATGATAAAATATCAAAAGCATAAGAAATTGTTATTATGTATACATAGCGCAATACTACATAAAATGATTTTTTTGGTAAAAAGTGTAATATTATATAAATATCTTTAGAAAATAAATTGAATGGTTAATAATAGTTTTTTAGTTTTACTAAAAGTTAAGAATTTTCTTATGTTGTTTTTTTCGACATGATGTTATGTATATTCAGTGCTATAAAACTCGGCCTAGGTGACCGAGTACTCAGTAATCGACAATTCGCCAAACCGATTTTCTTCATCTTGGTATGATCGACTTGAAATCGGTCCAACTCAAACCAATTCAGCCAAGAAATTCAATCAAACTCATGCAAGTCAGATATTCGTTGTCTATGACCGTTTTTTTCACTCTTTTTCATCAATTATTGGTTGATTTTCCCAACATAAGTTTTATTTGAATTACTATTCACTTTATTTGTTATAAATACTAATAAAGTTATGATCTTCGACATGTATATAATTTTCTAAAAAATTTTTTTATTATTAATCATATCCAAGTACTTCCAGCCTATGCCGAACACTCGCAACTCTCCAGTCGACTGACCTGACAGTGCCTAGTGACTTCTCCAACTATGCATAAATGTAATACTAAGTGTAACGTGTGTGCATTTGTGTGTATATATGACAGATAATTGTTGAAAAGAGTAAAAGAGAAAATTTGCACTCTCAGTTAACTTTTTTTTAACTAAAATCTAGTTCCAAAATGTTTTTAAAACTCAAATACATTTTATATGCTTTATTCATACTATAAAATTTAAAATTTTATCTTTGTTTTTATACGAGCATAGTACTAAGTTTTGGATATTTATAAAAAGTTGTCATAACATAGGCAATGCAAAAGTATTTGTATTTTTTGAAATATGTTGATAATATTATGTTAATATACTAGCTTATTGACCCCGTGTATTACACGGGCTGAATCATAAAATTATATTAAACAATACGAATTAGCAATTAAGAAATAAAAATTGTAAAATGATCTTTTGTGATAACCTTTTGTTTTTTAATTTGTAGAATGAAGTTAATTAAAAACAAATATTAATTACAGAATGATTATAGATTTAAGAATCATAAAAATTTGAAATCATTCATAAAATATAATTATCATCATTATTCTTTCTTTTTTAATTAGAATTTAAAATTTGTGTATTGAGTGTCTTGATAATTTAATTTGAAAATTTTTTGAATTTCAAAATTATTAATCAAAAATGGAAAGTTGGATATGATTAGATTTTAATTAGTATTTAAAGAAAATAAATACCATTTTTTCAAATTAGGAAGTTTGGCTTGATTCCATTTATTAATTTAATTTATTTTTAAAATATTAAGGATTAATATAATCATGACAAGTGGCATCAATTGCAATCTATTCAATCATTTAGTGACATGTGGCATGTGTTTTAACCAGAAAACGACAAGTGGCGGAGTGTTATTCTTTTATTATATAGTATAGATTGTATTCTCTATTTTTATATTATTTAAACTTTGATGTGAATATATATTGTGCTGATATTAAAAGATGTAACTACTGAACTTTTATCGTAATAAGGTATTATGTTTTATATGAACACATTATAAAATATGATAGCACATAACAAAAATATATTATCGTAGTACAATATGAAAAAAACATGTGAAATTGTGTTTCAATTTGAGAAAGTTAGCTGATTATCTAATAATATTTATTAATTAATTAATTTCTCTCTTTAGATGTCATGATTGCTTTTCCTCTTTGTTTGTATAAATATATAGAAATTCCCTTTTTTACCTTTTTCTATCATTAAAATTTTTAATTAATAATAAAACTAATAGTGCATTAATCTTAAAATTAAAATCATCTGATTAAAGTCTCAGTTTATCAATTACACTTTTTATAAAAATCTTATTTTGTATTTGATCCTAAACCTGTATGTATATAAATAGAGAGATGAAATATTTCATGGTTAATCTGAAAGCAAAATAGAAGAAAATAAAGTCTACCACTATGTATTAGCCAAGGATTTAGAATGAACAAAGAAGAGAGGGGGATGAAATATTTGATAAAACAAAACTATAGAAACCAAAAGAACCTATGAAAAAACTTGTGAACTATGATGCTCCTTTAAACCGATTCGAGAATCTTTCATCTTGTATTATGAATCGGGTCTGACCCTCTTCGAATTCTCCTCTTGTTTGATTGATTTGGATCAAACATCATTGCAGGTGTTGGTGCGATATTCACAAGTTCATCAACTTTTAGAACACGTGAATGCCTTGAAAACAATCTTTCTTCTCCCCATCTGAAAGCAAGATCAATGTTTCTACGCGCCGAAACCTTCTCTGATTGAGTAGATAATATGATACAAACAAAGATCATCATCATCGGTACTCTGCAATTAGCAATCCCCATTGTTGGAGAGAGAGAGAGAAGAGTGATGATGGTGCGTTTATTTATGGAATGTGACTGTTACATATAAGGCAGAGTTTGATCTTTTATTAGATTTGGATAAAAATAAAGGCGGAAAAAAGCCAAGTAGATTCATTCCAATCATCAGGTTTGATGCAATATGAGAGAGAGAGAGAGAGAGAGAGAGAGAGAGAGAGAGATCAGGCAGGGGATGTTCTTTAGATGACACTGACAGGTTTGAATGTAAAGTAAGTTGGAACATCACTCTTGGAATCTTTATAGAATTTGCTACTTATTTCACTTTCATCTGCAGCTTCCTTGCAAAGGAAGTGAAGGGTAAATACATAATTGTGAACCAAAAAGCTTCTAGCCTAGCGGTATTGCGATAAAATGAGAGAAACTAAACCTCATTAAGATCTGAGGTTCAAACCTAAGCAAGAGAAAATGTTTACAAATTTATCTGGTTCCTTCTTATCTGACGGTAAGCTCTCACGACTGTCGAGAAATCAATCTTGGCTACACCGCCCAGTTCCCAGTGACCAGCACGTGAAGGTCCTTTGCCGTTCAAAAAAAAAAAACAAAATTCCGTTCTTGGATATAAAAAAATAAGTATATAACATATAGTAATTCGTATATGATCCAAACATTGGAGTAGTGGAAAGTGCTCAAATGCCTCTTGCATAGGTATGAGATTTTTTGTACTGGTTTTCTAGTTTTAACCGCCTTGAAAGCCACATGCTCAACGCAAGCTATCTTTTACCAGATCTTTCACAAGTTACCGGCGAATTGGTAGCATCCATAAGTTTTTAGTAACAAGTTATTACGGTTAGTAAAAATAACTATCAAAAATGATAATATAATGATAGGATAAGTAGATTAAAAACACAAATTCTAAATAACTACATGGAATAAAATACAAGACTCCTAAAGCAATCAGAGATTGCAACAGGTGCAAGAAAGCCAGATAAAGGAAAAGCTGAGGGAATAGAAACATCTTAAAATAAATAACTTACCAAAGAACTTGCTTTATGCTCTCTTGAACTCAACTTTAGAATTCCAAGCTCTTATATCCATGCAATTTATAACCACTTAACCAGTCTTGGTTTCTTGTGCATAATTTCTGCTTTATGCTTTTCTTTCTTTCCCTATAATCCATTTGTTTTACTGTTTTTACACTATTCCTTTTCTAGGTCTCATTTCTCTTATTTTTTGAAAAATTTCATTTCACTAGTACAACATTAAATAAAGGATAAATATGTTCAAATTCAATACAAGAATACAGTTGGTAAAAAGCTTTTAGAACACAATATCAGCCCGAACACACAACTCAAATGCAGGCTATAACCTCACAAATTTAATTTTTATATATATAAATTCAAGAACAGAAACATAAGAGTTATGTTTTGTGCATCATTATTGAAGTGGGTCATGGGTTGCGCTTACTGGTGGTGTGGCCATAGGTGATGGAGCCATGGCAGTCCCTGGTGCAATGGTGACCTGCAACCCTCCATGTTGCCCTGCCTGGATCATGAATGCAACATCTGCTGCCGCCAGTGTTTCGACTTCCTGATTACTCATAAGAACGGCATAATAAAATTAGATGTTTGCTAAATCCTGGTGTTTGAACTGGGCTGTAGGCAACAAGTAATTAAGGGGGCAATTGTGAAACAGAGGAAAATAAGTGGAAAATAGGGGGGTCACATAAGTTAGCAATTATATCATAATGGGTTCATGCAAATCCAACCTCTTGTACAAACCAATATCGCCTGCTTTGTGCCATAGGAGCTCACTACTTTATTTTGCCGTTACCAGAGTAGAGAATTCTCAGGTCACCATTCTGGCATTAACCATCCTAGAAAAATTAACTGTGGAGCTTATCTTTCATCAACAGCCGAAGCACCCAATACACTATTAGACATGACACCATTTCCCTCCAAACAGCCAAAGATTTAAACTAAATATTTGAAATAATTTGAATAGTCAGTAGATAGAATGTATAGTTATATTCTTCCTATTTTGTTGCAACTAAATCCTAGTCTTTAAGTTTGTAATCTATATTTATTATCTCATAAATTAATGAACTAATCAACTGATTGAAAGTCTTGTATGTTATCAAGCCAGCCGTTCCCCACCTACCAAGTTGCCACCAAACCTTTTTTTTTTTTGGCCAACCTTCTTCTGCACAATCTCCATCGACAGCACCGCCATATCCTCTCCTGTTTCCTGTATTCCTCTTACTCAGCCTTCCCTCACCATTATTAACTTCCCTGAATCTCTCAGACTCACCTCCACCATTTACGTAAGCTAAAAAACACTTCACATATTGGATCTCCACAAATTCATTGATAGACCCCATCCTTCACCCACTTCAAGCAAAGACGTCACTTTTATTATTACCTGATACGGTTCCACCCTTAAAAGTCTATCAGAGGAAACGTTTTAAGAAAGTGAATCGTGGATCATCTGATTGACTTCGTTGGAGCAGCTTGATTTGTTGTACGAATTTGGGTTTGACCCATTCCATCCACTAAGGGACGCGGGAAAGTTTAACATGGGGTAGTGGGAAGCTGAGAACGTGGAAGTAACCGCACAAGTAGTTCTTTAAGTTTGCTATTTTTCATTTGTTTTGTTTTTGTCTTGTTTATTTGAATTTATCAACTTTGTAAGTTGTTGGAGATTTTCAAATCTCGAATCAGGCTAGTGAAATCAAATCCTCTATTAGAATTTAGTGTTTATCATCACCGCGCACACCGATTGCCTAGCATTATGCCTGGCAAAATGGGCGGGTTCGGTCGGGTTGGGTAACGGGTCAGAACGGGTTCGGGTAGGATGGGTGCGGGTCAGAACGGGTTTTAAGCAAAATAAGTTCGGGTCTAAATGGATTGTTGTTAAAAAACATCAATTTAATTTAACTTTAGATGTGTTATAAGTAAACAAATAGTCCATTTAGATAATTTTTAGTGATTTTCTCATCAAATATGTATTTAATCATTCTTAAATGTTTGACTCCATTGCATTTACATATTTTTTGGTTACCCGTCTTGACCCGCATTGTGTTCAAGTGCTACCCAACTCAACCCATCCAATATTATCATGTTACCCATTTCAACCCATTATACTACAATTGTTTACCCAAACCAACCCATTTCCTTTGACATGGGTAACAATTGCCACCTCTACCTAGCATGCTTCGCCAGGACTGGTTTCTCTTTGCAGTCTTCATCCCCAATACTACCAGTCTACCATCACTTTTTAAATGGAAAATACTTTCCAAGACCTATGCTTCCAACTCATACGGTGATACTAAACAAGTGCAACAACGTTTGAAACAATCCTCTAAGACCACGGATCAAATCATCACTGTTCACATGCAATATGTAGAAAACACTGATGATGAACTCTCTATTCTTAGTAAAAGTTGGATCCTACGGACATTAGCGATGTCATTCTCCATTTCTCCATGGCATAGACTAAACCTAATACAACTCAGTCATTGATGTGGGTCATAGGGTGTTCATGGTTCAATTTCAACTTGTAAAATTGTCCAAACCATTCATCGGTTCCGTTCAACAATCGGTTTTTCCTAAATATTTGGTCGGTCGATTTCAAAAGTGTAAAAGTACAGTGAGCAGTTTGGTTTACAGTGTTATCAAAAATCGATCGTAAAAAGGTAGCCCGGGCCAAGTAGATAACAATAGCGAATAGCAGTGAATAACGATAAGCCACCTATATGCTACGTAGCGAATAGCGGTAAATAGCTACCCATTTCGTGTTTAGCAATAAAATAATATAAAAACTCAATAAATACGCTACAACTTCTTACTACTAATCATTTAAATCTACATATTTCAGCTTATCATCATCATCATCGAGAACTAACGTTGGCACAAAATCCTTATAGGTCGCATCATCATTTTCTTTGGCTTCTGCATCAAAATCATCTTCATCTACTAACATCGTTTTCTTCAGCCTCGAGCTTGATGTGGATGTCTAGGCACCCATTTTACCATTGTTGCCACTTTGCCTTTTACCACCCCTTGATCTTGTTGAATAAGCACCTCCCCAACCCCTTTAGCCATCGCAACATGACCCAATGTCAAATTTTCACCCTCAAACACTTGGACATTCTCTTCATCCTCCTATAAGGCTTCTTTCAACCATTGATGAGGATCTTCTACATTTCCTTCATCTAAGAGAATCTAAATCAATCATATCACACACAGCAGATCATGCAAGAGACACCCTATTTCTTTTCATAAACTCCATGTAAAACTCATTGACCATGAGTTATCCTTTTCCTTACACACCCTCCCACATATATCGTTCAACGCAAACAAATACCTCTCATTGCATACCATCGCCGCTCACGTGCTACTCCTACTAATGTTGTTTCCCCGACCACTAACCCTTCCAATTTTCCTCTTTCCATACTCAAATCTCCTTCACTTTGTTTCCCAACTTACCCAAACGCTCTTGTGTCATTTTCGTAATTTCAATACCTCTTTTTAACTACCACTTACTCACCATCACTACTATCCCCTCCATAAACCAATGGCTTCATGCAATGAAATCCCAAATACCATTTACCCCAACTTTGTTCTTTATCACTCAAATCTGCAATCCATTCCTAAACCCTAGCTATCACTCAAGCTCTAAAACAACTACTTTGGCGCAAACCCATGCAAGATAAGCATAATGCTCTTATTCACAATCAAACGTGCTCCTTTGTTCCTACCAATTCAAAACCCAACCTCACTAGTGGCAAATGGTTTACCAAATCAAACTAGTCCGTTGATCGCTTAAAAGCCCGACAAGTTGCCAGGGAATTCTCTCAATGCCCTAGTTAAGATTACACTGAAACTTTTAGTCTGGCTATCAAACTGACTACTCTACGTCTTATCCTTGCTCTAGCTACTTTCCATGAATGGTGTCTTTGCCAACCTGACATCAATAACACTTTTCTTCAAGATACTCTTACTAAGGTTGTTTACATGTCTCAACCACCCAACATTACCACCCTTCCTTTCCAATCACAATGCAAGCTCAATAAACCAATTTATGGTCTGTCAAGCTTCACGTGTCTGGTATGATGAACGAAATATAATCTTCTCTTAGTTCAATTCAAGCGGACAATCTCTGATCCCTCGTTCTTTGTCAATCACTCCACTTCACCTATATACATCCTAGTATATGTTGATATGATCATAACAGGTCCAAACTCCTCACTAATCAATAGTATAATCCGTGACTTGCTTCTCTCTTGAAGACCTTGGTACTATATCCTACTTGGTGTTGACGTTCTACCCACCAAAATGATCTTTTCTTCTCTCAACCAAATACATAATCGATCTTCTTACTCGTGCCAACATGGGTGATCGTAAATCAACATCCACCCACCGTCCCACAACACTTAGATCTGTCAACCAAACTTGATGGCACACCTTTGTCATATCCTATAAAATACTGAAAGTGAGGGCCCACCAATACTTCTCACTTACAAGGCCAAATATCGCTTTTACCATGAACAAACTCTCATTGTTCATGCATTCGCCCTATGATCATCACTAGACTGTCTTAGATAGTTACTACACTACCCATCATGGCACACTACAGTATGGCTTACTTATCCAGACACAAATCACCCTTATATCTCCATCTTTACTGTCACCGAATAAGCTAGTGACAAGCGAACTTACTTTAGCACAAACACGTATATCGTTTGCCTTGGCTCAAACCCAATATCTTGGAGCTCTACAATAGAAGTGTGATGGCTTTTGTCCCTACTGTTTGAACTTGGTAACACCTCCATCATCACACCAACCATTTATTATGACAACCTAAGTGCCACACACTACTTGACCAACCTAATTTTCCACTCTAGGATGAAGCATTTTTCCTTAGACTTTCACTTCATCCCAAAGAAAGTTTAAGAAGGGTCCATAACAGTCACTCATATTGCAGGGGATGATCAACAATGTGACACCTTTACCAAACCATTGGTCAAACACAAGTATCACCTCCTTATGTTCCATAATGGCTTTCTTATATTCCATAATGGCTTTCGTCCACGATCATCCATCTTGCGGGGCCTATTAGACTTAACAACATTTCCCTCCAAACAACAAAAGATTTAATCTTAATATTTGAATTAATTTGAATAGTCAATAGATAAAATGTATATTTACATTTTTTCCTTTTTTTGTTGCAACTAAATCTTAATCTTTAGGTTTGTAATTAGTATTTATTATCTCATGATTAAATAACCTAGTCAATTGATTGGAATTTGGAAATCTTATATACATATTGGTTCTTTTTGAGATCAAATATTCCTTATGACCCAACAGCTGTTTGACCTATTACCAATATGGGATTTGCCCAAAGTCACAATTTGGGTAAAAATTGTGTCATTTCACAATGAGGTTAACCCACCAAAACTTTTTAGCCCTATTTTGAAACTTATATATAGAAGGTAAATTGGATTTTTATAGTTCAAACTATGACCTATTGATCGACAATAATCCGTATAAAAAATTTAACCAATGATAATTCCAACTTTACCAAAGGCAGTAGCATAATCATCAAAGATTTACACTTAACTTAACTTGATTTCTATGGGATTTTGCTTCATGTTTCCCCATTTTGTTCGGGTTTCACCATTATGAATAATAACAAGTGTAAATCTTTAATGATTACGCTACTACGATTGCTTTTGGCAATAAAAGTGAAAGTTGGGATTATCATTGGTCAAACTGATAGCATTGATTATTATTGGGTAATAGGTCATAGTTTAGAGGTGGCAAAATAGGTGTGGATCAAGTCAGTCGTTCATCAATATGGATCAATGTTAACTTTGATGTTAGAAAATAGGGTCAAGACAAATTGTGACCAACACCTTTTTTCTTCGTTTTTTAAAGCAAACTTGTTATTTTATAGCATACAACAAACAACAAACACACTTACCCAGCATATTCCCACTATTCAGTAGGGTCTGGGGGAGAATGATGGACACAAACCTTACCCCTATCCCAGTTGGGATAGAGAGGCTGCTCCGAAGGAGTCCCCGGCTCAAAGTTATCGTTTGAAGTTGATCATCCCATCACTTTTAACGTTATTTTCACAAAATAAGTAAAATAACGTTAAAATTAGTCCAATTTTACTTTTGCCTCTTGAGGGCCCACGCATATGTACATTATATGCATGCACCGCAAATGGGGCGCAAGTTATTTTATAGCATATGAAGAGAAAATAATACATTCTTAAGATGATAATATTACATTTTTAGATTAATCGAATTAAAGTAATAAGCTTTTTAACACACTTTTGACAACTTAAGGCCCATTTGACTTGTTTCCTTTATTTATTTTAATTTTAACTCTTTCACCGTTTAACTATATAATGCATCCCAAAATGACCCTTTTGTCATATAGATGGGATGAGAAAAATAAAAATAAAAAATGAGTAATTTAGCAAAGATCATTGTGTTTTACCTGTGCTTGTCTGCGGCGTTGCAATATACTGATTGCCCAAATCATTATGTAGCAAGGAAGAAGAAAACCAGCAGCTCGGAGCAGGAAAAGCTGTCAATAATATTCAACTTATCAAAATTTGCATAAAAATCTTCCTTAAGCATTATTTATCATGTGAAGGGCCTTAAATATGTTTTATCAGGCAAATATAAATGGTTGCAATCAATTCCATTTACAGCAAAAAATACAGAAGGATCATCATCATCATCACTATCACCGTCTCCAATAGTCAGAGCATGCCTCAATAACAGAAGAGCCATCAACTGCCCAAAAAAATGCAAAACAGTTCAGAATTATATGATTATTCAAAATCTGATCCTAATTTTTTGTCTTACAATGATAGCAACTGAACGACATAGGGAAGCACCACTGGCATTGGTGTCTTCATATTCATCATAGTCTGACTCAACAAGGCGTTGTTCAGCAGATGCCATAGCCAAGACTCGAGGATCATTCAGATCTAAAGGAGTACCAGAAAGTGTCCAATTTCCACTGCAAGAGGAAACAATGCTTGGTTAGCTATCAGATTTAAAAATAAATCTCAACTTATAAGTCAGTTCAAAATTGACACCAATAAAATATTTGTTTATTGTAGTGATGATGATAGGAAAACATGCCTGATGTCGATTACGGTGTCATCAGATTGAGGTGGGGGGGCAGTGTAACCGTGTTTGTAAGCCTGTATAATCAAGAGTTTTACAAAAAGTCAACAATCTATGTGTGTTACCCTAATAATATCATTGTGCTGATAAAAATATTAGATGCCAAAAAAAGTTTAATATTCGTTAATAATTGTTAGAATGGAGGGGCTCAACCCTCTCAACCCCACTAACCCTAACCCAATAAGAAGTCATGTCATTTTTACATTAAACTACCTTAGCCACCAAACCCGTGAACCTGTGGAAGGAAGCCAACCAGTGAACAAACTTGCCACCAACTTGCAGCGGTTAAATGCTTGATTCGTGAGCTCATGATCCCAACCCACAGCCCCTACCTAAGCCCAGTATAGCCGTGAACCCCTTCCAACTTGAAACCAAAACCAAGTTTCAACCCAACCGCCCTTAGTCCCCCATCGAAACATGATAAAGGATACAATGACTAATTCACCATGATAGAAGTGATAGAAGTGGGCAGTCTTTTAGAAATAATTCAATACCAATAATATTTCAAAGGGGTAATAAAGGAACCTCGGTTTTATATTGCACGCTATAGAAAGGCATAATGCGAGGATGCGATGTTATTCCATGATGAGTGCATCATTAGTGCATATGCTCTTGCATGATGTAGTGTGATGTGATGCATCATGAAGTTGACCAATATTAAAATGATGTGATGCATCATGAAGTTGACCAATATTAAAACAATTTAGATCATTGACTGAATTGGGTTTTAGTTTTTCAAACCCTATTGAACAAATCTAATTATCAATTGAACAATGTTGACCATCAATTTAGCAATGGGTTTGAGTATTTGAACAAATTAGGCCATTGATTAAACAAATCAGACGAGATGATGAAAATGCCTTAAATTTTAGTTTGCAAGTTTTTAATTTATAATATTTTCTAAAGCAATTTTTTCATAATTTTCTAATAACAAACGCCTCACATACATGATGCGTGCACATCATACGTTGCGCATCACAAATCGGCTGTTGGGATCTAAAAGCATCGGAGCACCACGCACTTTTTACAACCAATATGGAAACATAGCAATGTATGTCTCAATGAACGTACAGACTGTTAAGTATCTCTGTATCTGATAATAGTTTTATAATATGACTAAAGCAAACAATATAACCACAAAGACTTATTATCATGTTCATAGTGGTTTGTCACAGGAGAAGAAATAAATTGGCTGCAAAACAGGAATAAATTAGAAACAGAGGTACCTGATGACAGATTTCACAAATTATATCTCTTTTCTCATTGCACCATCGCTGAACACACTTCCTATGAGCAAACTGCAATATAAAAGTACTTTAGTATTAGCATGCTTTAAAATAGAACAAACACATATAAAGCTTACATGAGGGCATAAGCCAAGCTTCTTCTTCTTTTTTTTGTTATGTTTTCTACTCTTATCAAATTATATTTATGTTTGGCATATAACATGAACATAAGCATAAATATCATTAAAAAACCACTTTAAATATCAGGAAATTTGCCTTGAGGCTGCCACTGCAAGCACAAGGAACTTCAAGATTTTTTATGCTATCTTCCTCCTGACAGATGCGGCATTCGATTGACTGAATTAATGGTTCTTCCTCGCCAGATGAATAATATACTTCGTCTTTCTTTGTATCAGTAGGCAAACCAGAAGTTTGACTGCAAGAAGCCTTTGGAACAAACCCTAAAGCACCCACCTCCAGGGGTTCCACATGCTGATCATCGCATAAAATTAGTTGTTCTTCCATCTGAAAAAGAAAATAGATTAATCAGCACAAAACGTAACATTTTTATCATCTTTTAAACCCTACAGGCTATAGGAGCTTCTTTACTATTTTAGACAAAACCTTTTGTTTTAAGCCCCTAAAACTTAGTAGTCCTCGAACAAATTTTACAAATTAGGGTTCCGGTTATGAGTGGCAATGATATTTGACTCCACTTCTTCAATCTGTGTATGTGAAGTGCTATAGGCCGAGATTCATGGATGTTCAACTACTCTTATTTAATTTGATAAACTTCATACACAAATTCTTTTCTGAAATTAATGTTATACAGAAAACAATAACAACCATACTCTTGTAAATCTCACTCGTAGCATGACTATTTATAGGGTCTAAGGAGGGTAGGATGTAGGCAGACCTTATCCCTCTATCCTTGAGGAATGAGAAGTTGATTCCAAGAGACCTCTAACTCAAATATAAATAGACATGATCAAGCAAAATATTGACATATGGAAATAGAGAACTGCTAATATAAGCAACAATAGCTGCACAAGAAGTGGCAACATATGTAATTGCATAATATCATAACACATAATATCATAGATCAAGCACATATACATGAGATACAGTAGAGGTATGCATGGCAAAATAGACGGGTTGGGTCGGGTTGGGTAACGGATTAGAACGGGTTCGGGCCAGGATGGGTACGGGTCAGAACGAGTTTTAAGCAAAATCAGTTCGGGTCTAAATGGATTGTTCTTAAAAAACATCAATTTAGCTTAAGTTAAAATGTGCTATAAGTAAACAAATAATCCATTAGGATAATTTTTAGTAATTTCTCATCAAATATGTTATTAATCATTCTTAAATGTTTGAATTCATTGCATTTACATAGTTTTCTGATTACCCATCTTGACCCGTATTGTGGTTAAGTGTTACCCATCTCAATCCAGTAAATATTATGATATTACCCATTTCAACCCATTATACCACAATTGTTTACCCAAACCAACCCATTTGCTTTGATTTGGGTAAAAATTGCCACCTCTAAGTAGAGACAAAAAGAGTTTATACAGACATACATCTATAAACAAAAACATAAAATGCTAGAAGAATCCGAGATTTTCCAAATATTCAGTAAATCAAAACATTTTGTATGAATTTTCCTTGATTTCCACTTGTGTTAATTGTTCACATTGATTTGGCAATACAAATGTTGCCATAAGGTTATGAAAAGGCAACAAAGTTTGTTCACGGTTTATGCTCGTGATAATTTTAGCAATGAAGGTACGCCAATATTAAGATTGTAAGCAAATTAATTACGTAGATTACAAAAAGGCCCCAATTTTAGGGCCTAAAAAGGTTGAGCAGAAACCCTAAGAGTTGAATTCGGGCCAACTGCTACAAACTCCCAATGGTAGACTTTAAAACACAATTGTCAATATACCTTCATAATATTACAAAAGTAAAACAATTGAATTACAATCATCAATGAAGCTGATCGTCAAGTTTTCATCACTAACAACGCCCATAAGATAAAAAATTACATGTCACCATCTGGAATTTGAGCAAACGCCTCAAATTTCTTCTAGTTATCCAGAATTATAAAGAATGAACCAAAGCTATCCGATTTACAGATATGAAAATCATTAACGATAAATGTAAGAAACTAAAACCGAAAACCCTACACTTTGAAAGTCAAAACGGAGATCAAAACATAGAAATTCATAAGACTGATTGGAAAATGAGAGAAGATTGAATTGGATACCTTTGAAGAAGTGATCGAGTAGGAGTTGATTTTGGAAACAGTCGTTGGAAGCTGGATATTGTTATCCTTCAGTTCGTAGAAGGGGGTATTAACCTGGGAAATGGACATTTGGATACAATACAAGGAAAGGGATATACAATACGCGGATCAATTTTTTGGACCCTTTTACACGATGTTTTGAAGGTCGTTTGTCTTAAAAAAGCAGATGTTCGTAAGCCTTATGTCCGATAAAAAATTTTATTTTATATATTATAATGATAATGTATATAAAAAAATAATGAAAAAATTAAAAAACAAAACAAACTTTCTAGGTTCTCTTGTTAACTAATTAATTTTTTAACCAAGGGTTTATAGCCTAATGGTTACCCCTTGACTTTCCTATTGGAGGTTTTGGGTTCGAATCCGGACTGAGGCATATTTGCGGAAGCAAGGTCAGAGGGTTTACCCAATTGTGGGGTTCCTCCTGGGATGGGCTCGGACATACGCCCCAGAACGTCAAATCCGAGGGGACAGTTGAAATCCCGTCTTGGGTGTCGTTGTACTAAGCCGTTAAAAAAAACTAATTTATTTTTTCACGGTGTAATATTTAATATTTTTATTTAACTTTTTTTATTCATTTGTAATATATAGGATTCCAACATATAGGAGGAGAATGTTTATATAAAAAGTTAATTTCCTTTAAGAACGTTAAAAAGCAAGATCGACGAAACCGTTGAAATTGCAAGTCGGAGATCGCGTTATGTTAAAAGTCTCACCTTGGAAACAAGTTGTTAGATTTGGCAATCAGGGGAAACTTAATCCTCGTTATGTTAGACATTTTGAGATTTTAGATCAAATTGCCCCAATTGTGTACCGACTCAAGTTACTGTCGCGGCCAGCAGTGTACAAACTTGAAGAAATGTATTTTTGATGAGACAACTATTGTACCGATTGAAGAGACTCATGTTGATGAAAGACTTCATTTTGTCGAATAGCCTATTGAGATTTCGAATTGGGAAGTCCATAAGCTTTGACGTAGTCGGATCAAGTTAGTAAAAGTGAAATGGAATTCGAGGCGTGGCCCAGAGTTTGCTTGGAAACGCGAGGATCAGATGAGAAAGAAGTATCCCTACCTGTTTCCTTATAATGTGAAGAGATCGTAGTGGTTTATAGTTTCGGGGCCAAATTTCCTAAACCATGGGTGATTGTGACATCCGATGTTTTTACGAATGATGACCAGTGAAGGTTAGCATACTAAACTTAATTTATTTAATGCATTAATAATTTAATATTGATTATTAAATTAAAGTTGTTGTTAAGTCTAGCAAAGAGTGGTTGTTTAAATGCAAGTGTTTGCATTTGTTAAATTTTGAGATTTATGTGCCGCTCGGCGGTGTTTAAACAAATGTTGGTAACGACTCGGTTAACGATTTAGTGGATATACTTGGTTTACCATAAAATTATTAATTATGAATAAATAAATTAAGTTAAAAATGAAAAATCACGAATTTTAATATTAATTGTTAATTTTTTACGTTATCTGCTTTTTAGCCGGGTAAAATGGAGTTAATTAATCAAATGACATCTAAAGTCATCTTTTTTAACTAAAATTTAATTATTTTAGTATGGTTTAATATTCTATTAATTTTAGAATAAAAATCGGTGTTTTATTAAATATTTGGTACAAAGTTTATACACCGTAGGACTTATATTATAGATGTTTTTACTTATTTTGTACTATGGAAAATTCTTGTGAGGACAAGTGTAATCCACATGTCAAAAGAGTATCCAAGTCTTGAACTTTTAAAATCCCTCATATCACCTACACAATCATTTTGTACACTCTCCCAAGCCAACCCTTCCCATCCCCTCTCCTCTCCTCACTCTCATCCACCCCTCTCTTCCCCTACTCTTTTTTTATTTTCAAAATTTCTAAGTTTCTATCCACCATCTTCTTGAGTTCTTGGAGTTTTGGAAGACTTTTGATCAAGAAAAACACGCATTTCCAAGCATATTAAGGTAAACTTTTAATCATATTATATGGGTTTTTTGTTAAAAGTTGGTTCACCCGAAGAAAGAGTTTGAATCAAATGAGTTTTAAGTATCAAAGGCGGTAGTGTGATATTATGAATGTGTGTGTATAACGTATGTGTTTATGTATAAGTGTGTGCATGTGTGTGTCGTGCATATATGTGTTATATATATGTGGGTTTTTATTACTTGGATGATAATTTTATTGCACGGATGTACATACATATGCATATGTATGTATGGATGTATGATTTAGAATTGCATGCATATATATGTGTTTGTTTGTGTGACCATGTGTGTGTGTATACATTTAGGTTTGATTTGAAATACATACTATTAGAACTTGATTTTGATGTGTAAAACTTGATCATTATTATTAATTCACATGCCATTTATAATGGCTTCAATACACCAAATACATGAGATAGTTCAGGATATAAAAGTGGATCTACAAGTAATTGAGTTGACTAATCTATTTGAATATATTTAAACTATAGAATGAGAGGATACGTCGAATACACCAATCTTGGAACGATTGTGAAGAAACGGTGCACGAGCTAGCGGTTTTGTAAGCATGTCAGCTAGTTGGTCTTGAGAATGAACATGCAGGACACATAGCTGACCCGCGGCAACCTGTTCTCGCACAAACTGATAATCTAGTGCGACGTGCTTCATGCGGGAATGGTAAACCGGGTTCGCACACAAATAAGTTGCTCCTGTGTTGTCACAAAATAGAGTGGTCATGGTAGGGATCCCTATTCCAAGCTCCTGCAATAAATGTGATCCAAAGTAATTCCGCTGAGGCATTAGCAATAGCTTTGTACTCGGCCTCAGTTGAAGAACGAGAGACCGACTTTTGTTTTGTGGATTTCCAAAAGACAACATTTGTGCCAAGATATAGTACGTAGGCTGTAGTAGATCGTCCGGCATCGTTAACACCACCCCAATCTGAATCTGAGAAGACCGAGAGTGTGATGGGAGAATGCCGATTAAAAAAGAGACCGCGATGTATAATACCTTTAAGATACCGAAGTACACGCTTGAGAGCTTGCGAATGAGATTGGCGTGGAGCGTGCATGAATTGAGATAGTTTATTGATTGCAAAAGAGATGTCGGAACGAGTGAAGGCTAAGTATTGAAGAGATCCAACAAGTCGACAATATTGAGTGGCATCGACGGAAAGTGAGGGATCGTTATGAGTAGAAGAATCAGAAGAGGACGGTGGTGTGTGATCAAAAAAATCAGCAGAAATGAGTGTAGAAGCATTTACCTCGCTCGTAGACCCTTCAGAAAAGTCTCGCGAATTGCTCCTTGAAGGCAATGAAAGCTCAAGTGGCAGTCCATATGAACGTAGGTGTGGCATACACTACCAAACCTACAGACAAATAAGAGTAAATCAAAAAGAAATAAAACTAAACAAAATAAAACTAAAACTAAAAGCAAATATGCACAGATAAGACGCAAGAACTAAACTGCACAATCGACTAAGAAGTCCCCGGCAACGGCGCCAAAAACTTGATGTGTGCAAAGTAGTTTAACTAAAACTAATAAAAATCAAAACTAACCTAGACACTAAGTAATACTCTAGACTCTCTAAACTAAACTACTAACAGGCAAGTGGACCTATCAAAAGTAGTACAGAAAAGTAAGTCCGAATATCGAAACCAAAGACTCCTATAGAAAATGCAAAACAGACTCAAGGACTTATCTATACAAATTTACTTAATTTAAAAGAATTGTTTGAATGGGGGTTTTGTTACGAATTAATTAAACTAAATTGATAACCTGAAAAAAAACCGGATTAAGACTCAAAAAGGAAAATGCGCCAAAAAATCACGAATGATGAAACGACTACCTAGGATTTACTCTATACATGTCTAATGTGTTTTAGATTGATTATGGAACTTATTGTGGAACCGGGATCTTTGTATTTTAACTTATTAACAAATTAGAGATTCTTTAACCTTTCTCAAAGATTTCAACTAAAGTGTCTATAAGTCTTTTACCGGTTTAGGTTAATTACTCTCACAATTTAACCAACCCTTCAACGATATATCCTAAAGACTATCTACCTCACGGAAACGAAAGTATCAATACACAAACATGCAAGGGATAATAAGGAGATTCATCTTGAATTTAGCATACAAGACTATGTTCAATTAACCTAATCTTAGTCTTTTCACAAAGACTTTAACTAGTTACTAAACATTCTAGATATACTAACAAACCCTCACCTCACGGCTATTGAATTTGGTTAAACATTTAATTCGTTTGTGACCTAATCATCATTCCTATGAATCACTACGTCTAGTAATCCATCCACAAATCAAGAACACCAATTAATTGACCTAGCATGCACCTATTATACGAAAGACATTCGCCAAAGCAACGAGGAATCGTTAAACCAAATCACAAACAATATAAACATTCATAGACATCCAAGAATCCCAACCAAATCGTCATATCATTGAAAAAACACAAACTTGTTCCACAATCAATCCTCACAATCATTAAACATGCATATTATAAAACCCTAGGTGGTCTAAAAGGTTTAGCCACAAATCATCATGAATAAACAGAAAGAAACAGTGTATAAATCAATATCAAACATCATTCAAATGTATAGAACAAGTAGAAAACCGAAACCGATCGTTGTACACCCTTCGAATCTCGATCCTAGGGCTTCCGAATGAAAGATCTCGCCTTACTTGTCATTTACAGCTTCTTGGTCGCCTCCTAATCTCGTCTCCAGTCGTCAGTAACCCTAGAAAATAAGTCCCCAGCCGTTTTTATTTGTCAAACTCGAATTTCTGAAAATTTCACCTCGTCGCGCTACGCGACGACCATCCAACAATCTGTCGCGATACGTGACGACTCTTGCTACCCGACAAAAGAGTCGGGTCAACCCGCAATCATTAAACAAGGGCAATTATGTCTTTTCCACCTGTCGCGCTACGCGACAAGGTTTCTCATACCCTTCGCGCTACGCAAGGACACCCAGAATCCAGATTTTGTCTTTCTTTGTCTTCGGGTCCGTTCTCATCCACCCTGGAGCTCGTTTTCTTGATCTTTTGTACCATAATAAACACGTTTACTACCTGCAAGCATCAAATCATGGAAATGTGAAGAACCAGGTTAAATCGACTCGAAAAACGAATAAAAATGTACAGAAATTAAACAGAAATAAATGGAAAAACAGATGTGTTTCACAACACATCACATCCCCACACTTATCTCTTTTTCGTCCCTGAAAAAGGCTTATGCAAAAATCTGGGATCATAGCTGAGTAAAATGGTTTTTTTACACAATTAAACTTATTAATTCAAAATTCAATGCTTTGGAAAAGATTGCAAGTATTATTATCCAGTTAAACCCATACTGATTATTCAAGTCCCTTAATCGTGGTTCTATTATGTTAATGTTCTACATTTCATTTCATTAGACCCACACTTAGGAAATTAAAACCAAATCAATCCTGGATTCTAGCTTTCAAGTCATCCTTACATATAAACAAACAAGAAATTTCTCAAATCAGATTTTTATAAATGAAACAAATGGAAGCGTGAGCATTTTTCTTTTATCTCTTTTTCAATCCATTGAACTTAACTTAGTGGTGTTTCAACCAGGCTGCAACCCGGCGTGTGACACATAAGTTTTTAGTCCAACTTCTTTTCTTTTATTTTTTCTTTTCAGTCAGCTTATTTGGTGAAACAGAGGCGCCAAAAGACTCGGATTTATTCTCATAAAAAGAGTACTTATGTGCCAAAGAAAAATCAGATTTTAAAAACTCTTACTTGTTATCATGCAAAGACTCCTTTATAACTAGAAAACAGTTTCATTAATTCCAAATCCCTAAGATGTTTCCCATGAAAATCATGCATTTAAGTAAAATTATACCAATCCTACGGGACAAAAACAACCAGTTGAGCCTACCTACACATCCATAACCAAAGCATAAAACCCCAAACCAACGAGTCAATTATTAATGAAACCACAAAACCCAACTTTCTTATCATTTCCCATCATGTTTTTGCAATCAACTTAAACAAGGACAAGGAAGATCTAAGCTAAAGATGTAGAAACAAAAATAGAAGCAAAAATTTTCATAAACTTTGACTCAAGATCTTAAGTAAACTAAAACTAAAATTCAAAAACTAATTACTGAAACAAAATTAAACTAAGTTTCCCATCCCCACACTTAAACTTTTATATTGTCCCCAATGTAGAGAAAAAGGAAACCCCAAAGAAAAAACTAAAAATAAAAATAAGTAAAAACTGAAAATGACTTAGCTGGTTAAAAGAAGACTGTCGAGTGCCAGTCTTTCCACATAAGCTCTTCACTCTACAAATTGCTTCACATGTAATAAACAATCACATGAAATAAGCACAATAAGATCAAGAAAACAACGATGAGTCTAAAGATGATAATAATCCAAAACCAAAATCAGTTTAAAATCCACCAACCCATTACCAACCCAACCACAAGTTTCAAAGAATACAATTGTTCAGTAATAAAACAAACTGCAACAACGCACACATACAAGCACCTCCCCACACCCACTCTTCATCATTCGGACCTCTTCCACCATCATGCTCGTCTGGAGCCCTATAAAACTCGGGAATGTCAATATGAAGTGAGGTCATCAGATACCTCATAGCATCTTCCTGTCTTCTCTGATCCTGTATCCTCCATTCCCTGTACTGGTCATGATAACCGTCCATCCTATGGCATAAAGACTCTAACGTGAGTGGAGCGGGTATAGGCTCCCTAAGTGGGTACTGTCTAGGGGGAAATCACGCCTAAAGACCGGCCTCTGCCTATGTGTGGGCACTGACCCATAACTACCTCAGCTGCGGGTGTCCCCTATGGTGGCATCACCTGGGGACCAACCACAAACCCTGCCCACCTTGGTGGGTCATCTCTCTCTAAGATTCCTGCTCTACGCAGGTCCCGCAAATCAATGGGTGTGGTCAATGGACCCAAAATCATCAAATCTGGGTGGTATCTATCAAATACCCCCAAGTACTCCGCCATGCAGTAGATATATGGACCCATATCTAACCGCGCTCGTCCATCACCCCGTCTACCCCGAGCTAAAGAAGTGGCCAACACACATGCCACATTGGCCTTTCTCCCCGTGACCATGCAGTACAAACAGAAAACGTCAATCCAATTGACCTTTTCCTCCCCAAAACTCCTCCCTACCACTGTACATGTTAAAACCTTGTGAATATATCTCAATAGGGGGTCTGAGATGTCTGACTCCAACATACTGGTAGAGAAGGGAGAATCAGCAATGGTGGCCCATAATTCGCTCAAATCCACATCATAAATACAGAAATCTCTGTTTTTCTTTGTGGCTCCCCTCAAAGATGACACAAACCTAGGTGACATAACCTCTTCCTCAGTATAAAATCCAGAAACTACAGCAAACTAAGGAATGGTCATCTCATATACTCGTCTACCCAAGGAGAAAGACACAACGTCCAATGAATCGAACTCAGAGTCGTCGTACATGAACGTGGAGTGAAACTCCACTGTCAGCTCCATGTACTAGGGCCAGCCACATGCCAATACTCTCACCCGCTTAGGCCCTAACAATCTCTCTAACCTATCCCTTTGACCCAGTTGGTCAACCAACTCCCAGCTAATGTTCCTATGATGGAGGAGCTCTAGGGATTCAAACCTCTCAAACCTGTCACTTTCAAATGTACCCATCGCAAACATCAGTAGTGTGTGGTCTTGCAGTCTTCTTGTCTTGATTACTGGTACCCGTTTTGCCTCTAGATACTGAATGGTCCTCTCGTCTATTTGAAACTACTCTGGGGAGTTTGGTTCTCCCCGGGGCCTTAGAACTGGACCTCTCCTTCTCTTTCCTCCTGCCCCTGATGAACACGTTCCAGACATCCTGAAAACAAAGTCAAAATCCAACAAAAGCTGCCAAGTTAGTAAAGATCTCAAAATATGTAACCGTATAGCATTACATTGGCGGTTACCAAATAATTCAAATTAGTCTTTAAGCACAATCCCATAACTAAGCAATTCCAAAAACTGATTTTTATTAATAATTTAACATCACCTTGTCCAATTTCATTCCAAAAATCAGTTGGTTTTACCTCATCATGATCAAAAGAACCATTCTCAAATTCCAATCTATTCCCAAAATCCATCCTATGGTTCTTTGACCCAAAATGCCAAATTCAAACACAATAATGACTCAAGAAGCACTAATCTAACCTGAATAAACTATTCAAGTGCTACAATCAACAAGAATCAATCAAACACCAAGAATCTAAACTTTGAACTAACTAGAAAATTACAAAAATAATCAAAATGCAAGAAAAACGAGTTTAGTTAGCCACATTACCTTAGAGAAGACTTAGTAGTTGAGATTTAGAAGAAAAAATGGAGACTTGAAGAAAAACCTCTCGTCTTCTTTCTTAGAACTGTCAATGGTGGATGGGGTGGTGAAATGGTGGAAGAAGTAGATGAAATTGACGGTAGGGATGATGGTGGATGGTTTTGGTTGGTGAAATTGGTGGTTAGATGGTGGTAGAGAGCAGCAATGGTGGTGAAGGGAGGGTGGGCGACGGCTTAGAGAAGAAGAAATGAAGTTGAAATCGAAATCTAGGGCTTGAATCTGATTTTTAATCGTCTGGGGCTGCGTCGCGTATCGCGACAGATACTCAAGAGGCCATCGCGTAGTGCGACGGATGTTTGACCCGTGTTTTGACCAAAATCCCTTGTGTAGCGCGACAACTTTGCCTGTGGGTGTCGTGTGACGCGACGGGGTCATTTTTCCAGAGAGTTTCCGGCTTTTTCATGCCTTAGCCAAATTTTCAACCAATTTTTCTTCCTTAAACACCTAAAATCAATTCTAAGGAAAATGATACATACCTGGTAGTTCCAATCCATCTTCCTTGCATAAAAATGATTAAAAACCTGCAAAACTCAAGAAAACACACAAAAACGAAAACGAAAAATGAAAAATAAAATATGAAAATCACACCAAAAACTCTAGAAATCTACCATTTACGAACTCTACACTTGGGTTTCATCCCAAGAACCCATCAACTCTCTCTCATTCAGGTTTTTCTAGGAGTATCTCTTCCTCCTCCTCACTCTCATCTAACGGTCCTCCGATGTAATGCTTCAACGTATGACCGTTTACTTTCCAAGTGTTCCCATCAACTTCGTTTTGCAATTCAACGGTTCCATATGGGAAAACTTCTTCAACTGTGTATGGGCCCATCCACTTGGACTTCAATTTCCCTCCGAACAACTTCAATCGGGAATTGTAAAGCAAAACCCGATCTCCCTTCTTAAACTCCTTCAAACCCTTCAATCTTCTATCATGCAATGACTTGGTCTTTTCTTTGATGCTCAATGAACGTGCATAGACCGCATAACGAAGGGCCTCTAACTCATGAATTTTGAAGTACCTCTTCCTACCCGCCTCGGTAAGATCAAGGTTGACCGTTTTAAGAGCCCAAAGAGCTCTATGCTCCAATTCAACGGGAAGATGGCATGCTTTGCCATAGACAACCACATATGGTGTGGTTCCTAAGGTGTCTTGTAGGCCGTTCTAAATGCCCACAAAGCGCCGTCTAACTTTTCAGACCAATCCTTTCGACTCTTCCCTACGGTCTTCTCAAGTATCCTTTTCACCCCTCGGTTTGCATTCTCCACTTGACCGCTTGTTTGAAGATGGTAAGCGGTCGCCAAACGATGAGTGACACCGTAGCGTTGTAGTGCCTTTTCTAACATGGTGTTACAAAAGTGCGTGCCACGGTCACTAATTAAAGCTCTAGGAGTCCCAAACCTACTAAACAACTTCTTTAGGAACTTGAGAACTACTCGGGCATCATTTGTAGGTAAGGCTTAAGCCTCCACCCACTTTGACACATAATCTATGGCCACGAGTATATACCTATTCCCTTTGGACAAAGGGAAAGGTCCAACAAAGTCAATGCCCCAAACATAAAAAACCTCCAACACTTGAATGGGGTTTTGAGGCATTTCATCCTTAGAGGAGATGTTTCCGGTACGTTGAAAAGGATCACACTTCTTCACAAACTCAAGTGCATCCTTCACCACCGAAGGCCAATAAAAACCACAATCGAAGACCTTTTGGGCGGTGGAATGATGACCATGATGTCCGTCCGTCAAGCTTTCATGGCAATGCCTTAAAATCTCTAGGCCTTCCTTTCTACTCACACATCTCCTAAGAATTCTATCTCCCCCCACACGATAGAGATACGGGTCATCCCAAACATAATTACCTGCGTCTCTAAAGAATTTCTTCTTTTATTGAGTAGTCATTCCCTCAATCACTACTCCATGAGCAAGGAAATCTGCCAAGTCGGTGAACCATGGCATTCCTTGCTTCTCTGCCTATTCAAAGTCGATCATCTCGTGAGGGAACCTATCACTAATCTCCTCCTCATGAATCTCACTCCTCTTCGGGTCCTCCAACCAGGAGAGATGATCGGCTGCCTCATTTTCAGCCCCTTTCTTATCTTTAATCTCAATGTCAAATTCCGATAACAAAAGAATCCACCTAATGAGACAAGGTTTTGCATCTTTCTTTGCAAAGAGAAACCTCAAAGCCGAGTGATCGGTGAAAACGGTGGTCTTTGAAAGCACAAGGTATGACCGGAATTTGTCAAAAGCAAACACTATTGCTAGAAGCTCCTTCTCGGTGGTAGTGTAATTCTCTTGAGCATCATTGAGAGTATTGCTAGCATAGTATATGGGGTGAAAATGATTCTCTCTTCTTTGCCCCAAGACCGCCCCAATGGCTTGGTCACTAGCATCACACATGAGCTCAAAGGAATCGGGGGCAACCAAAATAGGAGCACTCACAAGCCTCTCCTTCAAAAACCCGAATGCCTTCATGCATTCCTCATCAAACACGAATGGGGTATCTTTTTCTAAAAGATGGGTCATAGGCCTAGTGATTTTGGAAAAGTCCTTAATGAACTGCTTATTGAAACCCGCGTGACCAAGGAAACTCCTAATAGCTTTAACACTTGAAGGTGGTGGGAGTTTACTTATAGTCTCTATCTTAGCTTGCTCTACCTCAATACCGGCTCTCGAAATCTTATGACCTAACACTATTCCCTCGGTCACCATGAAGTGACACTTCCCCCAATTAAGCATCAACTTCGTCTCTACACACCTCTTCAACATCCTCTCAAGATTCACCAAGCATTGATCAAACGAGTTGCCATAAACCGAAAGTCATCCATAAACACCTCCATGGATGATTCAATCATATCTTGGAAAATGGCTACCATGCATATCTGAATGTGGCAGGAGCATTGCATAGCCCAAATGGCATGCGACGGTAAGCATAGGTGCCATAGGGGCACGTGAACTTGGTCTTTTCCTGATCCTCCGGTGCAATGGGGATCTGGAAATACCCAGAAAATCCATCAAGGAAGTAGTAAAACTGCTGGCCCGCTAATCTCTCCAACATCTGGTCAATGAAAGGAAGGGGAAAGTGATCCTTCCGGGTGGCATCGTTAAGTTTCCTATAGTCGATGCAAACTCGCCACCCCGTGAACGTGCGAGAAGGAATGAACTCGTTTTTCTCATTTGTGATAACTGTCATTCCCCCTTTTTAGGGACAACCTGAGTAGGGCTCACCCATGATGAATCCGAGATAGGATAAATCAAGCCCGCATCCATCAACTTCAACACCTCCTTCTTCACAACCTCTTGCATATTGGGATTTAAACGCCTCTGAGGTTGGACTACCGGCTTATACTCATCTTCCATGAGTATCCTATGTGTGCAATAAGCAAGGCTAATGCCTTGGATATCGGAGAGTCTCCAAGAAATAGCACCCTTATACAACCTCAACACACATAGCAGTCTCTTCTTCTCCTCCTCACTCAACCTAGATGAAATGACAACAGGTAGAGTGGAATCCTCTCCTAAAAAGGCATACTCTAAGTGTGAGGGTTAAACCTTAAGCTCAAGGGCGGGAGGTGACTCAACAGAGCGTTTCTTACTCTCCTCCCTCAACTCATCAATCTCTAGCACCTCAGAAATAACCGACACACCCTCATGAACCATCTCAAAATCCTCCTCACTCCTCTCAATTACCAAATCATCCCCGCACATGTACTCAAGAAACCTATCTACGTGTGACATGAAAGAATTTATGAAGTAAACTGAATGACATGGGTCACTAAAGTCATCATGATCACCAGGATGCCTCATAGACTTCACAACCTCGAATGTGACAGTCTCATCACCCACTCTAAGAGTGAGCTTCCCATCAAACACATCAATAATGGCCTTAGCGGTCCTCAAGAAAGGACGGCCTAGAATGATAGGCACACTCTCATCAGCCTCCATGTCAAGGATCACGAAATCCACGGGGAACACAAATTTGTCCACCTTCACTAACAAGTTCTCAACAATACCCCGTGGACACTTAACCGTCCGGTCAGCAAGGGACAATGTCATGCGCGTGGGCATAAGTTCACCAAGTGCCAGCTTCTCATACAAAGAATAAGGCATCAAGTTGATGCTAGCACTCGAATCTGCCAACGCGTGCCTATGAGTGTCACTACCAAACAGACATGGGATTGTAAAGATCCCAGGATCTGTCAACTTGTCCGGTAGTTTGTTCAGAATCACCACAGAACACTCCCTGCTCAATGGAACATTTGAAAGTTCCCCTAACCGATCCTTGCTCTTCAACAAATCCTTAAGGAATTTGGCATACGTGGGCATATGCTGAAGAGCCTCAATGAATGGAAGATTGATCTTCAACTGTTTGAACATATCAAGAAATTGACCATACTCCTTAGCATGCTTTTGGTGAGCTAAGCGAGCAGGGTTAGGAAGTCATGAATGATCAATCTTAGGACTCGGCCTAACCTCAACCAGTTTCTTCTCAACAGGAACCACTACCGGAGACTCACTGGTCGGTACTGTACTTGCTGGGACTGGCCTCATGTGCACCCCCCAGGAGTCTCCATCTCAATCTCTTCATCCACCGGTTCTTCTTCCTCTACCTCAACCGGTGGCTCTACACTCACACACCCTTGACCACCGGTTCTTCTTCCCCGGCAACGGCGCCAAAAACTTGATGTGTGCTGCCCGAAAACTGGCCTTGGGCCCTCTCATCCAAACGCTTGGCAATATCCCTAACTGATCTTTGAAGATCAAGAAAAGCATATTGTTGGTTTTTCAAAAGAATGAGCTCAGCCAGGGTTTTCTGAGTATTGGCATCCTTAGCAACCAACTAGGTCAATAACTCCTCTATCTTACTCATGCTACCCCCACCACCACCACGACTACTACTACTACCCGCCCCCGGTGTATGACTCGGATGACTAACGGAAGAATGACCTGCCACTGGTTATGAGATAACCTGACTAGAAACCAGGGAGATGGCCGGAAGAGCGCCAATTAAAATTCGGGTGGTTTCTCCAAATTTGAATATAGGAGTTGTTTAAAGCGTTCGTGCTACCCCTACCTTGACCCCCCAAATAGTCAACCTGCTCCTGGTTAACCACCAAACAGTCAGATGTGGCATGGCCACCCCTACAAATCTCACACCTGTCTACCTTCATCTTCAACTCCTTCACATCCCTCGACAAGGCCTCGAGAGCAGCTGCCACTCTAGTATCCACATTAACGTGGTGAACTCCTCTAGTGGAAGAGGAGGAACTAGAAATAGGATTGGAATTGCTATTAGCTGACCTCTGCTCGTACTAATCCTGAGCAAAACTCTCAAACATATCATTGCACTTAGCAACATCCCTTTTACCCATAAGATGACCACCCGCAGAAGTGTCGAAACGAGTCTGAGTCTCATAAGTGAGACATTGTAGAATTTCTCTACAAGGGCCCAATCAGAGAGACCATGCTGGGAGCATCTGCTAAGCAAATTCTGGAATCTCCCCCAAGCAAGGTAGTATGGCTCATCGGGTGCCATACAAAAAGAGTGGATCTCATCATGAAGGCGGGCTGCCTTGGCAGGTGGAAAGTACTTCTTAAGGAAAGCATCCCTAAGATTGCCCCATGTGGTGAAAGATCCAGGTGCATGCGAGTCGAGCCAAGTGGCTGCTCTACCCGTAAGTGAAAAGGGAAATAGCTGCAAAAAGATAGCATCTTCAGTGGCACCTTGAAGATTGAAGGTACCACATATGCGAGTGAGGCGAGCTATATGTGCTGGAGCATCCTCATCATCCTGGCCATTAAACTGAGAGTTATTAATGGCTGTCATGATGTAAGAAGGGATCTGCCACAAATTTTCATTCGTAATGTTTGGCACAGTGATGGGATTATTAAGTCCCGTGAAACCCTGAGTGGACTGCTGGTGAACAGTGCGACGGTTTGCCATTTGTGGAACAAAGTGCAAACGAGGACTAGAATGAGTAAAAGAATCAGAAGAGGACGGTGGTGTGTGCTCAGAAAGATCAACAGAAATGGGTGTAGAAGCACTTACCTCGCTCGTAGACCCTTCAGAAAAGTCTCGCGAATCGCTCCTTGAAGGCAATGAAAGCTCAGGTGGCGGTCCGTGTGAATGTAGGTGTGGCATACACTACCAAACCTGCAGACAAATAAGAGTAAATCAAAAAGAAATAAAACTAAACAAAATAAAACTAAAACTAAAAGAAAATATGCACAGATAAGACGCAAGAACTAAACTGCACAATCGACTAAGAAGTCCCCGGCAACGGCGCCAAAAACTTGATGTGTGCAAAGTAGTTTAACTAAAACTAATAAAAATCAAAACTAACCTAGACACTAAGTAATACTCTAGACTCTCTAAACTAAACTACTAACAGGCAAGTGGACCTATCAAAAGTAGTACAGAAAAGTAAGTCCGAATATCGAACCCAAAGACTCCTATATAAAATGCAAAACAGACTCAAGGACTTATCTATACAAATTTACTTAATTTAAAAGAATTGTTTGAATGGGGGTTTTGTTACGAATTAATTAAACTAAATTGATAACCTGAAAAAAAACCGGATTAAGACTCAAAAAGGAAAATGCGCCAAAAAATCACGAATGATGAAACGACTACCTAGGATTTACTCTATACATGTCTAATGTGTTTTAGATTGATTATGGAACTTATTGTGGAACCGGGATCTTTGTATTTTAACTTATTAACAAATTAGAGATTCTTTAACCTTTCTCAAAGATTTCAACTAAAGTGTCTATAAGTCTTTTACCGGTTTAGGTTAATTACTCTCACAAGTTAACCAACCCTTCAATGATATATCCTAAAGACTATCTACCTCACGGAAACGAAAGTATCAATACACAAACATGCAAGGGATAATAAGGAGATTCATCTTGAATTTAGCATACAAGACTATGTTCAATTAACATAATCTTAGTCTTTTCACAAAGACTTTAACTAGTTACTAAACATTCTAGATATACTAACAAACCCTCACCTCACGGCTATTGAATTTGGTTAAACATTTAATTCGTTTGTGACCTAATCATCATTCCTATGAATCACTACGTCTAGTAATCCATCCACAAATCAAGAACACCAATTAATTGACCTAGCATGCACCTATTATACGAAAGACATTTGCCAAAGCACACGAGGAATCGATAAACCAAATAACAAACAATATAAACATTCATAGGAATCGACTCGAAAACCGAATAAAAATGAACATAAATTAAACAGATTAAATGGAAAAACAGATGTGTTTCACAACACATCATAATTTATCAAACAAATCCAGAAAAGTGATAGGAGTTTCACGCATCTTTAAGGCAGCCGAGACATGCGCGAAATCATCCCCAAGCTGACCAAGAATGTGAACCACAAGGTCTTCATCAGTAACCGGACTTTGGGCTAAGGCAAGGTCGTCGGCAATGGTCTTCATATCGTGTAAAAATTCAGCAACCGGTCGAGTACCTTTAGGATTATGGGTGAGTTTAGACTTCAGAGAGATGATACGAGAGCGAGAGTTACTCGCATAACTAGCAGACAGGCGTTCGAAGGCTTGGAACGAGGTGTCGGCAGAGGAGATAATGTGTTGGATTTGATCCGAGCAGCTGCCAAGGAGAGCCCCGATTAAAATCTGATCTTGACGGAACCAGAGAAGGTATGTCGGATTCGGTTTGGTAGCATTAGTAGAGAGCAGTTGGGACGGAACTGAAACGGTTCCGGTTACGTATGAATCGAGACCAAGGCCAATAAGGGTGGCCATGACTTGTTTGCGCCACACAGGGAAGTTGTTTTGGGTGAGTTTGATGGGGAAGTGGGTGTGAGAGGTGCCTTTAATAATTTGGGAAGACATGGTGTGCGAATGATTAACAACAAGAAGAAAAAATCTCTGATGGGATGTATGCTGAAGGATCAAGAACTCAGAGGAGTTTATGGGCTCTAGATACCATATTAGAACTTGATTTTGCTGTGTAAAACTTGATCATTATTATTAATTCACATGCCATTTATAATGGCTTCAATACACCGAATACATGAGATAGTTCAGGAGATAAAAGTGGATCTATAAGTAATTGAGTTGACTAATCTATTTGAATATATTTAAACTATAGAATGAGATAAACATTCCCTCCAAGAGTTATATTTTAGTTAGTGCTAATACATACATATACATATGTGTATATTCGTACATGTATATGTGTGTGTATATATATATGTTTCTGTGTTAATTTTTACATGCATGTATGGACGTATACATGATTTTATTTTACATCCATGCGTATGTATACATACGTGTGTATGTGTAACTATGTATGAATTGTTATTTCAAGTATACATGTGCATATAGATATATGAATATATATATACACACACAAAACTGTATGCATATATATATATATATATATGTGTGTGTGTGTGTGTGATAGACAAACATGACATGTATGTATGGATATATATGTATGTATGCATGGGAAAATACACAAGTACTGTAATTATTATTGAGTTTTGAAAATAATAAGAAAAATGTTATTTTTAAATTTATAAGACCTGATTTTGTAGTCTTAAAATACTTAAAAATATAAATATTTTTTATATAAATTACAAAGGATGGTTAGACAAAGAAGCATTAATTTTTAACAAGTTAAAGTGGCTATTCAAGTAATCGAAAAACTTGAAAAATAAAGATTTTATATAAAAAAAATAATTTTATAACATATATAACGTGCAAAATCAAGTGGATTTAAAGATGTAATTGCAAATGGTAGTTGAAGACCGAAAATACGTGTTTTTGGTTATTTTTAAACATAAAAAAGTATTATTTAAAGATATGATTTTAATTAGAAATATTTATAATTTTTTATGATAAAAATTTGTAACTTATGATGTATAAGTGTTTTAAGAAAAGTATAGGATGAAATACTTACAAACTATATCTAAATATAGCATAAAAACGTCGTTTAACGAAAATTTCAACATAATCATGTTGTTATTTTAATCAGAAAATTTGATATAAAAATAAGTATAAAATACTTATTAGAGGTGTTAGAAGTGACTTAGATCATAATGCATGTTGATGTGTGTGTGTGTTGCGTTGTCGGTTTGTCGATAAAATACGGTAAAAAGGGCAATTTAGGCAAATTGTTACAAATAATAAAGTTTGGAGTTAAAATGGATTTTTAACATATACAACTTAGTTATTTGGAAATAATATGACTCTAAAAACGTTAACTTTTGACTTATGAGCAAACAACTAAATTTGAGTCACCAACGGGTCATTTTGTGTGAAATCTGTTTTCCTTATTAGAATATTTCCAAGTCTAGTTAATTTGGGTGAACAAATTACAATATAGACTTCTATTTATAATGTTAGTGTGTCCCTTGGGTTTTAGGGAGTTGGTGAGAATAGTCTGGTTGTTGATCTCTTTGGCTAGCACGTATTTGAAATGAGTTTCACGGGCCCTTTTAACTGTTTTTGGTTTTGGTAAATCGGGGGAGAAACATGCTGGGGAAAAGGATATTTATAATATTTATGCTTGTGTGGTATGTGATTCTTGATAGCTCTTGAGTAAGTGCAGTTGGGCTTTGTTCTCGTGGATTTGTTCCCGAGTGGTTTTGTGCATGCCCACAATCGTAATCACTAGTCTTGCTAGGGACCGCATGATATATTCGTAGATCTATCGGGCTTGAAAACCCATTCCCCGTCCAAGCGTCATGGTCCTTTAGGAACGAGAGAATATACGTTGCAGTGAGTCTGCTCCTTGGTTTGTGTGACACCCCAATCCCGGGCTCCTGAGATGGCGCCGCTAAGACGGTTGGAACTACTCCCGAACACAAAGTTATACAGAGTTAAAAGGCATCGAAATTAATTAATAAGTATATACATCAAGGAAAAACTACAATATCATAGGTTCAAGCTAAGCTAGTACAAAGCTCATTACACAAGCATTCCTTATGCCAGTTATGCCATAGCTTTCCGTTTGCTACACGAGGCATTATTCCTCCTTGCATAATTAAACAAGTCAATTAAAACTGACGAGTTCTAAGTTTTACAAACCATAGTTTATATTATATGCATAAAAAATTTTACCAAATCATTATGAATAAAATGTACAGCATCACAAATAACCACAATAATACCATCTATGCATTCCCTACTAAAGTACTATACCAAAAGACACGTACCTTCTGAAGTGATCTTCACCACTTATTCAGGCCCTGTTATAACCCGTCACGACATTCTCGATCTTCTAGCTTGATTCCACATAATCACAGATTTCCTAAGATCACAAATATCCTAGTGGAATCATTAAATTTCTAATCGAGTAGCACAACAACTTATGTTAAGTTATCATTTATACGAGTGTTTAGCTCATTTCATTAACCACGAGGTAATATTTATATAAAAATCTTATAATAACTTGATTAACATGTTATCATAGCCTTTGGATAAGTCTTGTGTTACCTCGTGAAGATAACTTATTTGATCGATAGCTTTAAAGCCTTACTTCTTGATAAATGAGCAGAGCTCCGTGTAACGTTCTAATAGCGTTCTGAGTGTAATCCGAGCTTCCCAACACTTGTATAATTTCAAAAGGGTCTTAGAGGGGTATTTCTTCCCCACACTTATATAATTTCAAAAGGGTCTTAGAGGGGTATTTTTCTTGAGAGAAAAGTATGGTGTTTGGGTGGAATATGTGCAAAAAATAAATCAGTGAAGTCTATTTATAGGAAATGGTATGCAAATCGAGGCAACGAGGTTGTTACACATCGTCCGAAACGTGGAAAATCTTGGGACACGTGGCATACCTCTTGGACACGTGGTAGGGCCTGTTGAGACATTTCATGGCAACTTGACACGTATTCGTTTGCGCGCAATGCGTTTAAAACTTGTTTTCGCGAGAATGAGTTATTTATCTCCTTGAAAAATTATCATTCTCATATCCTCCCATGTATTTTATTTATCAAAAGCTTTGAATTTTTACTGATTACATGTAAAGACTAATAAAGGCTGACGCTTACCAAACTTCTTATTTTGTCTAAGTATAGGAGCTTCAATGACTAAAAGTCTTCGGAAGGAAGAAGTGATTCTTCGGAAGCAGCATTGCTTCCGAAGGATAACTTGTTCCTGCCGAAGGTTATACAAGACAACTGCTTTGGAAGATTAACACTTAAAGGTATTGAAGCTTCAGAAGACTTAAAAGCTTCCGAAGACTTAAAGCTTCCGAAGACTCTTCTTTGCACCAAGGACAAAGACAAAGACTTCCGAGGTTTATCCTGTGACAAAGACTGTAGCTGATTACTTTCTTAGTACAAAAGGGACTGACACAAGACATGCTGGTCTGATCAAATATAAAAAGAACATACCGAAAGTCAGACAGCAGCTTACTTCCCTTCCTCAGCATTAAATGCAAAAGATTATCTGAAGCCTTAAAGATCATCAACATTAAATGCTTTGTGTATCCAGCTAGTCTTTGGTTAAGTCAATGTCTATATTTGTAATAATTGTAATTAAGTGTCTTAGCCTGTTAAGACACTCCTCATACTAGAATAAGCTTTACTTTATGTACATGTCTAGTATACCCAACTTGTATTCCTACGAGTATACGGTTGTAGCCTTGGCTATATAACCTCTCACTGTAAACCGACTAAGCGTGCTTGTGCTTGTTCGTTGTACACTTGTAATACTTTGAGAGAAATATATCTTTGAGCTTGAATTAACTCTTGTGTTCTTACTGCTTATTCAAAGATTATTTGTTCATTCTTAAGTGTTTGTAAGATCCTTCTAATAGATATTCCGCGTCTATTAGATTGATTGTGAGAAGATCCTGTTTATGTGTTATTTGAATTAAACAAACCGATCCAACAAGTGGTATCAGAGCCTTGGTATTAAACTTAAGTGACTAACCATCCTTAAGTTACCAGTTGTATATCTTCTTACATCTTACTACTACGAATCTCATAATCTGTTGTTTGTTCAAATGGCTGCATTAAACAAGCATGATACAGAAAATGGGACACTCAACAAGCCACCGATGTTCACCCCTGAATACTTTGATACATGGAAGGTCAGAATGGAAGGGTTCATCAGGAATCAAGACTTCAAACTCTGGAAGTCTGTTCTTGAAGGTCCCTACATTCTTACAATAGCTGCTGCTGGAGCCGGTGGAGCTGCCGTACCAAAGGATCCATCAATGTATTCAGATGAGGACTATAAGAAGATGGAAGTGGATTCAAACGCACTTTGGCTCATCCAGATGTCAATCCCCAACTCTATTATACTTGCATTCAAGAAATGCAAATCAGCTAAAGAGTTGTGGAATTCTCTGCAGCAGATGTATGAGGGTTCGGATGATGTCAAAGAAAACAAGAAGGATATGCTGAAACAGAAATTTGAAAACCTCTGCCATGAAAACAATGAGACTATGTCTTCTCAGTACCTAAGGTATGTCCAACCCGTAGATGAGCTAACCACTGCAGGGGTAACGCTGGACAATCAAGATGTGCTCAGAAAATTTCTGAGATCTCTTCCAAAGGCCTGGAACATCTACTCAGTCACCATCAGAAGAACTGAAAACTTGAAGACACTAACTCTTGGAGAATTATTTGGTATCTTAAGTGCATATCAAATGGAGATTGACTCACAGGAATCAAAACCATCAGCTGCATTTCCTTCAGGATCAGCTGGATTGTATGTTCTTACTCAAAATTCATCTTTTCAGGGTTATCAGCCTGTGTTTCATTCAACTGCACTACCAAGTCAACCTAACACCACATATCCTGAAACATCCACACCATCAAGTTCAAATACCATTCCCTTTACACAATCTGTTTCTTTGGTTACCTCTGGCCCAGGAGCTTTACTAGCTGAAGAAACAAATTATTTCCAGTTATGTCAAGAAGATCTGGAAGGAATTCCAGCTGATGATTTAGAAGAAATGGACATCAATTATCAGATGGCCATGATTTCTTTCAGTGCAAAGAAATTTTATCAGAGAACAGGGAGGCAATTTAAGAAACATAACATGAAGACATGTTTTGGATTGGATAAATCCAAAATCAGATGCTACAACTATCGGCAGCTTGGGCACTTTGCAAGAGAATGTAAAGCACCAAGAAATCAGCCAACAACAGGAGAACGGCAAAACAACCAGCAAGCAACAAATCAAACCATCAATGCAAATGTTGCTGAGCATCATGATTTTTCAGACTGGAGCTTTCAAGCAGAAGATGCATCAATCTCAAACAATGCCTTCATGGCAAATGATGCCAGTTCATCATTCACGGTAACAGATAATATGTGTACACCTGAATGCTTAGAGAAATTAAATGCTTATAAAAGAGTTAATGAACAAGTATGTAATGAACTTGAGTCAATACAGGTTGTCAAAGCAGAATTTTACAAAGCTAAAAAGGACTATAAAGAAAAGATTGAAACATTGGAAAAAAGTAGTTTCAAGTCTCAAACATGAAGAGACTAACTATACTTATCAAATAAATGATCTTTTAAAAAGATTAACAACTGCTAAGACCGAACTTGTATTGGCTGAATCATACAGGGATAAATTTCTCAGTCAAGGTGAGAAGTTTGAAAAAATGTGGAAAATGAATAGCATTTCTAATCTAGCTAAAGGGAAAACTGCTGGGTTGGGATATAACAGTGTGGAACCACCAGTTGTATATACTCCACAGGTAGATGTTAAGTGCAAACCAGAAATCAAGCTTGTATTTGATGAGGAACTTGGAATCCACATGGTGGATAGTGAATCAGAAGTGTCTGACAACACTTCTGTTGAGGATACCACAAAGGAAGAGGTGGTGGTACCAGAAATGAAAACCAAAACAGTTTCTAAAAGAAAAAACCATAAATCAAAACAAATCAACACAACTGTTTTTGTCAAACAAAAACAATCCACTGAACATAACAAAGGCACCATTTCTTCTGAAGAAAATACAACTGACTCTCAAAATTCAAAACAAAATAAGTATGTGAGCAATCCTTCAGTACACAATAGAAAGAAGGGTAATGGACCATCAAAATCAAATCTTAAATCTGGTCCCAAAGACAAGGTTTCTCAGGCAGAAAGGCAACAGCTCATAAGTTGCCTAATGTGTGGAGATTCTGATCACTTTGTTGCTGACTGTCTCTATAATCCAAGTAGACGCAGTCAACCCATCAGGCAATCAAAACCATCATACAGACACTTTAGACACTCATTCTCTTCATCGGAAGATAACCAAAGTGTCTCAGAGAAAAGAAAATCAAAGAGTCGGAAGAAACCATCGAAAGTTGCACCTGCTTCTGATGAGAAAAGAAAAGAAAAGCATTCTAAGTCTTCAGAAGCTCTACCCAGATAATCCCTACATAATCAGAAGACAAGACCATCTCCCAGAAGGTCATCAGAAGCATGTCACAAAAGTACTTCCGATGAGAAAATAAAGAAGCCAGACCCCTTTATGTCTACCAGAAAGGGTAACATGACCTGGACAAGAAAAGAATCTGAACCACCTTTGACCTCATCAACCAGTGCATCATCTGTTCTACCTAACCTGCATTTAAAACATTTTACTTACTATGATGCAGAAGGCAAACCCAAGACCACTATGGCTTGGGTTCCCAAAAGACACTAACCAAATTTGTTATGTGCAGGAGCAGCAGGATGCAAGAAGTAATCTTCGGATAGTGGATAGTGGCTGCTCCAGGCACATGACAGGCAACAAGACTCATCTTCATAACTATGAACCGTTTATTGGAGGATCTGTTGCATTCGGTGGAGATCCAGTAGGAGGGTATATCACAGGCAGAGGATCTATTTCAAATGGGCGTGTAAGTTTTGAGAATGTGAACTTTGTTAAAGAACTTAACTACAATTTACTGAGTGTATCACAGGTGTGTGATCAAAAGCACAACATGTTATTTACTGAGCATGAATGTATTGTTTTAAAGCCAGGATTTGTTGTTCCAAATGATCAAATTTTGCTCAGGGCTCCAAGAAGAAATAACATGTACATGCTTGATATGAGCACAGCTACACCACTCAGTAACATAAGTTGCTTTGTCTCAAAAGCTTCACTTGATGAATCATCTCTTTGGCATAGAAGACTTTGTCATGTAAATCTCAAAAATATGAATAAACTTGTCAAAAATAACCTAGTAACTGGTTTACCAAGAAAGGAATTCATATGTGTTGACAAATGTGTTGCATGCCTAAAAGGTAAGCAACACAAGTCATCTCATCATGCCAAAGAGATAAATTCTAGAACAAGAGTCCTGCATCTGCTTCATATGGACTTGTTTGGCCCCACAAGTGTGAAAAGTCTTGGTAGAAAGTCGTATTGCTTGGTGGTTACTGATGATTTCTCTCGGTATACCTGGGTATTCTTCTTAAGTACCAAGGATGAAACTGCTGAGACCCTAAAGTCATTCATACTTAGGGTGGAGAATGAAAGTGACTACCATGTAAAAATAATCAGATCAGATCAAGGAACATAATTCAAAAATCAGGTTTTAAATTCATTTTGTTAATTTAAATGTATAACAAGACAATTTAGTGCTCCTAGGACTCCACAACAAAATGGTGTTGCTGAGAGATGAATAGGACACTAATTGAGGCTGCAAGGACCATGTTGTCTGATGCCAAACTTCCAATAACTTTTTGGGCAGAAGCAGTCAACACTGCCTGTTATGTCCAAAATAGAGTATTGGTAGTTAAGACACATGGTGTGACTCCTTATGAAATTTGGCACAAGAGAAAACCATTTATTGGGTTTCTCAAACCATTTGGATGTCAATGCACCATCTTGAATACTAAAGATCATTTAGCCAAGTTTGCTGAGAAATCAGCAGAGGGCTACTTTGTTGGGTACTCTTCACATGCTAAGGCTTATAGAGTATACATCAAAGCTTCCAGGATTATTGAAGAGTCTACAAATGTTCAGTTCAATGAACATACTCTTAATAAACCTGGAACAGGCCCTGATTGATTATTTGATCTTGATAGGTTTACATCTGCATTTAATCTGGTGAAAGAGTATGTTCCAGTTGCACAGTCAGCTACCACAGATACCTCCAAATGCATAAGAGAAGATGACTTTCATGTTTAACATATACAACTTAGTTATTTGGAAATAATATGACTCTAAAAACGTTAACTTTTGACTTATGAGCAAACAACTAAATTTGAGTCACCAACGGGTCATTTTGTGTGAAATCTGTTTTCCTTATTAGAATATTTCCAAGTCTAGTTAATTTGGGTGAACAAATTACAATATAGACTTCTATTTATAATGTTAGTGTGTCCCTTGGGTTTTAGGGAGTTGGTGAGAATCTGGTTGTTGATCTCTTTGGCTAGCACGTATTTGAAATGAGTTTCACGGGCCCTTTTAACTGTTTTTGGTTTTGGTAAATCGGGGGAGAAACATGCTGGGGAAAAGGATATTTATAATATTTATGCTTGTGTGGTATGTGATTCTTGATAGCTCTTGAGTAAGTGCAGTTGGGCTTTGTTCTCGTGGATTTGTTCCCGAGTGGTTTTGTGCATGCCCACAATCGTAATCACTAGTCTTGCGAGGGACCGCATGATATATTCGTAGATCTATCAGGCTTGAAAACCATTCCCCGTCCAAGCGTCATGGTCCTTGATTAACGAGAGAATATACGTTGCAGTGATTCTGCTCCTTGGTTTATGTGACACCCCAATCCCGGGCTCCTGAGATGGCGCCGCTAAGACGGTTGGAACTACTCCCAAACACAAAGTTATACAGAGTTAAAAGGCATCGAAATTAATTAATAAGTATATACATCAAGGAAAAACTACAATATCATAGGTTCAAGCGAAGCTAGTACAAAGCTCATTAGACAAGCATTCCTTATGCCAGTTATGCCATAGCTTTCCGTTTGCTACACGAGGCATTATTCCTCCTTGCATAATTAAACAAGTCAATTAAAACTGACGAGTTCTAAGTTTTACAAACCATAGTTTATATTATATGCATAAAAAATTTTACCAAATCATTATGAATAAAATGTACAGCATCACAAATAACCACAATAATACCATCTATGCATTCCCTACTAAAGTACTATACCAAAAGTCACGTACCTTCTGAAGTGATCTTCACCACTTATTCAGGCCCTGTTATAACCCGTCACGACATTCTCGATCTTCTAGCTTGATTCCACATAATCACAGATTTCCTAAGATCACAAATATCCTAGTGGAATCATTAAATTTCTAATCGAGTAGCACAACAACTTATGTTAAGTTATCATTTATACGAGTGTTTAGCTCGTTTAATTAACCACGAGGTAATATTTATATAAAAATCTTATAATAACTTGATTAACATGTTATCATAGCCTTTGGATAAGTCTTGTGTTACCTCGTGAAGATAACTTAATTGATCGATAGCTTTAAAGCCTTACTTCTTGATAAATGAGCAGAGCTCCGTGTAACGTTCTAATAGCGTTCTGAGTGTAATCCGAGCTTCCCAACACTTGTATAATTTCAAAAGGGTCTTAGAGGGGTATTTCTTCCCAACACTTATATAATTACAAAAGGGTCTTAGAGGGGTATTTTTCTTGAGAGAAAAGTATGGTGTTTGGGTGGAATACGTGCAAAAAATAAATTAGTGAAGTCTATTTATAGGAAATGGTATGCAAATCGAGGCAACGAGGTTGTTACACATCGCCCGAAACATGGCAAACTCTTGGGACACGTGGCATACCTCTTGGACACGTGGTAGGGCCTGTTGAGACATTTCATGGCAACTTGACACGTATTCGTTTGCGCGCAATGCGTTTAAAACTTGTTTTCGCGAGAATGAGTTATTTATCTCCTTGAAAAATTATCATAGTCATATCCTTCCATGTATTTTATTTATCAAAAGCTTTGAATTTTTACTGATTACATGTAAAGACTAATAAAGGCTGATGCTTACCAAACTTCTTATTTTGTCGAAGTATAGGAGCTTCAATGACTAAAAGCCTTCGTAAGAAAGAAGTAATTCTTCGGAAGCAGCATTGCTTCCGAAGGATAACTTGTTCCTGCCGAAGGTTATACAAGACAACTGCTTTGGAAGATTAACACTTAAATGTATTGAAGCTTCAGAAGACTTAAAAGCTTCCGAAGACTTAAAGCTTCCGAAGACTCTTCTTTGCACCAAGGACAAAGACAAAGACTTCCGAGGTTTATCCTGTGACAAAGACTGTAGCTGATTACTTTCTTAGTACAAAAGGGACTGACACAAGACATGCTGGTCTGAACAATTACAAAAAGAACATACCGAAAGTCAGACAGCAGCTTACTTCCCTTCCTTAGCATTAAATGCAAAAGATTATCTGAAGCCTTAAAGATCATCAACATTAAATGCTTTGTGTATCCAGCTAGTCTTTGGTTAAGTCAATGTCTATATTTGTAATAATTGTAATTGAGTGTCTTAGCCTGTTAAGACACTCCTCATACTAGAATAAGCTTTACTTTATGTACTTGTCTAGTATACCCAACTTGTATTCCTACAAGTATACGGTTGTAGCCTTGGCTATATAACCTCTCATTGTAAACCGACTAAGCGTGCTTGTGCTTGTTCGTTGTACACTTGTTATACTTTGAGAGAAATATATCTTTGAGCTTGAATTAACTCTTGTGTTCTCACTGCTTATTCAAAGATTATTTGTTCATTATTAAGTGTTTGTAAGATCCTTCTAATAGATATTCCGCGTCTATTAGATTGATTGTGAGAAGATCCTGTTTATGTGTTATTTGAATTAAACAAACCGATCCAACAAGTGGTATCAGAGCCTTGGTATTAAACTTAAGTGACTAACCATCCTTAAGTTACCAGTTGTATATCTTCTTACATCTTGCTACTACGAATCTCATAATCTGTTGGTTGTTCAAATGGCTGCATTAAACAAGCATGATACAGAAAATGGGACACTCAACAAGCCACCGATGTTCACCCCTGAAGACTTTGATACGTGGAAGGTCAGAATGGATGGGTTCATCAGGAATCAAGACTTCAAACTCTGGAAGTCTGTTCTTGAAGGTCCTTACATTCCTACAATAGCTGCTGCTGGAGTCGGTGGAGCTGCTGTACCAAAGGATCCATCAATGTATTCAGATGAGGACTATAAGAAGATGGAAGTGGATTCAAAGGCACTGTGGCTAATCCAGATGTAAATCCCCAACTCTATTATACATGCATTCAAGAAATGCAAATCAGCTAAAGAGTTGTGGAATTCTCTGCAGTAGATGTATGAGGGTTCGGATGATGTCAAAGAAAACAAGAAGGATATGCTGAAACAGAAATTTGAAAACGTCTGCCATGAAAACAATGAGAATATGTCTTCTCAGTACCTAAGGTATGTCCAACTTGTAGATGAGCTAACCACTGCAGGGGTAATGGTAGACAATCAAGATGTGTTCAGAAAATTTCTGAGATCTCTTCCAAAGCCCTTGAACATCTACCCAGTCACCATCAGAAGAACTGAAAACTTGAAGACACTAACTCTTGGAGAATTATTTGGTATCTTAAGTGCATATCAAATGGAGATTGACTCACAGGAATCAAAACCATCAGCTTCATTTCCTTCAGGATCAGCTGCATTGTATGTTCCTACTCAAAATTCATCCTTTCAGGGTTATCAGCCTGTGTTTCATTCAACTGCACTACCAAGTCAACCTAACACCACATATCCTGAAACATCCACACCATCAAGTTCAAATACCATTCCCTTTACACAATCTGTTTCTTTGGTTACCTCTGGCCCAGGAGCTTTACTAGCTGAAGAAACAAATTATTTCCAGTTATGTCAAGAAGATCTGGAAGGAATTCCAGCTGATGATTTAGAAGAAATGGACATCAATTATCAGATGGCCATGATTTCTTTCAGTGCAAAGAAATTTTATCAGAGAACAGGGAGGCAATTTAAGAAACATAACATGAAGACAGGTTTTGGATTGGATAAATCCAAAATCAGATGCTACAACTATCGGCAGCTTGGGCACTTTGCAAGAGAATGTAAAGCACCAAGAAATCAGCCAACAACAGGAGAACGGCAAAACAACCAGCAAGCAACAAATCAAACCATCAATGCAAATGTTGCTGAGCATCATGATTTTTCAGACTGGAGCTTTCAAGCAGAAGATGCATCAATCTCAAACAATGCCTTCATGGCAAATGATGCCAGTTCATCATTCACGGTAACAGATAATATGTGTACACCTGAATGCTTAGAGAAATTAAATGCTTATAAAAGAGTTAATGAACAAGTATGTAATGAACTTGAGTCAATACAGGTTGTCAAAGCAGAATTTTACAAAGCTAAAAAGGACTATAAAGAAAAGATTGAAACATTGGAAAAAAGTAGTTTCAAGTCTCAAACATGAAGAGACTAACTATACTTATCAAATAAATGATCTTTTAAAAAGATTAGCAACTGCTAAGACCGAACTTGTATTGGCTGAATCATACAGGGATAAATTTCTCAGTCAAGGTGAGAAGTTTGATAAAATGTGGAAAATGAATAGCATTTCTAATCTAGCTAAAGGGAAAACTGCTGGGTTGGGATATAACAGTGTGGAACCACCAGTTGTATATACTCCACAGGTAGATGTTAAGTGCAAACCAGAAATCAAGCTTGTATTTGATGAGGAACTTGAAATCCACATGGTGGATAGTGAATCAGAAGTGTCTGACAACACTTCTGTTGAGGATACCACAAAGGAAGAGGTGGTGGTACCAGAAATCAAAACCAAAACAGTTTCTAAAAGAAAAAACCATAAATCAAAACAAATCAACACAACTGTTTTTGTCAAACCAAAACAATCATTTGAACATAACAAAGGCACCATTTCTTCTGAAGAAAATACAACTGACTCTCAAAATTCAAAACAAAATAAGTATGTGAGGAATCCTTCAGTACACAATAGAAAGAAGGGTAATGGACCATCAAAATCAAATCTTAAATCTGGTCCCAAAGACAAGGTTTCTCAGGCAGAAAGGCAACAGCTCATAAGTTGCCTAATGTGTGGAGATTCTGATCACTTTGCTGCTGACTGTCTCTATAATCCAAGTAGACGCAGTCAACCCATCAGGCAATCAAAACCATCATACAGGCAATTAAAACCATCATACAGACACTTGGTAGAAAGTCCTGTTGCTTGGTGGTTACTGATGATTTCTCTCGGTATACATGGGTATTCTTCTAAAGTACCAAGGATGAAACTGCTGAGACCCTAAAGTCATTCATACTTAGGGTGGAGAATGAAAGTGACCACCTTGTAAAAATAATCAGATCAGATCAAGGAACATAATTCAAAAATCAGGTTTTAAATTCATTTTGTGAATCTAAAGGTATAACAAGACAATTTAGTGCTCCTAGGACTCCACAACAAAATGGTGTTGCTGAGAGATGAATAGGACACTAATTGAGGCTGCAAGGACCATGTTGTCTGATGCCAAACTTCCAATAACTTTTTGGGCAGAAGCAGTCAACACTGCCTGTTATGTCCAAAATAGAGTATTGGTAGTTAAGACACATGGTGTGACTCCTTATGAAATTTGGCACAAGAGAAAACCATTTATTGGGTTTCTCAAACCATTTGGATGTCAATGCACCATCTTGAATACTAAAGATCATTTAGCCAAGTTTGCTGAGAAATCAGCAGAGGGCTACTTTGTTGGGTACTCTTCACATGCTAAGGCTTATAGAGTATACATCAAAGCTTCCAGGATTATTGAAGAGTCTACAAATGTTCAGTTCAATGAACATACTCTTAATAAACCTGGAACAGGCCCTGATTGATTATTTGATCTTGATAGGTTTACATCTGCATTTAATCTGGTGAAAGAGTATGTTCCAGTTGCACAGTCAGCTACCACAGATACCTCCAAATGCATAAGAGAAGATGACTTTCGTGTTGAACTGCCAATAGCTTCAAGACAAATCTTGGCAGATTCCTCTTCAGCACAAAATGGTGTGTCACAGCCTGAGATAATCAACATATCTCAGGCAGGTCCCTCAATTGAATCTACTTCTGGTTTACAACATCAAGAAGAAGTAGGAAGTCCATCAGCAGAGGCAAACACTCTGGAAACTACGTTTCCCAGGGAAAACCAACCCATCACAGTCCAAATTCAGATCCACAAGATATGCCAGAAATTCAGCTTGAGGTAGTACTTCCTAACCTTGAGTCAATCAATCTGGATAAGGCTTCTCAATTGGATATGATTCCAAGAACTCGAATTCACAACACTCATCCAGTTGAGAACATTATTGGAAATGTTGAAGAAGGAGTGAGAACTAGAAGCTCTATGCACGAAGCAAACGTGTGTTTGTTCTCATGCTTTCTATCCCAAATAGAACCAAAGAAGGTTGCTGAGGCATTGAAAGACAACAGTTGGGTAGAAGCCATGCAGGTGGAGCTTCTTCAATTTGAAAGACAAGGAGTATGGAAGACCTGTCCTTTACCCAAAGGTAAGTATGCAATTGGAACCAAATGGGTGTTTAGAAACAAGAAAGATGACAAAGGTGTTGTCATCAAAAACAAAGCAAGACCGGTTGTTCAGGGATATACTCAGGAGGAAGGCATAGACTATGATGAAGTGTTTGCTCCAGTCGCAAGAATTGAAGCCATCAGAATCTTCTTAGCATTTGCAGCTGCCAAGAACTTCAAAGTGTTTCAAATGGATGTAAAAAATGCCTTTCTCTATGGAAAGATTGATGAGGAGGTTTATGTGTGTCAGCCTCCAGAATTTGAAGATCCAAAGTTTCCTGATCATGTCTGTAGGCTTGATAAAGCTCTCTATGGGCTGCATCAAGCTCCCAGAAAATGGTATGAAACTTTGTCTTCCTTTTTGTTGTCTAACAATTTCAAGAGAGGAACAATTGATAAAACTCTCTTTTTCAAGAAGTCCAATCAACACATCATGCTAGTCCAAATCTATGTTGATGATAACATTTTTGGTTCAACTAATGAATCTCTCTGCAAGAACTTTGAATCACTGATGAAATCCAAGTTTGAAATGAGTTCAATGGGAGAACTCACCTTCTTTGTTGGACTACAAGTGAAACAAACTCCTACAGGGATTTTTATTAATCAATCAAAATATGTCAAGGACATTCTTGAAAGATTCAAGATGTCTGATTGCAAAGCTCTGGGAACTCCTATGTCCAAGACAACATCTCTTAGCCCTGATCTTGAGGGGGAGGATGTTGATCAACACTAGTACAGGGCAATGATAGGCTCTTTGATGTATCTCACAACAAGCAGGCCAGATATCATGTTTGCAACTTGTGTCTGTGCAAGATTTCAGGCCACTCCCAAAGTCTCACATATGCTGGCTGTGAAAAGAATTTTTAGATATCTCAAAGGAGCACCAAACCTAGGATTATGGTATCCTAGAAATGAAGACTTCCAGTTCGCAGCTTACACTGACAGTGATTATGAAGGGTGCAACATCAGCAAGAAATCCACATCTGGAGGATGTCAATTCTTTGGACCCAGGATTGTGTCTTGGCAATGCAAGAAACAGTCATGTGTATCTACCTCTACTGCAGAGGCAGAATACATAGCTGCTTCTAGCTGCTGTGCACAAGTTATCTGGATTCAAAATCAGATGAAAGATTATGGAATAGATCTGTTCAACACTCCTATTCAGATAGACAACTCAAGTGCCATCTCCATCACCAACAATCCAGTCAAACATTCCAAGACAAAGCACATTGACATAAGATATCATTTCATCAGAGATTGTGCTGAGAAAAGGTTAATACATCTAGTCAAAGTTGATACAGAAAACAATCTGGCTGATCTCTTCACCAAAGCATTTGATGAAGGAAGATTCAGGTACTTAATAACATCCATTGGAATGATTAACTTTGAGTAAATGAAATGATAAGGAATAAATAATTCTTCAGAAGATAAACTTAACGTATCTTCTGATGAGTAACTACTCAGCAGAAGATAGGTTAAGTCTTCGGAAGCATTATTTCTTATTCAGTCGGAAGCTCTCACACTTCAGAAGTTAAATTATCTTCTGAAGTAATACTCTTCCGATACATTAACTTCGGAACCTAAATCTTCTGATGTTACTCTTCAGAAGAAAGTATCTTCCGAAGAACATTTTATCTGATGCACTTATCTGATACTTCAAAAGCAGTGCTTCTGATGTATTAACTTTATACTTCCTAACCATTGCTTCTGATACTTCAGAAGCAGTGCTTCCGAAAGTATAAATTTATACTTCGGAAGCAAAACTCTTCTGAAAACTTTTTGGTCTCTTAAACTTTCCGAAAGTTACATATTCGGTAGCAACTCAGCCCTTAGCAAATATTCAAACATTTATTGTGAAACCAGCTGTCATTGGAAGACCTTTTTCTGACATCCGGATCTCAAATTTAATGTGTCTATATATTAAATGCTGAAATCTGAAAGTATAAAAAGGTCTCCCGCTCATTCATCTTCTCTTACCGTTTCACTTCAAAATTGCTTTTCTTCTTTCTCTCAAATTGTAACCTAAAAACCACCGATTGAAATGGATCTCCTTGCATTCAGACCTACTCACAACATTCCAGCGGAGTTGTCATCAGACAATGATGCTGACTTTGCTCCAATCACCACAGTTGCTGTTGGTTTCGATTGGAAAACCCTGGAATAGGATTCCGCACTATTCCAGAGGCTGTAGAGCAGATCTCCATTGGAACTGGGTTGTTTCCGTGCTCCAAATAGGTCCTACAAAGTGGTATCAGAGCTTTGGCTCTTGATTCTGCTCGATTTCCAATCCAAATCATCATATCTTTGATTGTTCATTCAAAATCTGCAAAAACCCTAAGCTTTTTGTCCTAAAAGTTACTATTTCATTGCAAATCCGTGAATTATTGTGGTGTTTTTGTCAAAACATTTATCCCAATTTGTTCATTATCATCTCATGATGTTCTGTACCAAATTTGGTACTTAGATCTGGTCAAAATATCAAGTTATCACGATTTTTGTTGCAAAAACCCTCAGATTGGCCGAATGTCAATGGCGGCCGAATAGTTTCAGCCGAATAAGCCTCATTCGCCGAATAGCCACATTCGACTGTCTCATTCGGCGAATAGCCCTCATTCGATCTCTCATTCGCCGAATAGCCCTCATTCGATCAGTCATTCGGCGAATCGCTTCATTCGATCAGTCATTCGGCGAATAGCTTCATTAGGTCAACTCATTCGCCGAATAGGTTCATTCTCTCTTCTCATTCGCCAGTTCTATCACATTCGGCCCCCGACATTCGCCCTAAGGGTCTTCATTCGGCTATCATTCTGCAAATTTTTCTAAGTGTTGAATCTTGTCATTTCTGATTAAATGGAAGATTTAGCACTGATGGCGAACCAGAATCATCGTATTCAGACTTTGCTACTGACTGAGACTGGAAATTCTAATAAAGCTCCAAAGTTGTTATCCTTAGACGATTATCCACACTGGAAGTATCGATTTGAGATTCATATTAATGGAGTGGATACAAACTTATGGATGATGATCGAGGGAGGTTATCTGAGACCTCTGAATGAAGATGGAACTCCTATGCTAGTCACACGGATGACTGAGCCTCAGAGGAAGCTGTATGATTATGAGAAGAAAGCTTATGCTATTCTATCCCAGTCCATTGCCACTGATATTTTCCATCAGTTCAGACCGTTTACCTCTGCAAAGCTACTGTGGGATGCACTGCAACAAAGATATGAGGGTAATGATGCTTTGAAGAGTATCAAGTCAAAGGCATTGAGAAAGGAATTCAATAGCTTCATGTATGTGGGAAATGAGTCACTGGATGAGCTGATTGCCAGATTTTATCATCTTTTGAGTGAGTTATTCAATCATGAAGTCAAGACAACTACTCAGGAAAAGATCCAGTGTTTGGCAGATGCTCTACCTCCAAAGTGGGAGTCATTCTTGATGGTCCTCAAGCAGAATCAGATGTTGGCTCATATGGACATAAATGATTTTATTCAGAAGCTGAAAGAGCAAGAGATAGAGAATAAGTGGAAGGCAAAGAGAGTTGCCCAAGTCCAGGATCCATCGTTGTACTATTCTACTCCTACAGTTGACAAATCATCTTCTCATGCTCCATTGAAGACAACATTTGTTTCTCAGACTACTGAAGCTCCATCATATACTCAGATTCATTTTAGTAAGTCATCTTCTTCAACTAGCACTCAAAAGGAACATCATCAACCTGCTGCCAGTCTGAAAACAGATTATTTTGACAAAGTTACTGTGGAGATTGCTAAGGAACACATGGGTCTTTTATCTACACTCGTCAGCTCGTATGATGGTTTAGTAGCTGGTCAGATTGGCAATCCTTATCTGACTAATGATGATTGTTCTCAAATAGATCCCGATGATATGGAGAGGATTGATATTATGTGGGCTTTGGCAAGTGTTGTTCGAAGAGCAAAAGAGTTTGTAAAGAGAACGGGAAAAGACATCAATCTTAACAAAGAATCCAAGTTTGGTTTTGATATGGCTTCTGTGACTTGTTATAACTGTGGAGAAAAGGGTCACTTTGCTAGACAATGCAAGCAACCAAAGAAGACTGGAAACAAGAATCCGTTTCAACATCAGAAGTCCACTACTTCAAATCCAGAAAGGAGATTAGTTCCCATTGATTCTCCTACTCAAGCTGGATCTTCTTCTGCAAGCAAAGCTTTGATGGTACAACAAGATGAAGGGGTAAACTGGGATTTCAGATTCAATGCAGATCAAGGAGAACAAGACAAAGCTTGTGTTGCTGAAATTCAACAGGTTGAAGATTACAGTGAGGAAAACATTTTGGAAGAAACAAAGATAAATGATCCTGAAGCATCAAGTTCAGAGTCTGATAGCATGACTGATTCAGACACTCAGGAATCTGATGCTGAAATTGAAGACTCTTCTACTCAGTTTGCGTTGATGGTAAACTCTTCCGCTTCATCAGAGTCCGAGCAGGTATACACTGATTGTTCATCTTCACATTCAGAGTGTTTTAATTGTGTTGACTTAAAGAGTAAGGTCCTTGCTTATCAGAAACATAATAGTGATTTGATGAACTATCTCGACTTGTGCATTGAGGCTAACAAAATTCTAAAATCTAATGAAAAAGATTTTCAAGCTAAAATTGATCTTTTAAATAGACAATTGCATGAAGCTGAGATCGCAGTGTTGAATAAGCAAGATGCTATAACTTCTTATCTTAATACCATCAATGAGATCAAGAAGAAGTTAGCAATAGTCGAGTGTGACTATGAGACCTTGGGACAAAAGCTCAAGAGCTATGAGAGCTCATCTTACATTATTGAGCACATGATCAGTAGGGTTACTGATCAACAGGGAAAGGGAAAAGTTAGCTATCAAAATTGTCCTCCACCTATCCTCCACGCCTTTGTTAATACACCAAATGACAAAGATGTTAAGGATTTTCAAGTCACTACTCCATTAGTAATAGATCCAACTGGACTATTTATTAATGAGGATTCCTCAAAATCTGAGAAATCTCGTGTGGATGGACTTGTTGAGGATTGGGTCTCAGATTCTGAGGATGAATCAGATGATTCATATGTCTCTACTCAGAATCAAGCCCCTGCAGTCATGAAATGTGACCCAATCTCAAATTCAAAGATTTACAAAGAATTGGGCTTTGTAAAAGCTTCTCAAGAGTCTGAAGCAAAATGTGTTACCAAGTCTGCTTTTATTGGTAACAAAGGGACAAAAGGGTTGGGTTTTAATCAAGACAAGCTAAAATCAAATGTTTTTAAATCACATAAACAGTCTTTCTTTGATTTAAAACATTTTCATAAAAAGGGTGAAAAAGTTTGTTTTGAGTGTGGTGCACCTGGGCACTTTGTTAGATCCAGCCCTCATTTGATTAGACCAAAGGTTGCACCACCCAGAAAACAAAATATGAATTTTGTTAAACCTGTCAGATCTGAGTCCAAATCATTTCTGACAAAACCCAAACAAGCAAATCAGGTTAAATCTGTGGACAAGGGTAAAGGGAAATTGATGAACTTGAATGTTCTCAAGTCTGTTAATGTTGATCAATCTAAACCATCATCCATTTGTCTGAAAAACTCTTTTGATAAACAAGCAATCTGGAAAGTTAAAACATCTGAGAGTTCAATTCCACCCATCTCAGACAAGCCTATTTCAGATGGTTAATGGATTGATGTATGGATCCGAGACTCACTGGGTCAACCCAAGACTGTAAAGGCTTGGGTTCCCAAAGTGAACGGATTGTTTCATCTTTGTGCAGGTTGCCCCAAAATCTGGTGTTAACAGCAATTGGATCGTTGATAGTGGGGCTTCCAGGCATATGACTGGTGATATCTCGTTACTCACCAATGTGAATGCAGTTCGCGGTGGATATGTAGATTTTGCTGGTGACAAAGGCGGGTTTATAACAGGAGAGGGAATTCTGACAAATGGGCAAGTTTCATTTGATAAAGTCAGATATGTCAAGCAATTTGAAAATAATCTTCTTTCAGTGTCACAAATCTGTGACAAGGAGTATAAAGTATTGTTTGATGATTCCAAATGCTACATTCTTAAGCAAGGTGTGAAAATTCCTGAAGATTGGATCCCGATGTCTGCCCCCAGGAAGCAAGACTTGTACGTACTCAATATGGCCACAGCTTCAACTACATCCTCCACAGCTTCATGTTTTATGTCTAAGGCAACAGAAAAAGATTCAATTCTTTGGCATAAGAGGATGGGTCATTTGAGTCTACGCAAGATGAACCACTTGGTACACAACAATCTGGTTGAGGGGGTCTGTCTGAAGAATTTCAAGCTGTCTGATGTCTGTGTATCTTGCAAGAAAGGAAAGCAAGTCAAGCAGTCTCACAAACTGAAAAAGTTTCATTCAATCAATGTTCCTCTTGAGCTTCTCCATATGGATCTATTCGGTCCTGTAAATCGCAAAAGTATCGCTGGAGATCAATACTGTCTTGTCATCACTGATGAGTATTCCAGATATTCTTGGGTTTTCTTTTTAAAGGAGAAATCTGAAATGTTTGATTGCATTCAAGTGTTGGTTACCAAACTTGAATCACTTTATAAGCTCAAGATTCGTCAGCTTCGAACAGATAATGGAACGGAGTTCAAAAATCACAACATGGAGAATTTTTGTAATGCACGGGGGATTGTGCAACAATTTAGTGCTCCATATGTTCCTCAAATGAACGGTGTTGCTGAACATAAAAACAGGACATTGATTGAGGCTGCTAGGACCATGCTTGCTGATTCATCACTTCCGGTTCAGTTCTGGAATGAAGCTGTAGCAAACGCTTGCTATACATTGAACCGGGTTCTCATTGTGAAAAGACATGGGAAGACTTGCTTTGAACTGCTCCATAACAGAAAATCAAATCTTAAGTATCTTGAACCATTTGGTGCACCATGCACGATGCTTAAGAAACACGAGCAGGGCAAGTTCAATGAAAAGGTGGAAGAAGGGTACTTTCTTGGGTACAGCACTCCAAATAAAAGAGTTTACAACACATCAACACATAATGTGGAGGAATGGTACCATGTTGATGTTCAGAAATATTCTATGCCCCCACCTGGAAAAGGCCCAGATTGGATGTTTGATTATTCTGGTCTTTTTGATTCTTTCAACATGCCTCCCATGTATTCAGATGAAGATGTTGCAGTTCAGATGCTATATGATGCACAAAATGCACCTGAAGAACCAAAGCAACCTTCATCTGTTTCAACTCCTACAGCACATACACATGATGACAGCTCAGACACAGACGACAACTCAGTTTCTCCAGTTGTCCCTGAACTTGCTGTTGACCATCTTGTACCAGGACTTGAGGATTTGAATCTGAATAATCTTGATCCACAGGTTGAAGTTCCCGCTCATCCTGTTGGACGAATTAATCGGATTCATCCTCAAGAAAATATTATTGGAAGTCCTTTGGATGGGGTCAAGACAAGAAATCAGCTTTCATCTGGAGGACTTGCAAACATTCTGGACTTTGCAGATGTAAGATCTTGTGCTCATTCCTGCTTTATCTCCCAAGTTGAGCCACGTACTGTCAATGAAGCTTTAAAAGAAGAGTCATGGGTAGATGCAATGCAAGAAGAACTCCTTCAGTTCAAAAAGTTAGGTGTCTGGCAATTGGTTGACAAACCAAAAGGTGCAAAAGTAATTAGGAGTCGATGGGTTCTTCGTTGCAAGAAAGATGATCACGGGATCATAGTGCGAAACAAGGCACGTCTGGTTGTTCAGGGATTCAGACAGATAGAAGGGTTGGACTATAATGAAGTATTTGCACCAGTTGCTAGACTTGAAGCCATCCGTATATTCTTGGCTTATGCATCCTTCAAAAGGTTCAAAGTTTATCAGATGGATGTAAAAAGTGCATTTCTTCATGGTGTGATAAATGAAACAGTGTATGTAAGTCAACCTCCCGAGTTTGAGGATCCATTGCATAGAGACCAAGTCTACAAGCTAGACAAGGCCTTATATGGATTGCATCAAGCGCCGCGAGCCTGGTATGAAACATTTTCTACTCACCTTCTGAACAACGGGTTCAGAAGAGGTGTCATTGACTGTACACTATTCATTCGAGAAAAGGATGGTGACTTACTCTTAGTGCAAGTATATGTGGACGACATCATCTTCAGCTCAACAAATGATAATCTGTGCAAAGATTTTGAAAAGGTTATGAAAGAGAAGTTCGAAATGAGCTCAATGGGAGAGATGAAATTTTTTCTGGGTTACATTTTTCTAACACTCCTATATATGTTGATAATACTGCTGCCGTAGCTGTCACTAAGAATCCTGTTCAGCATTCCAAAACAAAACACATCGACATTAAATATCACTTCATACGTGATTGTTTTGAAAAGAAATTAATCGATGTTAAGATTCACACCGATCACCAGAAAGCCGATCTTTTCACAAAAGCTTTTGATAAACCCAGATTTTTATATCTGTTATCGGCTAATGGTGTTTTCCAAAAGGATGAAGTCATACCTTCATCTGAATCTAACAAATGATCATCGTCTTTCTTAGATAATTTTTGTTTCGTCTATTTTACTTTATTTCAGTTTTCTTGTCTAGTTTCTTTTCTTAAATTAAAAAAAAACTCAAAAAGATTTTCTGTTTTAGGTTTTTAGGGGGAGATAGTTGTTAATTGAAAAACCAAAAACATTTGAAAAATTCAAAAATCCAAAAACAATTGAAAAAGTTAAAATTGAGATGGTCTTTCTCTGAAAAAGTGACACATTAATCTGTCATGATATAGAAGCTGAATTGAATGTGTAAGCTGAACACACAAGAAAATTGTGATGTGATGTACTGATAGGCCAACTCTACAAATGAATAAACAGCTTGTGATAACTTAGAAAGTCTGATTTGTGGAATCTGTTTTTTATAACATCATTTATGTGAGAAATAGTTTTTGACTCAAATCAAGCATACACCAGTCATCATGGAATCAAATGAGGCTTCAATTAAAGAAAAACAAAAACAAGCTGGTATTAAGCTTGAAGAAAAAGAAAAGCAAGCTGGTATTAAGCTTGAAGAAAAATAAAAACAAGCTGGTATTAAGCTTGAAGAAAAATAAAAGCAAGCTGGTATTAAGCTTGAAGAAAAATAAATGCAAGCTGGTATTAAGCTTGAGAAATACTTGAACAAATTAAGTTCGATTCCATACACGTGCCATATTGCTGGGACGAACCTAGCTGAAGCCGTCCATTTGGATAGAACAAGAAAAATACAAAAAGATAATAAATTTGAAATCTTATTGAATTTATGATGACTAGTATTAAGATATGCAGAAATGAGTTATAAACTGATTTTGATCGTTAATGGTGAAATGAAATGGGGAACTCGATCAGAAAACATGAGTGATCATAAAGTTTGTTTAGTAGTTGTGTATTGTATGGTTTAAAACTGGACAAATATATCAGTAATCATATCATAATACAATTGTGTTTGAGGTGAAACATTCAATAAAGCTGATGTGATGTGATTAGAGTTATGTGTTATTTTATCAGTAGACTTCTCACAAAAATATGTGCTTATTTGTCTTTAGTTACTAGTTGTACAGTTGTAATTTCTGTTTCAGAAAAATACAAAAAGATTTTCTATTTTCAATTTTAGTTTAGATGATCATTTGTAGGTTCGGATGTCTGTCACATCTGAATTCTGAACCAACCAGACATATTTTCATATGACATATCTTCATAATTGTCACAATTTTGATGTTCAAAATGTAAAATCTGAAAAAGTTTGTGTTTTGGGTGTTAAAACATCTATTCGCCCGAATGAAGTTTGAAATTCTTTCATTCGGCCGAATGACTTCATTCTGAGAATGAGTCATTCGACCGAATCAATTGTGATAGAGTATATCTCATTCGGCGAATGATGTGTGTCGAATGACTCATTCGACATTCTCATTCGGCGAATGAGTTGTGACGAATGTCTTATTCGCCAATTACATTCGGCGAATGTGTTTGAATTTTCAACCGCCCTTTCGTCTGACTCATTCGGCGAATGAATAAACCTTTATAAGTGTTCTATCGACCGAAAGAGCTCATTTGACCAAAAGCTCTTTCGCTGTACCTGTGTGCGCACATTCGCCCGAAACACTTCTCTCTTCAGTTGTTCTTTTTCTTGTGATTTCCACGAACTCAGCCTCTGATAATCTTGTTCACTATCATTTCAGGTATACCAGGATCGAATATCATCAAGTTTCAACCGTGGAATCATCAAAAACCTAACCTGATTTAGGATTTTAGGGTTTTTATAATCGCCTGTTAAATAGATGGTCAAAATGACATCTAAATCACATGATTCATGTTTTAAACTTATTAGTCGGTGGTTTCTGAGTATGTTGGTGCAATTTTTATGGACTGATTTGATTTCTTGACAAACCAGGGTTTAAATTTCACATTCAGCCGAATGACGCCATTCGGCGAATGTCTCATTCGGCGAATGACTCATATTTTCATTCACATTCGGCGAATGTGTTCTACTTGCCAAATGGAGTTCATTCGGCGAATGACTCATTCGGCGAATGTGTTCATTCGCCAAAATTAACTGTCATTCGGCCAATCAGTCTGAAAGGTTTCTAAGTACTGATTTTTATCTGATTTAAACTTTTCAAGTTATCTGAATGGTTCTAATATGTCTTTATATGATTTTCAGAATGGCTGGATTCAAATCTGTGACGAAGAACAACATTTGTGCACACTTAGATCTCGACACTCCGAACGCCAAGCACTACACTGAGATTATTACTTTTCTCAGGTGTTCGAGGATCTTTGCTGCTATATCTACTGTGCATGTGCCATATCGTTCTCATCAGCAAGATTTCTGGGCCTCTGCTGATATAGATTGCGAGGCTGAACCTCCTGTGATTAGAGGGAAGGTGCTGGGACATGATATTGTTGTGTCGGCTGAGCACATTAGGAGAGTTTGTGGTTTCCAGGATACACCTGATCAGCCATATCTGCTAGACCGTTATCTAGTTCGTGGTTGCTTTATGAGGTGCAAGTACGAAGGCGATCTTGGAGCAGGAATTCTCAACAAAGCATATATGTCTCCGCAATTCAAGTACCTTGCTCACGTACTGATTCATTGTCTAGGATCCAGGAGAGGAGGATTCGATGACATGCGAGAGACAATACAGTGTGCTTTTGTCGCCCTGGTGCTGAACAGGCCATTCAACTTCTCTGAGATGGTCTTCTCTCACATGAAGGAGAATGTGACACTGAAGGGGGACAAGAAGTTTCTGATGTATCCCAGGTTTCTGCAGCAGTTGATCGATGCTCAGTTACCTGATCTACCGAAGATTAATGCTGACATCATCAAGCTGGAGCACATGAATGATCTCACCCTCAACAGGGTGATGTTATACAGAGGCAAAGAGAGGAAGCCAGCTACTCGATCTTTATTTGGTCATCTCTCTAGGCCAGATTACCTAGCTCCTGCTGGTCGTAGATGGAGACACGATGAGTCTGACTCAGATGTTGAGGATATTTTTGTACCTGATGATGGTGCAGATGATGATGATGATGAAGGTGCCGGTGGTGCAGGGGAAGATGTGATTGGTGCTGGTGATGCAGGTGCAGGTGCAAGTGATGCTGGTGGTGCAGGTGTGAGCACTGTGGTCATGAGCACAGTTGATGAGACTTCGGTTGCACTGGTTGAGTCTATTGATGTGGCTCCTGGTGCAGGAGTTTGCACCTCTGTAGCTACAGAAGAGGAGGTTGATGTTGATTCACTGATGGAGCTGGATTTTTTGATTACTACTTCCTCCACAGTGTCTGTTTCTCTTGATGCTACAGTTCCTCATTCTTCTGAAGGTGGTGATAAGTCTGAAGACTCAAGCGAAGATGAAGGTGAAGCAGGTGATGGTGATGATGACAGTTCTGATTCTGAAAAGACTCATGATGATAAGTTTGAGAAAGTGATGGTAGGTGGAAAGATGGAGATGAGGAAAAGGAAGAGGAGTGAGGAGGAGATAGAAGAGATTACTGATCCATTGTTTATCCCAGAGTTTGATGTACCCTCACCTCTTCGGTCTTCTGCTCCAGCTACTACTGCTGCTGTTCTGTCTACATCTTCCAGAGCCAGGAGAGGAAAGAGGTCGAGGTTCTCATTCCAGAGAAGGTCAGAACTGACAACGGCTGCTACAACTACTGTTACATCAGTAGCAGCTGTTTCAGTTTCTTCACTGACCAGGTCAAGGGCAACTCATGTTCGTGCCACTACCGCCCCTCTGACCACCTCGGTGACTCAGGTCCCCATATTTACTACTGCATCCTCGGGTCCCTCCATTTCACGTGCTGATATGTCTACACCTACTGTGTCAGTTGTTGATCAGTTGAGCACACTGAACAGTATGGTACTCAGATTGATGGAGAGGAGTATGGAACAGGAAAAGAAGAATAGGGAGCAAGAGCTTGTTATTGCTCAACTCACCAAGAGAGTGGAGGAGCAGGACACTCTGCTGATTCAAGCTGCAGATCAAATGGCTGATCTGAGGGCTAGGTCTGCTCAACAGGAGCAGCAGCTGCTGAAATACATTGATGAGCATCATCAGCTAGCCCTGACAGTCACAAATTTCAGTGATAGGATACTGTCCTTAGAGACTGAAAATGCTCGATTAGCAGATCAGATCAACAGTCTCAAGGATAGTACTCCTCGGATTGAAGGCTCTGCAGCACGTTCTGATGAATCAGACAAGGAGGAAGATGAAGAAGAAGAGTCTGAGGAGGAACAGGTGGATTATGAAGATTCGGAGAAAGATGCTGAATCTGATGATGATGATAAGGACGGATCTGGGAGTGGGTCTTCTGGGTCATCCAGTACTGATGATGATGATGACGATGATGATCAAGCCCCTCCATCTTCTGAGATCCGGTCCAAGAAGGCCAATGACAAGAAGTCACAGGCTCCTCCTCCTTCGTCTCCCTCAAAGACAGCCGAACCTGAAGCAACTGAGGAAGTAGAAGCTGTGCCTGTGAGACGTCAGTTAGACGAGACTCTTACTATGATTCTGGACGCTCAAGGCATTATACAGCACTCAGTCAGCTACGACAAGGAGGAGGGAGAAATCATTCACTGCCTTTCAAAGGAACAAATAGCCGAGCTATTCAGGTTAAATCCTGATGAGGTGATCACTGATGATGCCTCTGTTCCTGTTTTTGATGAGCCTGAGCCAGAACCTTTTGATGATATTGATGAGGTTATTCTGGAGGATATTACAGATGAAAAGTATCCCAAGTATACATCGGCTGAAGATGAGCTGCCTACTTTTACTGACCAGTTTGATCAAGAGATAGAGGATCTTCTGGTCAGGTATTTGGAAGAACAAGTTGAAGCCAGCAAATCTGAAGCCGATGACAAGAAGAAAAGGAAAGAGGAATGGGAAGCTTACTGGAAGGTCTTAAAGAAGCAAAGTACAGAGAAGATGCCAGCTACTCATAAGAAAGTCTATAGGACCAAAGGCTATAAAGCTGGAGGTCAGATTCTTAGCTGGGCATACTTCCACGACCTCGGATGTTATGCTGTGAAGAGAGAGAAAGGAATAGACTACTTCAAGCATCCCCATGACTTCAAGACGTTGCCTGGCTTTGAAGTGAATCAATTAGCACGTCTGAAGATGCTATACAGTGAAGACTCTGGGATGTCTGCTTGGTTCTCTCGACAGATACAGTACGAGTATCGTAAGAGATGGGTGAACTTTCAACCTCAACAGCCTGAACGTTACTATCTTCCTGAGATTGACGGAGACACCCGGAAACATAAAGTTATCCTGAAGTGGCTTCCTCCTAAAGTCTTGAAGAAGATTCCTTTGCGGAAGATGCGACAAGACTTTATGGAAGGCTTCCGATGGTGGTACTATGACGGTCGTACTGGAGAAGCAGTGATTGTTCTCTGCAAGGACAAGATATGGGAGACTGTGAGGATTTTTGAGCCCATGTGGTTGACCAACCTATCCTACAAAGATGTCCAAGCTCTTTTCCGTCATCAGATCTTCTTTGATGTACAGGACATGGTACAGGCATTACAGTTCATGAGGGTGATCCGTCTCTGCAGTATTTTCAAGATACATGCTGGAGCTGACTGGAAAGCCATTTCTTCCAAGTACTTCAAGAAAGACACTTCTAAGATTATTTGTTCATTCTTAAGTTTTTGTAAGATCCTTCTAATAGATATTCCGCGTCTATTAGATTGATTGTGAGAAGATCCTGTTTATATGTTATTTGAATTAAACAAACAGATCCAACAAGTGGTATCAGAGCCTTGGCTATTAAACTTAAGTGACTAACCATCCTTAAGTTACCAGTTGTATATCTTCTTACATCTTACTACTACGAATCTCATAATCTGTTGTTTGTTCAAATGGATGCATTAAACAAGCATGATACAGAAAATGGGACACTCAACAAGCCACCGATGTTCACCCGTGAAGACTTTGATACGTGGAAGGTCAGAATGGAAGGGTTCATCAGGAATCAAGACTTCAAACTCTGGAAGTCTGTTCCTGAAGGTCCCTACATTCCTACAATAGTTGCTGCTGGAGTCGGTGGAGCTGTTGTACCAAAGGATCCATCAATGTATTCAGATGAGGACTATAAGAAGATGGAAGTGGATTCAAAGGCACTGTGGCTCATCCAGATGTCAATCCCCAACTCTATTATACATGCATTCAAGAAATGCAAATCAGCTAAAGAGTTGTGGAATTCTCTGCAGCAGATGTATGAGGGTTCGGATGATGTCAAAGAAAACAAGAAGGATATGCTGAAAGAGAAATTTGAAAACTTCTGCCATGAAAACAATGAGAATATGTCTTCTCAGTACCTAAGGTATGTCCAACTTGTAGATGAGCTAACCACTGCAGGGGTAACGCTAGACAATCAAGATGTGCTCAGAAAATTTCTGAGATCTCTTCCAAAGTTCTGGAACATCTACCCAGTCACCATCAGAAGAACTGAAAACTTGAAGACACTAACTCTTGGAGAATTATTTGGTATCTTAAGTGCATATCAAATGGAGATTGACTTACAGGAATCAAAACCATCAGCTGCATTTCCTTCAGGATCAGCTGCATTGTATGTTCCTACTCAAAATTCATCCTTTCAGGGTTATCAGCCTGTGTTTCATTCAACTGCACTACCAAGTCAACCTAACACCACATATCCTAAAACATCCACACCATCAAGTTCAAATACCATTCCCTTTACACAATCTGTTTCTTTGGTTACCTCTGGCCCAGGAGCTTTACTAGCTGAAGAAACAAATTATTTCCATTTATGTCAAGAAGATCTGGAAGGAATTCCTGCTGATGATTTAGAAGAAATAGACATCAATTATCAGATGGCCATGATTTCTTTCAGTGCAAAGAAATTTTATCAGAGAACAGGGAGGCAATTTAAGAAACATAACATGAAGACAGGTTTTGGATTGGATAAATCCAAAATCAGATGCTACAACTATCGGCAGCTTGGGCACTTTGCAAGAGAATGTAAAGCACCAAGAAATCAGCAACAACAGGAGAACGGCAAAACAACCAGCAAGCAACAAATCAAACCATCAATGCAAATGTTGCTGAGCATCATGATTTTTCAGACTGGAGCTTTCAAGCAGAAGATGCATCAATCTCAAACAATGCCTTCATGGCAAATGATGCCAGTTCATCATTCAAGGTAACAGATAATATGTGTACACCTGAATGCTTAGAGAAATTAAATGCTTATAAAAGAGTTAATGAACAAGTATGTAATGAACTTGAGTCAATACAGGTTGTCAAAGCATAATTTTACAAAGCTAAAAAGGACTATAAAGAAAAGATTGAAACATTGGAAAAAGTAGTTTCAAGTCTCAAACATGAAGAGACTAACTATATTTGTCAAATAAATGATCTTTTAAAAAGATTAACAACTGCTAAGACCGAACTTGTATTGGCTGAATCATACAGGGATAAATTTCTCAGTCAAGGTGAGAAGTTTGAAAAAATATGGAAAATGAATAGCATTTCTAATCTAGCTAAAGGGAAAACTGCTGGGTTGGGATATAACAGTGTGGAACCACCAGTTGTATATACTCCACAGGTAGATGTTAAGTGCAAACCAGAAATCAAGCTTGTATTTGATGAGGAACTTGGAATCCACATGGTGGATAGTGAATCAGAAGTGTCTGACAACACTTCTGTTGAGGATACCACAAAGGAAGAGGTGGTGGTACCAGAAATCAAAACCAAAACAGTTTCTAAAAGAAAAAACCATAAATCAAAACAAATCAACACAACTGTTTTTGTCAAACCAAAACAATCCACTGAACATAACAAAGGCACCATTTCTTCTGAAGAAAATACAACTGACTCTCAAAATTCAAAACAAAATAATTATGTGAGCAATCCTTCAGTACACAATAGAAAGAAGGGTAATGGACCATCAAAATCAAATCTTAAATCTGGTCCCAAAGACAAGGTTTCTCAGGCAGAAAGGCAACAGCTCATAAGTTGCCTAATGTGTGGAGATTCTGATCACTTTGCTGCTGACTGTCTCTATAATCCAAGTAGACGCAGTCAACCCATCAGGCAATCAAAACCATCATATAGACACTTTAGACAATCATTCTCTTCATCGGAAGATAACCAAAGTGTCTCAGAGAAAAGAAAATCAAAGAGTCGGAAGAAACCATCGGAAGCTGCACCTGCTTCTGATGAGAAAAGAAAAGAAAAGCATTCTAAGTCTTCAGAAGCTCTACCCAGATCATCCCTACATAATCAGAAGACAAGACCATCTCCCAGAAGGTCATCGAAAGCATGTCACAAAAGTACTTCCGATGAGAAAATAAAGAAGCCAAACCCCTTTATGTCTACCAGAAAGGGTAACATGACCTGGACAAGAAAAGAATCTGAACCACCTTTGACCTCATCAACCAGTGCATCATCTGTTCTACCTAACCTGCATTTAAAACATTTTACTTACTATGATGCAGAAGGCAAACCCAAGACCACTATGGCTTGGGTTCCCAAAAGACACTAACCAAATTTGTTATGTGTAGGAGCAGCAGGATGCAAGAAGTAATCTTTGGATAGTGGATAGTGGCTGCTCCAGGCACATGACAGGCAACAAGACTCATCTTCATAACTATGAACCATTTATTGGAGGATCTGTTGCATTCGGTGGAGATCCAGTAGGAAGGTATATCACAGGCAGAGGATCTATTTCAAATGGTCGTGTAAGTTTTGAGAATGTGAACTTTGTTAAAGAACTTAACTACAATTTACTGAGTGTATCACAGGTGTGTGATCAAAAGCACAACATGTTATTTACTGAGCATGAATGTATTGTTTTAAAGCCAGGATTTGTTGTTCCAAATGATCAAATTTTGCTCAGGGCTCCAAGAAGAAATAACATGTACATGCTTGATATGAGCACAGCTACACCACTCAGTAACATAAGTTGCTTTGTCTCAAAAGCTTCACTTGATGAATCATCTCTTTGGCATAGAAGACTTTGTCATGTAAATCTCAAAAATATGAATAAACTTGTCAAAAATAACCTAGTAACTGGTTTACCAAGAAAGGAATTCATATGTGTTGACAAATGTGTTGCATGCCTAAAAGGTAAGCAACACAAGTCATCTCATCATGCCAAAGAGATAAATTCTAGAACAAGAGTCCTGCATCTGTTTCATATGGACTTGTTTGGCCCCACAAGTGTGAAAAGTCTTGGTAGAAAGTCGTATTGCTTGGTGGTTACTGATGATTTCTCTCGGTATACCTGGGTATTCTTCTTAAGTACTGTAACATTCGTGCATTTAGTCATGATAGTTGTAAACAGTGTTAGAACAGTGTGTGTACATGTTCAGTTAGTCAATGTGAATCATGTGTTCATTATGTGCTTGTGTGTTAGAATCTTTATCATTTATCAAGTATGTATTATTTATTTACAGTCGAGTTCACTAGGCAAGAACAGTATTGTGTTATATCGAAACAGTGGTGGGCAGCGAGAGTGAGCCCTATATATATACTGCGTTCGGTATAACAGGATAGTGTTGGTGCGTAGTGTTAAGACTAATATTATGACAATTAATTCAACAAGAATCGTAATACGTAAGCGAGACTGAGTATAGTTATGGGTGACGATCCATAATGATACGAATGTTGAACTTATAATTACGATTAAACGACTTTAAATATTTAATACGATCGAAAAACGTACGCGATTGCGGGTATACTCGTAATTGTGAATGTTTAACGATCCGACAACGCACGAAGAGTAAAAATAATTATATTAATTATTTTATATTTTTACAATTTTGAAACTCATCATTTAAATGAGTTTAACAACTCTTTTATTTTAAACCGCGTAAAATACGCGTTACGTTCCGGAAACGCGAACCGAGCGACCGAAACGGACCCGAATACCACACGGGCTATAAAAGCCTTGAATGAGATCATTTACCTCATTTATTTCACCTACAACACTTTCTCTCTCTAGAAAATTCGGCTCCCACCTCTCTCTAAAATTCCAAACTTTAAACGTTCGTATCTCGCTCGTTTCTCAACGGATTTTGGTGTTCTTGGCGTCCACACGAAGCTCTCAACATCCTCTACACGAAAGTACAAGAGTTTCTTAGATTCGTCCAGCCGAAAACGAGGTAAAGTCGAATTAAAGTGCTAAAAAATTAGGGTTTTTGGGTGTTGTTGTGTGAACGTGAGTTTTAGCCGGATAATATCTCATCATTTCAACCCATAAGTGCTCGATCATGGATCTAGATTACTAACATGGAGTATACAGAGCTGAAATCACTGGTTTTTGAGGATGATGATGATAGAGGTTACAGGTTCGTTCGAAGGTTCATGAGGCGAACCCCCATCAGCACTTAGCCGAACCCTAAGGGGTGTCCACGAGCTTGTCTGGTTCGTCAACCTCCAGCCGAACCCTTAGGGGGATCTCACGAACCTGTGCCGAATTATCAAGCCATCAACGAACCTTGAATGTTCAACGAGCCTATGCGGTCATCTAGCAACGAACCATGCAAGTTATCTCAAGAGAACCGAACCCTGGATGATGTAGCCGAACCATGTATAGGCCAACGAACCTACACGAGACTTTCGGTCAAGCCACGAACCCTAGATGCCACGAACTCTACTATGTCGAACCTTGTGCAGACGAACCCTGCATGGTTCTTTGATTTCTGCCGAACCTTGGAACTTAGGAACGAACCATGCATGTTACCATGATAACCGAACCTTTTCTTATTAGAGCCGAACCTTATGGATTAGTCTTGGCCGAACCTAGACCCTAGACTCCAAGGGTTCGCTGCCCAAATGGCAGCCCACCTTCCTTTCGGCCCAACCTCAACCTACTCGGCCCAAATTCCATTAATAAAAGGCCCATAGGGTGAGACAAGTCCAAGGGATGTTAGGTTGGTTCATTTAGATCTTCAATTGGCCCAATAACGCCTTAGAAGCTTAAATGGCCTACATGAACATTGGACGGACCAACTCAAATCCCTTAGGCCCAATCCAAGCCCATACGGCTCATTATGATCCTAATTAACTCGATATTAGCTTGGGCGCGTTACGAGGCCTATATACAAGTTGTTGGGCCAACATCACACTCAATTGGCCTAACACCACTTTCAATTGGCTCATGGTTAACTTAAATGGCCCATGGTTGGCCACAACTCAAAATAATTGTAAATTGATCTTAGTTGGTTTAAGTTGCAACTTAAACTAATCATGGGATCAAGTCACAATCTCAAGAACTTAAACAATTGAGCATCTTATCAATTTTCATAGTAATCAATGGTTATCAAATTCTCAAACAATTATCATTTTATGCATAAGATTTATGCACAATGGAACATTTCATATTCGTTTCTTGGACCCATGATCAATCAAGTGATTCAAATCATAACTTTCAAGTTTCACAACAATCACAATCATGAGAACAAGTTATCATGTGATAATCAATTTCAAGAGAACACAAGTCAATCAATGAATCAAAGTCTATACAATTATAAATCCTATATCTTATGTATGATTACAATGTCATAGGAAACAATTAGAAGTCCTGTTTGCTACTTGCTATCTGTTTTAGTTCAGAGTCTACTGCAGACAGGTGAGAACTTTAGCCCCTCTTTTACTGTTTTATAATTGTTTTGGGGTGGAACACGTGATCAAACCAATCGTTTACAATCATATTTCATTACACAAGGTGTGTGTATTCTTATAAACATTATGGGTTCATTGTACGAATCCTAGGAATTTATCAACTGTTTTAAAGGAATCATCAATTATTAAACTCTTTTCACTAAAAAGGTTTTATAAGGGATCTTTGAACTGTTTTGTAACAGATTTACTCAAATGTATTTATGAAGGATAAACACTTTTAAATAAATGATTTTATAAACTCTTTTGTTATAAACCTTGTTGTTACACAAGGTCACTATTTTATGGTATTCAAATCAAGTGGTTCACATCATGGTATTCAAAGCAAGTGGTTCATTTCATGGTATTCAAATCAAGTGGTTCACATCATGGTATTCAAATCAAGTGGTTCACATCATGGTATTCGAATCAAGTGGTTCACATCATGGTATTCAAATCAAGTGGTTCATTTCATGGTATTCAAAACAAAGGATTTAATTCGTGGAATTAAATCTAGGTTTTCAATTCATCAAATAAGGCATTAACACATCCGGTTAAAGTAAGGTTCAGAAACATGGTGTCTATTGTTGTGAACAAACTTGTAAAAGCATCAAGTATCATATTCATTAGCGTTAGTACTGGGTGATCACAACAAGGGAAAGCGGACACACACATTGGGGCAGGCCGATTGCTGCAGTTAGTTTTTAAATTTGTTTTATAAACTAACTGCAGATTTCGGTTACATATGGTTTTATCAAAACTGTTGACACATTATCTAACTCCAAACGTGGTTTGGGACTTGATAGTATATGTTGACTCTCGTGCAAACAGTGATTGGACTGTTTACACTCATTTTCTTACTTGATGTTAGTTTGGGTTGCAGCTCATCCGTGTGAATCTTATGTTGCTTTAACTTACCTATGCCTTATATCATATACTCATGTTTACAAATGATTAAACCTATTGTTCTCACCAACTACGTCTGTAGTTGACAGTTACTTTTCACGTGTTTCAGGTAATCAGGTTTAAGACATTCTCAGAGACAACTAAGGAGACCATACTAAGATAGAACAAGATGAAGAAACATGCTAGGATGGATTAGAAACACACTAAATCCTAATTGTTTACTTGTCTTGTTTGAAGTCTTATTTTGTAAACTATATTTTGGGTCTGTAGTTGTCTTTCTTTTGGTAGATAGATTGTCTGTAACTAAACAACTGTCTAAACATTATGAAATGTAGTAATCCATTGTGGTTGTTCTTATTCAATACTTGTGCATGATTCAACTGTTCATACGTCACCGCGCCGTGGATTCCGCACGCGGTGCAGGGGTGTGACAGGTTGGTATCAGAGCCAAGGTTGTAGAGAACTAGGAAAAACCCAATGTTTAACGACCTAGACTATAACCTAAGCTACCCAATAGGACTAAGTGCTATAGGCTTGAGGAACTTAGGATCTAAGTAACTTAAGTGAGCATTAAGTCTACAATAAGCTTGAAAGATCTTAGGGACATTTTTCTAAGATTAGATATCGAGTCAAAGAATTTGAATCGGAATTCTATAATTTTAGAAACCGGATTAAATTCTCACACATATGCATTTAAGGATTTCAGAGGCAAGGATCTGTATTCTTAGTATCCTTGATCTGAAATTCTCACACAGAGATCATTATAGAAATTCGGAGGCAAAGATCTGTATTTTCAGTATCTTTGATATGAATTTCTTGTCATATTCATTATAGGATTTAGAGGCAAAGATTGGTATCTTTGATCTAAAGTCCTTGTCATATCCATTATAGGAATTCAAAGGTCAAGATCTATTAATTTAGAATCTTGATTTGAAATCCTTGTCATATTCATTATAGGAATTCAAATGTCAAGATCTATTAATTTAGAATCTTGATTTGAAATCCTTGTCATATTCATTATAGGAATTCAAATGTCAAGATCTATTAATTTAGAGTCTTGATTTGAAATCCTTGTCATGCTCATTATAGGAATTCAAAGGTCAAGAACTATTAATTTAGAATCTTGATTTGAAATCCTTGTCAATGTTATCATTGTTATCATTATCAGGTGTTCATTATCATAGGAACTTTATAACTTAGAATCTGTGTAACAGTATTCTTTAGTTGAAGTTCTCACAAGAGATCATTATACTCGATACCGTAGGTATTGAGAACCTAGGTTAATTAACCTAGGACACACATGCTAAAACCTAAGGTTTTAATTTCAAGAAAATTAAGAACCATGGTTTACATAATCATAAACATATTCTGAGAACATGTGGCAATCATGAAACAATCATAATCAATCAACAGTTGGAATCTTAGCCCCAAATATAGACGACGGATTACCGCTGACGTGTTGAGGTAAGTGGTGGGTCGGTGAGAGCTTACCCTATATATAAGCTTATTTCAGTATGTTAGGGGGAATCCGGCGTTCGTATTTGGAGTGAGGATTCGGGAGCAACTGGGAACATTGAACATTAGTCAAACTCATGGGATACAAACATTTGGGAAACAATCATTGGTGAATCAAATCATAGTGAAATTCAAACTTGGATGAACCAAACATTATGGTGAATCAATCAAGTTGTGAACATTCTTTAAATGTAAACCTTAAGTGAAATTCTTAAGTGATTACATCATTAGTACTTACTGACATAAGTTAACAGGAAAGTGTAGAACACACGTATGATTTAGTTCTACATGTTAACAACTGTTAGTAGGTGCACACATAACATAATCATAGTTCAATCATGGAATCAATCATAGTTCAAGTTGATCAAAGATCATGGGATTCTTAATCAATGGAACACACTTGGAAATCAGTACAAACGTGTTGCCAAATGCTAGCAAGGGCATGATCGTGGTATATCGAAACGGTGGTGGGCAGCGAGAGTGAGCCCTATATATAAACTATTTTCGGTATATCGGGAAAGTGTCAGTGTGTAGGTTTGGTGGAGAGATTTTGGGACATCGTACATATTCACATGATAAGTATGCAAATAAGTTGACAACTTATACGTGTACTGTATCATATTACAATTGAATGATAATACTAGTAGTATGGATATATTACTAACTTTATCATGCAAATTCAATTGTATCTTTCCTCATTACTGACCCGCTTGTGGCTTCTATTCGTAGAATGCCTCCCCGACGTGATCCTAACGGAGGGGGTTCAACAAGTGGTAATGATGATGAGATCGACAAGATTGCTCGAGCTATCGCTATTCATATGCGGGAAGTAATCCCTGGTATGGTCACTGATATCACCCAGAATCTTCGGGGAAGTACCAGTGATTCTGCACACAACTCAAATGCCACTAACGCTGGAACTGCTAACTTTACTTTCAAGCAGTTCAATGATGCTAAGCCTCCTAAGTACTCTGGTACCGAGGGAGCTACCGGCCTACTGCAATGGCTGGAAAGCATTGAAGACATTCTCGACTTCACTGGATGTCCTGAGAATCTGAAAGTCAAGATGGCCTCAAGCGCTTTTCATAAAGGCGCACTCACCTGGTGGAATTCTGAGAAGAACACCAGAGGACGTGAAGTTGCATTAGCCTTACCGTGGGACGGTTTCAAGAACTTACTCGTGGAAAAGTTTTGTCCACGTCATGAACTGAAGAAACTCGAGGTAGAGATGTGGAATCTGGTGCAAGATAGTGGAGAGAACGCAAAGTATACAACTCGATTCCATGAGTTGTGCATTCTGGTACCCCATTTGGTTACTCCTCTATCCTGCAGGATAGAGAAGTACATTGAAGGTCTACCCTTAGTAGTTAGGGGAACTGTCATGGGTAATAACCCTACTACTCTGGAGGCGGCGATTCAACTTGGTGCTACTCTTACTGAGGAGTATGTGAAATCTGGTGTGCTCACCCGAAAGGGATTCAAGAGAGCACAAATTGATGAAGGCAAGAAGCTTGAACAGCACCATCACAAGAAGAAGAAGCAAAAGACAATCAAGAACTTTGCAGCGTTGACTGCAGCTGCACCTACTCATGCCACACCCATTACTGCTATGCCACAACCGGTTACTGCCAGAAAGCCTTATACTGGTCCGCTTCCACTTTGCACCAAATGCCAGTATCATCATCTACCCAACACTCCATGCAGAAAGTGTCTCAAATGTGGGCGTATGGGACACTTTGCAGCTACGTGCCGAGCTGCTCATCTTGCTGCTGCAACAACTGCTACCACTACCACTACTGCTACAGGTGGAAGAGCCTGTTATAATTGTGGAGCAGAGGGACACTTCAGAAACCAGTGTCCAAAACTCAACAACAATACTGCTGCTGCACGTGCTTTTGTTATTGGAACTGCTGAAGCACGTGAGGATCCGGCAGTCATCACGGGTACATTTCTTATCAATGATCACTACGTTTCTATCATATTTGATACTGGTGCTGATAAAAGCTTTATCTCTGCTCATACTGCTTCTTTGCTTAATATGCAACTATCTATACTTACTGCTCCCTATACAGTAGAAGTAGCGAATGGTAAGACTATAGTTGTGGATTCTATTATCCATGGTTGTGAATTAGGATTAAATGACCATCTTTTCTCCATCGATCTCATTCCTATGACTCTCGGAAGCTTCGAAGTTGTGATAGGAATGGATTGGTTATCCAAAAACAATGTTGAAATCGTATGCTCTGAGAAACTTATTCGAATTCCTCTACCGTCCGGCGAAACGATGATAGTCTACGGCGAGAAACCATGCCGCGGAGTGAAGATTGTATCGTGCATCAAGGCGAGGAAGTACTTGAGGAAGAAGTATTATGCTTTCCTGGCTCACGTGGTAGAAAAGAAACCTGAAAAGAAAGCAGTTGGAGACGTTCCAGTTATCAGAGATTATCCAGACGTATTTCCAAAAGACTTGCCTGGACTACCCCCAGTCCGACAAGTGGAGTTTAGAATCGATCTCGTCCCTGGAGCAAACCCAGTGGCGAAGTCACCGTATCGACTAGCACCGTCTGAGATGCAAGAACTGTCTAGTCAGCTTCAAGAACTTTTAGACAAAGGCTTCATAAGACCGAGTTTCTCTCCATGGGGAGCTCCGGTTCTCTTTGTCAAAAAGAAAGACGGTTCATTTCGTATGTGTATTGATTATCGTGAGCTAAACAAGTTGACAATCAAGAATAGATATCCTCTGCCCAGGATCGATGATCTGTTTGATCAATTGCAGGGAGCAACTTGCTTCTCTAAGATTGATTTACGGTCCGGGTATCATCAGTTAAGAGTAAATGATGAGGATATACCAAAGACTGCTTTTAGGACTCGATATGGACACTATGAGTTCGTGGTTATGCCATTTGGGCTGACCAATGCACCCGCAGTGTTCATGGACTTGATGAATCGAGTCTGCAGGCCATACTTGGATCAGTTTGTTATTGTCTTTATTGACGATATATTGATTTATTCCAAGTCAGAACAAGAGCATGAAGATCATTTGAGGAAAGTCCTAGAACTACTAAGAGGAGAACAACTTTATGCTAAATTCTCAAAATGTGAATTTTGGCTGAAGGAGGTTCACTTCTTAGGACATGTCATAAACAAGGATGGAATACATGTAGATCCAGCCAAGATTGAGGCGATTAAGAACTGGACTACTCCATCTACTCCAACAGAGATTTGTTCATTTCTGGGTTTGGCAGGTTATTACAGAAGATTCATTGCAAACTTCTCTAAGATAGCCTTGCCACTTACCACACTAACTCAGAAAAGTCAAGTGTTTATATGGGGACAGAAACAAGAAGATGCATTTCAACTTCTTAAACAGAAGTTATGCAACTCCCCTATCCTTAGTCTTCCAGAAGGCAGTGATGATTTCATTGTCTACTGTGATGCTTCAAACCTTGGACTCGGTTGTGTACTTATGCAACGGGACAAGGTCATTGCTTATGCTTCAAGACAACTTAAGGTTCACGAGAAGAATTACACTACTCATGACCTTGAGTTAGGGGCTGTGGTCTTTGCATTGAAGATTTGGAGACACTACCTGTATGGTACTAAATGTGTCATCTATACAGACCACAAGAGCCTACAGCACATTCTCAATCAGAAAGAACTCAACATGAGACAACGACGTTGGGTTGAGCTCCTAACTGATTACGACTGTGAGATTCGTTACCATCCGGGTAAAGCCAATGTGGTGGCGGATGCTCTTAGTCGCAAGGAACCAGTCAAACCAATTCGTGTAAGAGCTATGGAGATCAACACACAACCAAACTTGAAAGACTTGATTCGTATTGCACAACAACAGGTAGTAACAGATAATCAACTCAAGACAGACTTGGATTGTGGCATCGAGAAGAAACTAGAACCCCGATCTGATGGGGTGTTATATCTCAACGGCCGCATTTGGATTCCAAAGTCTGAAGAATTGCGCACACTCATCTGTGATGAGGCTCATAAGTCGCGATACTCAGTTCATCCTGGAGCCGATAAGATGTATCAAGACTTGAGGACATCTTACTGGTGGCCGGTAATGAAGAAAGACATAGCACTGTACGTGGGAAAGTGTCTTACATGTTCAAAAGTCAAAGCAGAACATCAAAAGCCTTCGGGACTTCTGCAGCAACCTGAAATTCCTCAATGGAAATGGGAGCAAATTTCCATGGATTTCATAACCAAGTTGCCAAGAACTCCACGAGGTTTCGATTCGATTTGGGTGATCGTTGATCGACTCACCAAATCTGCTCATTTTCTCCCTATCCGAGAGGATTACAAAATGGAGAAGTTATCTACTCTGTACATCAACGAAATCATTGCACGTCATGGTACTCCAACATCAATCATATCTGATCGTGATAGTCGTTTCACTTCTCGCTTTTGGCAATCATTGCAAAAGGCTTTGGGAACGCGTGTTAATCTTAGCACGGCGTATCATCCCCAAACCGATGGTCAAAGCGAAAGGACTATTCAGACACTCGAGGACATGCTTCGTTCTTGTGTCATTGACTTCGGTGGAAGTTGGGACACTCATCTCCCACTCATTGAGTTTTCATATAACAATAGCTATCATACGAGCATTCAATGTGCACCATTCGAAGCTCTATATGGTAGAAAGTGCCGATCACCGGTCTGTTGGACCGAGATTGGTGACTCACAGGTCGTAGGACCAGAACTCATTCAGGAAACATCAGACAAAATCACAATCATTCAGTCACGGCTTAAGGCCGCACGAGATCGGCAGAAGAGTTATGCTGATCGACATCGGAAACCGCTTGAGTTTCAAGTCGGTGACCGAGTCTTACTCAAGGTTTCTCCCTGGAAAGGCGTTGTCCGATTCGGGAAGAAAGGGAAACTTGCACCAAGGTACGTTGGACCTTTTGAGATCCTGGAACGGATTGGTCCCGTAGCCTACAAACTCAAACTTCCAGTGGAGCTAAGCAATGTTCACGATACTTTTCATGTATCGAATCTTAAGAAATGCTTAGCGGATCATGATGTTCAGATTCCACTGGAAGACATACAGATTCAGAACAACATGCAATTCATAGAACGTCCAGTTGAGATCATGGATCATGGGGTCAAGAAACTTAAACGCAGCCGTATCCCGATCGTAAAGGTACGATGGGAGGGCAAACGCGGTGCTGAGTTCACCTGGGAACGTGAGGACCAGATGAAGCTTAAGTACCCTCATCTTTTTACAGTATCTTCGGCTAGTTAATTTCGGGACGAAATTCCCTTAACTAGGGGAGACTGTAACATTCGTGCATTTAGTCATGATAGTTGTAAACAGTGTTAGAACAGTGTGTGTACATGTTCAGTTAGTCAATGTGAATCATGTGTTCATTATGTGCTTGTGTGTTAGAATCTTTATCATTTATCAAGTATGTATTATTTATTTACAGTCGAGTTCACTAGGCAAGAACAGTATTGTGTTATATCGAAACAGTGGTGGGCAGCGAGAGTGAGCCCTATATATATACTGCGTTCGGTATAACAGGATAGTGTTGGTGCGTAGTGTTAAGACTAATATTATGACAATTAATTCAACAAGAATCGTAATACGTAAGCGAGACTGAGTATAGTTATGGGTGACGATCCATAATGATACGAATGTTGAACTTATAATTACGATTAAACGACTTTAAATATTTAATACGATCGAAAAACGTACGCGATTGCGGGTATACACGTAATTGTGAATGTTTAACGATCCGACAACGCACGAAGAGTAAAAATAATTATATTAATTATTTTATATTTTTACAATTTTGAAACTCATCATTTAAATGAGTTTAACAACTCTTTTATTTTAAACCGCGTAAAATACGCGTTACGTTCCGGAAACGCGAACCGAGCGACCGAAACGGACCCGAATACCACACGGGCTATAAAAGCCTTGAATGAGATCATTTACCTCATTTATTTCACCTACAACACTTTCTCTCTCTAGAAAATTCGGCTCCCACCTCTCTCTAAAATTCCAACTTTAAACGTTCGTATCTCGCTCGTTTCTCAACGGATTCTTGGCGTCCACACGAAGCTCTCAACATCCTCTACACGAAAGTACAAGAGTTTCGTAGATTCGTCCAGCCAAAAACAAAGTCGAATTAAAGTGCTAAAAAATTAAACGTGAGTTTTAGCCGGATAATATCTCATCATTTCAACCCATAAGTGCTCGATCATGGATCTAGATGTCACACCCCAACCGACGGCGGAATACGTCGGGGCGCGAACGCGACTGTTCAATAGCTCATGATCAAACTAAAACGTTTCATAATTAATGCAACAAGCTTACATTGTCTTAAAAACCAAAGTAAATAAGTTCAAACAACCAAAGTTCAAATAAACCAAAACTAGAGTTCAAATTATTCTTAAAGATTCTAACGTCCAATCATCTTATGTGTTTATCCCAAAGCTCACTAAGTTGCACCTGAAACATGATAAATTTGAAAAGGTCAACTACAAAAGTAGTTGGTGAGAATCATAAAGTTGACTCGATAAATAGTTTAATAGTTCAAAGTTTGAATCATGTATCATAAACATATCAATAGATAAGGCTTAATGTGGAAACATACATTAAACTATTGCAGATCAAACCTTAGTTAACCAAGTTAGGCATAGTAACACATACTATCCTTATAGTTCCAATAGTTCAAAATGTGCACAATAGTTCAAACATACAAAGTTCAAATAGTTCAATAGTTGGTAACTGAGTGATCACCGGCTGGGTGGAATGGTCAGTTCAATAGCTATCATCACAACAGTCAGGCTAATATAGTTAATGATCAATGCAAGTTTCGAGGATAGTTCACATGTAGTTTGGGACATAAGCTCAAATCAAAAGATAAAGTTCATAAATACAGATTGTTCAAATAGTTGAAGTTCATGTTTCATCCCCGATGTTTTGAAAACAAAATCAAAAGCAAGAAAAGGGGAATATGAAACTCACCTGGATAAGATAGCTAGATTGAGAGTTCAAGTAGTTGAAAATCCAAATATGCGAGAAATGAATCCTCACAATAAACCTATAGTTATAAGTTCAAAGTTTTCTAAGTTCAAAAAGTTCTAAGGTATTATAGGTTCTATACTTAGTTTCTAAATGGGTTTAGAGAAATCAAGGTTAAGTTAAGTAATTAAATTGGTAAAAACGACAAAGTTGTATTGTTAAAAATAAATATTATACATTAAATAGATGATGATCTAAGATTCATAAACTAACTACTTTAGAAATATTTAAAATCTAAAGTGTTATACAAAATATAGATAATTATATAATTTCCAATTAAATTACTAAATAAAAATCTTGTATTTATATGTTTTAATATAAAGTTTTAATTTAAGATAATTTCTATTTTATTTAAATAAAATAGTTTTATTTAAATAAAAACATTTTCTGTTATATATAATTATTTCAGGAAATAAAAGTATTTTTCTGAAATTTTATGTATAAAAAAAAATATTGATTTATAGTATTTATAAGTTAAGTTAAATAGCATTTTTATTCAAATAAAATATTTTTATTCCAAACAAAAATATTTCTGAGTTGGTTTCAATCCATATAGCTTATATAAAAATTTACAGAATTTTAAAAGTTATTTAATATTTTTAATAAATTATTTATTCAGTTTTATAAAGCTTTTAAATCAAAATAAATAGTTTTCTGTTACAAAAATTAAAATAAAAATTTCCCAGATTTATAAAAGTTCCAGAAATATTATATAATTTTTCCAGAATTTTTATAATAGTTTAAGTATTTTTAAAGGATTATTTATGCAGATTAATGACACCTTTAATTTGATATAAATAGTTTTCCTGCATAAATATATTTATAAAAATTTGAGCAGGTCTATCTATGTTCCAGAAGTGTTGGATAATTGTTATAGAATTTTATACATAGTTTAGGTATTTCTTGTGATTTAAATTTTATTTATAACCATAAATTATTAGTTTTTACCATTAAATAAAATTACTTTCTTTTCCAAAAATTTTCTGAGTTTATAGAATAATTACAGAGATTTTATAAACATTTTTATAAAATTTTTCGGATATTTAAATGGTTCAAAATGATTTAAAAACAAATTAAAAGAAAGAAAAATAAAATGGTTGGAGCCGGGTTTGAACCCGCGACTTCCGGTTCCTCGGCCGAGCGCTCTAACCAGTAAACCAAAGTCCAGATTTGTTGAAATGTTCCAGATCAAAACATTTGATGTAAAAAAAAACTAGTTTCCCAAATCCCCAAGAACCCTAACTTTCGAATCGATCAAACGATCATGCAATCGTCGAAATTGATATGGGGTTAATGTTCTAGACTGAAAACCGATCAAAACCTATATTTACTTACTTGATTTGGTAGAGATTCGATCGAGTTCGAGCTCAACGAAGTTAACGGCCGTTCTTCCTTGAGTTCCCGATTCCAGATCGATTTGAGAGTGATTTGAGTGTATAGTTGTGTTCGTATGATCGAGAGAAGTAATAATTCTATAGTTGTAGTTATTAATTCGACTCGAACGGTCGTGTTTAATTCGAGGTTTATATCTACGGTTTCGTGACGATCAAAGTCGGATTAATTGCGTTAACTATCACGATTTAATCATACCCTTACGTTAGAAATTCGATTTGGGTCATGAGGGTGTAAATACCCGCTTAAATGGTGCATTAAAACGCGTTTTGAGGTAATGGCCGGCGGTTCGCCGGATTCCGGCGGTTGGCCGGAGTTCTTGGCCGGAAACACGTGAAAGAGAAGGGGGGGGGGGGGGGGGGGGCTGGTTTGGTTAATTACAATTTTGCCCTTGTTGTTTGTAATTTAACATTTTAAGTTTAAATCTTTTATTTAACCTTTCATAACCTGATTTTTATTATTATTGTCACCCACTTTCTTTTTAATTATGTTTTAAACATTTTATTTTTATAAAACTTATGAATTTATTAGTTCTAAATTAATATTAATTAAAAATGTAAATAATATACAATTAATTACATATAAACATAAATATATAAATATATATATATAAATGTATTTATGTATATTCTATGGTTTCGACATAATAAACCGGAATAAATCCCACGTATTTATTTATTAACGTTTGTCATAAATACACGTCGGAGAACATCATCGGAATAGTTACCTGAAAATTACGGATATTACAGTCTCCCCTACTTTAGGAGATTTCGTCCCGAAATTAGTTATTTGGAGTCGGTAGAAAGAGATGCGGATACTTGTCTTTCATTTGGTCTTCACGTTCCCAAGTGAGTTCTGGTCCACGCTTAGATTCCCATCGAACTAGCACAATCGATATTCGACTGCGTTTAAGTCTCTTCTCACCACGATCCATGATTTCCACCGGTTTCTCAACAAATCGCATCGTTTCATCAATGTGCACTTCATCGAGTGGAATTTGAAGATTTTCGTCGGCTAAACACTTCTTCAAATTTGACACGTGAAAAGTAGGATGAATGTTGCTTAATTCTTCAGGTAGTTCAAGTTTGTAAGCTACTTTACCGATACGCTCAATGATTTTGAAAGGACCCACATAACGAGGAGCCAATTTCCCTTTCTTTCCAAAACGAACCAAGCCTTTCCAAGGGGATACCTTGAGAAGAACTAGATCACCAATTTGAAATTCTAAGGGTTTTCGACGATTGTCGGCATAGCTCTTTTGTCAGCTTCTCGCTACACGAAGATTGTCACGGATTTTAATAATCTTATCAGATGTTTCTTGAATTAATTCAGGACCAGTGATTTGTGCTTCACCAATCTCGCTCCAACAAATAGGTGATCGACATTTACGGCCATACAAAGCTTCAAAAGGTGCCATGTTGATACTCGTATGATAACTGTTATTGTACGAGAATTCGATCAACGGCAAGTAAGAGTCCCAATTGCCACCAAAATCGATGACACAGGCTCTAAGCATATCCTCCAAAGTTTGGATGGTCCGTTCAGTTTGACCATGTGTTTGAGGATGATAAGCAGTACTGAGATTTAATTTAGTGCCCAATGCCGATTGTAGAGATTGCCAGAAACGAGAGGTAAAACGACTATCACGATCAGAGATTATGTTTACAGGAACTCCATGACGACTAACCACAAGATCAATATAAATTCGAGCTAACTTGTCGGTTCGATAATCCTCACGAATTGGAATAAAATGAGCTGACTTAGTTAAACGATCAACAATTACCCAAATACTGTCATGCCCACTGGATGTTCGAGGAAGTTTAGTTATAAAGTCCATGGATATACCTTCCCATTTCCACACGGGAATTTCTGGTTGTTCAAGTAATCCAGATGGACGTTGATGTTCAGCTTTAACTTTCAAGCAAGTAAGACATTTTGAGACATAAAGAGCAATGTCCTTTTTCATACCAGGCCACCAATACTGGTTTCGGATATCTTTGTACATTTTATCTGCTCCTGGGTGAACAGAATAACGAGTCTTGTGAGCCTCGTTCAAAAGGAGAGTACGAAGATTGTCTCGTTGAGGAACCCAAATACGATCAAGATAGTAAAGTAATCCATTGGGTTTAGTTTCAAGTTTATGTTCGGCACCACATGCCATTTCCTCAGACATATGACCCTCGCTAATTGAGACATGTTGAGCTTCTAATATACGAGTTTGAATGTCACTTTGAATTTTGATACTGTGGATTTTGACAGGTTCTTTACGACTTAAAGCATCTGCTACTACATTCGCTTTTCCAGGATGGTAGCGAATCTCACAATCATAGTCGTTAAGTAATTCAACCCATCGTCGTTGTCTCATATTAAGTTCTTTTTGATTGAAAATATGTTGGAGACTTTTGTGGTCGGTGAACACCACACACTTAGTACCATAAAGGTAGTGCCTCCAAATTTTCAAGGCAAACACAACAGCACCCAGTTCAAGATCGTGTGTCGTGTAATTCTTTTCATGGATTTTGAGTTGTCGCGACGCGTAAGCTATAACTTTGCCTCGTTGCATAAGCACACAACCAAGACCTTGATTAGAAGCGTCACAATAAACCACGAAATCATCGTTTCCATCAGGTAGAGTTAAGATAGGAGCGTTGCACAACTTATGTTTAAGAGTTTGAAATGCTTCTTCTTGTTGTGAACCCCAAACATAAGGTTTGTCCTTTTGTGTTAAACTGGTGAGAGGTACAGCAATCTTAGAAAAATTGGCTATGAAACAACGATAATAACCAGCTAAGCCAAGAAATGAACGAACTTCTGTAGGAGTTTTAGGTGCATTCCAATTTTTCACGGCCTCAATCTTTGCAGGATCAACATGAATGCCCTTTTTGTTTACTATGTGCCCTAGAAATTGAACTTCTTTCAGCCAAAATTCACATTTAGAGAATTTAGCGTATAGTTTTTCTTCCTTTAAGAGTTCCATAACCAAACGTAAGTGCGCCTCATGTTCAGCTCTCGTTTTGGAATAGATCAGAATGTCATCAATAAAAACGATAACGAATTTATCCAAGTATGGTTTGCACACTCGGTTCATTAGATCCATGAACACGGCAGGTGCATTAGTCAAGCCAAAAGGCATAACCATAAACTCGTAATGACCATATCTTGTTCGAAACGCCGTTTTTGGAATATCTTCATCATTGACTCGAAGCTGATGATATCCCGATCTAAGATCAATCTTCGAGAAACAAGTTGCTCCTTGTAGTTGGTCAAAAAGATCATCAATCCTAGGCAACGGATAACGGTTCTTGACGGTAAGTTTGTTAAGCTCCCGATAATCGATGCACATTCGGAAAGAGCCATCTTTCTTTTTGACAAACAAGACAGGTGCTCCCCAAGGTGAAACACTTGGGCGAATGAATCCCTTATTGGCTAACTCTTGAAGTTGACTCGCGAGTTCTTGCAATTCTGAAGGTGCAAGACGATAAGGAGATTTGGCTACAGGATTTGCACCAGGTACTAGATCGATTCTAAATTCAACTTGTCGAGCAGGAGGAAGACCTGGTAAATCTTCAGGAAACACTTCAGGAAAATCCCTAATAATAGGAATATCTTCAATCTTCTTTTCCTTGTCCTTCTTGTTCACAATGTGAGCTAGGAATGCCACATAGTTCTTACGCAGGTACTTTCGCGCGGTTGTACAGGACATAAGCTTGAGTCCTCGAGTAGGTTTCTCGCCATAAACGTGTAGAGTGTCGCCAGACGGAAGAGGAATACGAATATATTTTTCAGCACACACAATTTCAGCACGATTTTGGGTTAACCAATCCATGCCTACTATGATGTCAAAGCTTCCAAGTTGCATAGGTATAAGGTCAATCAAGAAGGTATGCTCATTTAAGTTTAACTGAACCTCACGAATAACTGAATCAATATTAATTGGACTTCCATCCGCTACTTCTACAGTGTAGGTGTTTTCTAGTCTAGTACGATTTTTAGCAAGCAAAGGTTCAAACTCAAGGGATATAAAGCTTTTATCAGCACCCGTATCAAAAAGAACAGAAGCATATTGATTATCAACTAAGAACGTACCATTCACCACGTCGTTGTTATTTTGAGCTTCATTAGCATTGATGTTGAAAGCACGCCCACGAGCTGCTGGCACTCCCGCTTGTTGAGCTGCGAGTCTTGGACAAGTATTGCGAAGATGATTTGGATCACCACAGTTGTAACAAGCTCTTCCTTGGATAACAAATGGGGGATTTTGAACCATGGCACGATTGTTTTGGTGGTTTTGGTTCTGTTGGATGGCAGGAAAAACTTGGTTATTTTGTGGTCGAGTGGTTCGGCAGGTGGTGTGCAAATGTCCATAACGCCCACAATTAGTGCATAGGCGACATGGTACATTGGGTGGGTGATGTAAACGACATGTGTTGCACAAAGGTTGGTTTCCCACATAAGGTTTCTTTGCAGTGTTTAACCCTTGCATTGGTAATTGGTTCAAAGGAGCAGCTGTAGTTACAGCAAAGTTTCTACCCTTTCGTTTCTTGTTCCTGTTTGAAGGTTCAGCAGGGGTGGTTTTGGTTTGTTCAATGGAGGTGGTTTTGGAAGATTCAGTAGTAGCGGTAGTTTCAGTGGTAGTCTTCTTAGCACCCTTCCTTGTTAAACTACCCACCTTGACATGATTATCAGTCAAGGTTGCAGCTAGTCGGATCGCATCCTCAAGGGTTTTTGGATTCCTACCCCATACAGTGTCTTGGATCTGCATGGGTAACCCACCAATGTATTTCTCAATGGCCCTAGATAAAGGAGTGACCATATGAGGTACCAACAAGCTAAGTTCATGGAAACGAGTGGTGTAAGCAAGATTTTCACCACTGTCTTGGGTAAGATTCCAAAATTCCTCCTCTAACTTCTTCATTTCATTCCTTGGGCAAAACTCCTCAGTCATAAGAGTCTTGACTTCATCCCAAGTCAATGCCAAAGCAACCTCAGCTCCACGATTGCGTTTTTCTCCGTTCCACCAAGTCAATGCCCTTTTTTGGAAGACACTTGTCCCATATTGCACACGAAGATCATCAGGACAACCACTGTTACGAAAAGTATTCTCGATACTTTCAAACCACTGTAATAAACCGGTGGCTCCCTCAGTTCCATTGAAAGTGACAGGTTTGCACGAATTGAAGTGTTTGAAGCTGCAATTATGGTTACCACCATTTTCACCATTCTCATTTTTGTTTGCAGCATTGAGTTGAGTTACAAGGTTTGGTAAAACAATGGCCATCTGTTGAGTTACAAGTTGTGCAAGCTCTTCATTCCTTTCACGACGACGAATTTCACGACGAGAAGCCATTCTATGGAAATAAAACATAGAATATGGTAGATGTTTAGTTTTCAATGGATAATTCATATGAATCACAAGATAGTTTAGATAGGCCATATGGATTGTAACCAAGGTACGGTTACGTTGACTAATCAAAGTAATTTAAGTTTTATTTAACAATTGCGTGAGACATGCTTTAGCCTATAAGTAACTACTCACCCCGAGGGTTCCCAGGAAAGCGTAACTGGTCCAACGGTTGGTTTGGATTTATACGAAACACTTTCCTAGACAGAACACCCCAAGATACAGGTAATTACCCTTCCAGATTGCACATGTCTACAATTGTCATTTAAAACTCAAAGACTTTGACGAGATTTTCATTCTTGATTAGACTATAAGTCTAAGATTATCATGAAGTTTTGATAGTTGAAGGTTTCCTAATAATAGATCAAGAATAAGGTTAGAGATAGAAATAGGGATGATGAACACATAAGATCCTAGTTAACTTGGGTTATAGTCTAGGTCATGTCTAATAACCTAATTCCCTATAACCATGGCTCTGATACCAATCTGTCACACCCCAACCGACGGCGGAATACGTCGGGGCGCGAACGCGACTGTTCAATAGCTCATGATCAAACTAAAACGTTTCATAATTAATGCAACAAGCTTACATTGTCTTAAAAACCAAAGTAAATAAGTTCAAACAACCAAAGTTCAAATAAACCAAAACTAGAGTTCAAATTATTCTTAAAGATTCTAACGTCCAATCATCTTATGTGTTCATCCCAAAGCTCACTAAGTTGCACCTGAAACATGATAAATTTGAAAAGGTCAACTACAAAAGTAGTTGGTGAGAATCATAAAGTTGACTCGATAAATAGTTTAATAGTTCAAAGTTTGAATCATGTATCATAAACATATCAATAGATAAGGCTTAATGTGGAAACATACATTAAACTATTGCAGATCAAACCTTAGTTAACCAAGTTAGGCATAGTAACACATACTATCCTTATAGTTCCAATAGTTCAAAATGTGCACAATAGTTCAAACATACAAAGTTCAAATAGTTCAATAGTTGGTAACTGAGTGATCACCGGCTGGGTGGAATGGTCAGTTCAATAGCTATCATCACAACAGTCAGGCTAATATAGTTAATGATCAATGCAAGTTTCGAGGATAGTTCACATGTAGTTTGGGACATAAGCTCAAATCAAAAGATAAAGTTCATAAATACAGATTGTTCAAATAGTTGAAGTTCATGTTTCATCCCCGATGTTTTGAAAACAAAATCAAAAGCAAGAAAAGGGGAATATGAAACTCACCTGGATAAGATAGCTAGATTGAGAGTTCAAGTAGTTGAAAATCCAAATATGCGAGAAATGAATCCTCACAATAAACCTATAGTTATAAGTTCAAAGTTTTCTAAGTTCAAAAAGTTCTAAGGTATTATAGGTTCTATACTTAGTTTCTAAATGGGTTTAGAGAAATCAAGGTTAAGTTAAGTAATTAAATTGGTAAAAACGACAAAGTTGTATTGTTAAAAATAAATATTATACATTAAATAGATGATGATCTAAGATTCATAAACTAACTACTTTAGAAATATTTAAAATCTAAAGTGTTATACAAAATATAGATAATTATATAATTTCCAATTAAATTACTAAATAAAAATCTTGTATTTATATGTTTTAATATAAAGTTTTAATTTAAGATAATTTCTATTTTATTTAAATAAAATAATTTTATTTAAATAAAAACATTTTCTGTTATATATAATTATTTCAGGAAATAAAAGTATTTTTCTGAAATTTTATGTATAAAAAAAAATATTGATTTATAGTATTTATAAGTTAAGTTAAATAGCATTTTTATTCAAATAAAATATTTTTATTCCAAACAAAAATATTTCTGAGTTGGTTTCAATCCATATAGCTTATATAAAAATTTCCAGAATTTTAAAAGTTATTTAATATTTTTAATAAATTATTTATTCAGTTTTATAAAGCTTTTAAATCAAAATAAATAGTTTTCTGTTACAAAAATTAAAATAAAAATTTCCCAGATTTATAAAAGTTCCAGAAATATTATATAATTTTTCCAGAATTTTTATAATAGTTTAAGTATTTTTAAAGGATTATTTATGCAGATTAATGACACCTTTAATTTGATATAAATAGTTTTCCTGCATAAATATATTTATAAAAATTTGAGCAGGTCTATCTATGTTCCAGAAGTGTTGGATAATTGTTATAGAATTTTATACATAGTTTAGGTATTTCTTGTGATTTAAATTTGTATTTATAACCATAAATTATTAGTTTTTACCATTAAATAAAATTACTTTCTTTTCCAAAAATTTTCTGAGTTTATAGAATAATTACAGAGATTTTATAAACATTTTTATAAAATTTTTCGGATATTTAAATGGTTCAAAATGATTTAAAAACAAATTAAAAGAAAGAAAAATAAAATGGTTGGAGCCGGGTTTGAACCCGCGACTTCCGGTTCCTCGGCCGAGCGCTCTAACCAGTAAACCAAAGTCCAGATTTGTTGAAATGTTCCAGATCAAAACATTTGATGTAAAAAAAAACTAGTTTCCCAAATCCCCAAGAACCCTAACTTTCGAATCGATCAAACGATCATGCAATCGTCGAAATTGATATGGGGTTAATGTTCTAGACTGAAAACCGATCAAAAACCTATATTTACTTACTTGATTTGGTAGAGATTCGATCGAGTTCGAGCTCCACGAAGTTAACGGCCGTTCTTCCTTGAGTTCCCGATTCCAGATCGATTTGAGAGTGATTTGAGTGTATAGTTGTGTTCGTATGATCGAGAGAAGTAATAATTCTATAGTTGTAGTTATTAATTCGACTCGAACGGTCGTGTTTAATTCGAGGTTTATATCTACGGTTTCGTGACGATCAAAGTCGGATTAATTGCGTTAACTATCACGATTTAATCATACCCTTACGTTAGAAATTCGATTTGGGTCATGAGGCTGTAAATACCCGCTTAAATGGTGCATTAAAACGCGTTTTGAGGTAATGGCCGGCGGTTCGCCGGATTCCGGCTGGCCGGAAACACGTGAAAGAGAAAAGGGGGGGGGGGCTGGTTTGGTTAATTACAATTTTGCCCTTGTTGTTTGTAATTTAACATTTTAAGTTTAAATCTTTTATTTAACCTTTCATAACCTGATTTTTATTATTAATGTCACCCACTTTCTTTTTAATTATGTTTTAAACATTTTATTTTTATAAAACTTATGAATTTATTAGTTCTAAATTAATATTAATTAAAAATGTAAATAATATACAATTAATTACATATAAACATAAATATATAAATATATATATATATATATAAATGTATTTATGTATATTCTATGGTTTCGACATAATAAACCGGAATAAATCCCACGTATTTATTTATTAACGTTTGTCATAAATACACGTCGGAGAACATCATCGGAATAGTTACCTGAAAATTACGGATATTACACTAGATTACTAACATGGAGCATACAGAGCTGAAATCACTGGTTTTTGAGGATGATGATGATAGAGGTTACAGGTTCGTTCGAAGGTTCAGGAGGCGAACCCCCATCAGCACTTAGCCGAACCCTAAGGGGTGTCCACGAGCTTGTCTGGTTCGTCAACCCCCAGTCGAACCCTTAGGGGGATCTCACGAACCTGTGCCGAATTATCAAGCCATCAACGAACCTTGAATGTTCAACGAGCCTATGCGGTCATCTAGCAACGAACCATGCAAGTTATCTCAAGAGAACCGAACCCTGGATGATGTAGCCGAACCATGTATAGGCCAACGAACCTACACGAGACTTTCGGTCAAGCCATGAACCCTAGATGCCACGAACTCTACTATGTCGAACCTTGTGCAGACGAACCCTGCATGGTTCTTTGATTTCTGCCGAACCTTGGAACTTAGGAACGAACCATGCATGTTACCATGATAACCGAACCTTTTGTTATTAGAGCCGAACCTTATGGATTAGTCTTGGCCGAACCTAGACCCTAGACTCCAAGGGTTCGCTGCCCAAATGGCAGCCCACCTTCCTTTCGGCCCAACCTCAACCTACTCGGCCCAAATTCCATTAATAAAAGGCCCATAGGGTGAGACAAGTCCAAGGGATGTTAGGTTGGTTCATTTAGATCTTCAATTGGCCCAATAACGCCTTAGAAGCTTAAATGGCCTACATGAACACTGGACGGCCCAACTCAAATCCCTTAGGCCCAATCCAAGCCCATACGGCTCATTATGATCCTAATTAACTCCATATTAGCTTGGGCGCGTTACGAGGCCTATATACAAGTTGTTGGGCCAACATCACACTCAATTGGCCCAACACCACTTTCAATTGGCTCATGGTTAACTTAAATGGCCCATGGTTGGCCACAACTCAAAATGATTGTAAATTGATCTTAGTTGGTTTAAGTTGCAACTTAAACTAATCATGGGATCAAGTCACAATCTCAAGAACTTAAACAATTGAGCATCTTATCAATTTTCATAGTAATCAATGGTTATCAAATTCTCAAACAATTATCATTTTATGCATAAGATTTATGCACAATGGAACATTTCATATTCGTTTCTTGGACCCATGATCAATCAAGTGATTCAAATCATAACTTTCAAGTTTCACAACAATCATAATCATGAGAACAAGTTATCATGTGATAATCAATTTCAAGAGAACACAAGTCAATCAATGAATCAAAGTCTATACAATTATAAATCCTATATCTTATGTATGATTACAATGTTATAGGAAACAATTAGAAGTCCTGTTTGCTACTTGCTATCTGTTTTAGTTCAGAGTCTACTGCAGACAGGTGAGAACTTTAGCCCCTCTTTTACTGTTTTATAATTGTTTTGGGGTGGAACACGTGATCAAACCAATCGTTTACAATCATATTTCATTACACAAGGTGTGTGTATTCTTATAAACATTATGGGTTCATTGTATGAATCCTAGGAATTTATCAACTGTTTTGAAGGAATCATCAATTATTAAACTCTTTTCACTAAAAAGGTTTTATAAGGGATCTTTGAACTGTTTTGTAACAGATTTACTCAAATGTATTTATGAAGGATAAACACTTTTAAATAAATGATTTTATAAACTCTTTTGTTATAAACCTTGTTGTTACACAAGGTCACTATTTTATGGTATTCAAATCAAGTGGTTCACATCATGGTATTCAAAGCAAGTGGTTCATTTCATGGTATTCAAATCGAGTGGTTCACATCATGGTATTCAAATCAAGTGGTTCACATCATGGTATTCAAATCAAGTGGTTCACATCATGGTATTCAAATCAAGTGGTTCATTTCATGGTATTCAAAACAAAGGATTTAATTCGTGGAATTAAATCTAGGTTTTCAATTCATCAAATAAGGCATTAACACATCCGGTTAAAGTAAGGTTCAGAAACATGGTGTCTATTGTTGTAAACAAACTTGTAAAAGCATCAAGTATCATATTCATTAGCGTTAGTACTGGGTGATCACAACAAGGGAAAGCGGACACACACATTGGGGCAGGCCGATTGCTGCAGTTAGTTTTTAAATTTGTTTTATAAACTAACTGCAGATTTCGGTTACATATGGTTTTATCAAAACTGTTGACACATTATCTAACTCCAAACGTGGTTTGGGACTTGATAGTATATGTTGACTCTCGTGCAAACAGTGATTGGACTGTTTACACTCATTTTCTTACTTGATGTTAGTTTGGGTTGCAGCTCATCCGTGTGAATCTTATGTTGCTTTAACTTACCTATGCCTTATATCATATACTCATGTTTACAAATGATTAAACCTATTGTTCTCACCAACTACGTCTGTAGTTGACAGTTACTTTTCACGTGTTTCAGGTAATCAGGTTTAAGACATTCTCAGAGACAACTAAGGAGACCATACTAAGATAGAACAAGATGAAGAAACATGCTAGGATGGATTAGAAACACACTAAATCCTAATTGTTTACTTGTCTTGTTTGAAGTCTTATTTTGTAAACTATATTTTGGGTCTGTAGTTGTCTTTCTTTTGGTAGATAGATTGTCTGTAACTAAACAACTGTCTAAACATTATGAAATGTAGTAATCCATTGTGGTTGTTCTTATTCAATACTTGTGCATGATTCAACTGTTCATACGTCACCGCGCCGTGGATTCCGCACGCGGTGCAGGGGTGTGACAAGTACCAAGGATGAAACTGCTGAGACCCTAAAGTCATTCATACTTAGGGTGGAGAATGAAAGTGACCACCATGTAAAAATAATCAGATCAGATCAAGGAACAGAATTCAAAAATCAGGTTTTAAATTCATTTTGTGAATCTAAAGGTATAACAAGACAATTTAGTGCTCCTAGGACTCCACAACAAAATGGTGTTGCTGAGAGATGAATAGGACACTAATTGAGGCTGCAAGGACCATGTTGTCTGATGCCAAACTTCCAATAACTTTTTGGGCAGAAGCAGTCAACACTGCCTGTTATGTCCAAAATAGAGTATTGGTAGTTAAGACACATGGTGTGACTCCTGATGAAATTTGGCACAAGAGAAAACCATTTATTGGGTTTCTCAAACCATTTGGATGTAAATGCACCATCTTGAATACTAAAGATCATTTAGCCAAGTTTGCTGAGAAATCAGCAGAGGGCTACTTTGTTGGGTACTCTTCACATGCTAAGGCTTATAGAGTATACATCAAAGCTTCCAGGATTATTGAAGAGTCTGCAAATGTTCAGTTCAATGAACATACTCTTAATAAACCTGGAACTGGCCCTGATTGGTTATTTGATCTTGATAGCTTTACATCTGCATTTAATCTGGTGAAAGAGTATGTTCCAGTTTCACAGTCAGCTACCACAGATACCTCCAAATGCATAAGAGAAGATGACTTTCGTGTTGAACTGCCAATAGCTTCAAGACAAATCTTGGCAGATTCCTCTTCAGCACAAAATGGTGTCACAGCCTGAGATAATCAACATATCTCAGGCAGGTCCCTCAATTGAATCTACTTCTGGTTTACAACATCAAGAAGAAGTAGGAAGTCCATCAGCAGAGGCAAACACTCTAGAAACTACGTTTCCCAGGGAAAACCAACCCATCACAGTCCAAATTCAGAATCCACAAGATATGCCAGAAATTCAGCTTGAGGTAGTACTTCCTAACCTTGAGTCAATCAATCTGGATGAGGCTTCTCAATTGGATATGATTCCAAGAACTCGAATTCACAACACTCATCCAGTTGAGAACATTATTGGAAATGTTGAAGAAGGAGTGAGAACTAGAAGCTCTATGCACGAAGCAAACGTGTGTTTGTTCTCATGCTTTCTATCCCAAATAGAACCAAAGAAGGTTGCTGAGGCATTGAAAGACAACAGTTGGGTAGAAGCCATGCAGGAGGAGCTTCTTCAATTTGAAAGACAAGGAGTATGGAAGACCTGTCCTTTACCCAAAGGTAAGTATGCAATTGGAACCAAATGGGTGTTTAGAAACAAGAAAGATGACAAAGGTGTTGTCATCAAAAACAAAGCAAGACCGGTTGTTCAGGGATATACTCAGGAGGAAGGCATAGACTATGATGAAGTGTTTGCTCCAGTCGCAAGAATTGAAGCCATCAGAATCTTCTTAGCATTTGCAGCTGCCAAGAACTTCAAAGTGTTTCAAATGGATGTAAAAAATGCCTTTCTCTATGGAAAGATTGATGAGGAGGTTTATGTGTGTCAGCCTCCAGAATTTGAAGATCCAAAGTTTCCTGATCATGTCTGTAGGCTTGATAAAGCTCTCTATGGGCTGCATCAAGCTCCCAGAAAATGGTAAGAAACTTTGTCTTCCTTTTTGTTGTCTAACAATTTCAAGAGAGGAACAATTGATAAAACTCTCTTTTTCAAGAAGTCCAATCAACACATCATGCTAGTCCAAATCTATGTTGATGATAACATTTTTGGTTCAACTAATGAATCTCTCTGCAAGAACTTTGAATCACTGATGAAATCCAAGTTTGAAATGAGTTCAATGGGAGAACTCACCTTCTTTGTTGGACTACAAGTGAAACAAACTCCTACAAGGATTTTTATTAATCAATCAAAATATGTCAAGGACATTCTTGAAAGATTCAAGATGTCTGATTGCAAAGCTCTGGGAACTCCTATGTCCAAGACAACATCTCTTAGCCCTGATCTTGAGGGGGAGGATGTTGATCAACACTAGTACAGGGCAATGATAGGCTCTTTGATGTATCTCACAGCAAGCAGGCCAGATATCATGTTTGCAACTTGTGTTTGTGCAATATTTCAAGCCACTCCCAAAGTCTCACATATGCTGGCTGTGAAAAGAATTTTTAGATATCTCAAAGGAGCACCAAACCTAGGATTATGGTATCCTAGAAATGAAGACTTCCAGTTCGCAGCTTACACTGACAGTGATTATGGAGGGTGCAACATCAGCAAGAAATCCACATCTGGAGGATGTCAATTCTTTGGACCCAGGATTGTGTCTTGGCAATGCAAGAAACAGTCATGTGTATCTACCTCTACTGCAGAGGCAGAATACATAGCTGCTTCTAGCTGCTGTGCACAAGTTATCTGGATTCAAAATCAGATGAAAGATTATGGAATAGATCTGTTCAACACTCCTATTCAGATAGACAACTCAAGTGCCATCTCCATCACCAACAATCCAGTCAAACATTCCAAGACAAAGCACATTGACATAAGATATCATTTCATCAGAGATTGTGCTGAGAAAAGGTTAATACATCTAGTCAAAGTTGATACAGAAAACAATCTGGCTGATCTCTTCACCAAAGCATTTGATGAAGGAAGATTCAGGTACTTAATAACATCCATTGGAATGATTAACTTTGAGTAAATGAAATGATAAGGAACAAATAATTCTTCAGAAGATAAACTTAACTTATTTTCTGATGAGTAACTACTCAGCAGAAGATAGCTTAAGTCTTCGGAAGCATTATTTCTTCTTCAGTCGGAAGCTCTCACACTTCAGAAGTTAAATTATCTTCTGAAGTAATACTCTTCCGATACATTAACTTCGGAACCTAAATCTTCTGATGATACTCTTCAGAAGAAAGTATCTTCCGAAGAACATTTTATCTGATGCACTTATCTGATACTTCAGAAGCAGTGCTTCCGATGTATTAACTTTATACTCCTAACCATTGCTCCTGATACTTCAGAAGCAGTGCTTCCGACAGTATAAACTTTATACTTCGGAATCAAAACTCTTCTGAAAACTTTTTGGTCTCTTAAACTTTCCGAAAGTCACATCTTCGGTAGCAACTCAGCCCTTAGCAAATATTCAAACATTTATTGTGAAACCAGCTGTCATCGGAAGACCTTTTTCTGACATCCGGATCTCAAATTTAATGTGTCTATATATTAAATGCTGAAATCTGAAAGTATAAAAAGGTCTCCCGCTCATTCATCTTCTCTCACCGTTTCACTTCAAAATTGTTTTTCTTCTTTCTCTCAAATTGTAACCTAAAAACCACCGATTGAAATGGATCTCCTTGCATTCAGACCTACTCACAACATTCCAGCGGAGTTGTCATCAGACAATGATGCTGACTTTGCTCCAATCATCTCATTTATTCAGAAGAGCAGGTATTCATTTGCACTCACTGTTCAGCCCTTGGTGTATGAGTCTCATCACCAACAATTTTGGGCATCCTGTTCTGTTTTTTCTTCGTCCAATGATCGGATTCTTAATGCCACCATTGATGCTCATCCTATTTCTATCACTGTGGAGACCATCTGTCGGCATCTCAAACTCAATGATGCCGGTGGAAAGGTCTCATTCACAAAGGATGAGGTAGCATCGACTTTTAAGTCGATGGGGTACGAAGGTCCTCTCCCTTTAACAATCTATTTGAAGGGTAGAGTGTCCTATATTTACAAGTACCTCATACATTTGTTCCTACATTGTCTTTCCAATAAGACAGGAGGTTGGGATCAAGTTCCATCTGACTTAGCCTCGGCTATTCACGGCTTGATCTCCAACCAACTGTTTAACTTTTCTGCTTTTATTTTCAATAATTTGGTTGACAATATTTCGTCACCAAAGAAATTTTGTATGTATCCCAGGTTTTTGCAACAGATTTTCTATAAGGAGTTGGGCACTTCCCTCTCTCTAACTGGGAATACATATAAAATGCCCTTGGTTTCTTCCAAGGTTTTTGTGCAACTAAAGAAGAAGGGTGCCCAGTTCTCTGGGAAATTCACTCCCCTTCTTCCATCTATGGAGTCACATACTCCAGAAGGTGACAGCTCTGTTAACCCCACAAATGCTGAACCCACACCTTCCACTTTTGTTGGTCATCCCATAAAAATCACATACAAACGCAAACGAACCCCTGTACAGCTCTCTACAGCTGTTCAGGCCCCTTTCTCAAAACCCAGCAAGAAAAAGGTGAAAAGAACTGATATGGGCACAGTTCCACCTAAGGTGAAGGCCACACCTATAGTTACTCCGCAGGTTCTTCCTCTGGAATCTGTGACTACCCCTAACCTGCCTGATAGCCCTCAGAGTATGTCACCATACATACCTGAGAATATCCAAAGGGATTCTCCCATCATTGAATCTGCTTCTAATGAAGCAACTCCATTAGATCAGAGACTGTCTCCCAGGTCTCCAGGTTCTTATCATCCAGAAATGCCCCCACCCATACTACTTCCCAGGCTCAAGGGACATCTGCTATAGCTGTGGAGGAACCACTCTCTCCCACTTCCCAAACACTTATGAGAGTGGTGACACAGTTACAAGCTAGGTTCCCTGACCCAGATCCTACCATATCAGAGGTTGATCCCAGGAGTGAAGAAGGGATCAATGCAGATGAGGCTGCCACTACTGATGAACCTTCTTAAGTTCTTCAGGACAGTGGTACAGGCAATAGGACCTCATCTGCGGCAACCAACATTGGGGAGGACTTCTTTGAGGCCCTTCTCAATGAAGGGAATCCAGGGTGCCAAGAAACCACATCTGGTGGTGGAGGTGCAGGAGCTAGGCTCAGGAATCCATCGCCCCATGATTCTACTCAGGTAGATGAGGGCACCAAAATACAGGAATTGATGGCTACCATCACATTCCTCCAAGCCAGGGTAGCTCATCTGGAAGTTGAGGTGACTACCCTGCGGCTTGAGGTCCAGACTAAAGATGCTACCATTCTGGACCTCAGGAGGCGTCCCCCAGTTCTTTTTCAACCCTTTCATCCTGATCCTGCTACAACTACCTTCATCTCCCCTGATGCTACCAAAAAGGGGGAGAATACAACTTCTGCAAGGTCAGGATCACAAGCAAGAGAAGAGGAAGCCGCTCAGGATGTCAACCCATCCATAGTCACTTTGACTACTGAATGGGATGACTTCTTGGGTACTTACTTTCTTGTTTCCTCCACTTCTTCTTCCTTTTCTTCTGAAGCAACAGAGGCTGCCAAAGAGACAGAGCATGAGCCCAACACAACAAAACAAATGTCTCTTTGGAGCCTCAGTCTCATGTTGAGACTCAACAGTCCCTTTCTGGGACTAAGTCTCCTTCTGAGACTGCAGCCCAGGTTGCCATGGAAGACACTATTCAAGAACAACCTTCAATCTCCATGGAACCTGTGTCCCCTCCTACTGGGACAAAGGCCACTGAAGACCTCTTCTCTTCTCCTGAGCTCTCTGGGGAAACTAATAAGGAATCAATCAAGATGGTTGGTCAACTGGAGGGGGCAGTGAATGCTAAGGTTAACTCCGAAGCTGCAGCTGCTTCCGAAGGCCCAGTCATTCTTGATGTTTCCTCCTCAGAAGAGCTAAGTGCCAAAGAACCAGTTGGTGAGGCAATAGGAGAATTGCCTATGGAGTAAAATTAACTGCTGATGATAAAGGAAAACGAAAATTAACCCCAGAGGAGGAAGCTGAACAAGAGGAGAGGATTCCAAAGAAAATGAAGGGCCGACCAGACACTTCAATGGATGATGAACTCATCAGATTATCTGCTCTTCTTCAGGAAAAAGGGTATGATACTGATGAAGTACTTAGCTGGTCGGTACCTAGAATGGCTGCCGATCTGGACATGATCCAGCAGCAAGAACAGGCTGCTGCTGCATCCAAGGCCCAGATTGTCCTTACAAAGAAGCAAAAGGAAAAGGCCTACAGAGACAAGTCCAAGGCCTTTCTCCTGGAATATGGCTTCCATGCTCGGCAGCTAGGCCCAATGAAGAACTCAACCATGGATATGCATATCAGATACATCAAGGCTAAGGTTGCCAGAGGTGAGTTACCCTCAATTGAGCAAATACATGTTCAAAGGGAAAGCCTAAACTTAGGCTTAGGCTTAGGGGGAGGGGTAAGAATAGAATTTCCCCTCTCTGGAAGAGGGATCAGACAGGGTGAGGAAGTCATGTGTGGGGAAGCAACAAAAGCCATGTTCCCCAACATGTTTCCTATCAACCCTAAAGAAGAACAAACATCTCCTCCATCAAGTCCCTCTATGAACAACATGCCAATCTCTTTAGTGATCAAGATCAATAAGGACAAAAAGACTGCAAGGAAACAACCATCTCTAGTCCCTGATCCTGAGAGACAAAAACAGGCTGATGAGAGGAGAACATAACCCTCAATGACTGAGGATGCTGGTCCACAGCCTACTGCAACAACAGGTGCAGCAGTAGGATCTAATGTGGAAGAACAACAAGCCAGAGATCAGAGGAGTCAAGCTACTGCTCAAGTCAGACCAATATTCACAAGAAAAAAGAGCATAGCCAGAAGGAAAAAGAGAAAATCTGCCATCTCCTCTAACTCTGAGCCAGAGTCACCTCCCCCAGGACCAAAGGCCAAACCAGGAGCTTCAATGCCCCAAGATCATCCAAAAGACCTACATGATCTACAACATTATCATACCTATGTTCCTGTTGTAAAATGGAGCTACAGTAGACTTCACAAACTGTTTACTCTCACTCTGCTCAATGGAGGAATAAAGGTAGTGGAATTGACACAACTGTTTGTACTGGCTGCACCCTTTGTCTTTGATTTGGAAAACCTCCCTCTTGAAAATCCAGACAATGGACAAGAAGGGAGGCAAGCACTCAGATGGGTAAAAGCAAGGGCTCAGGTCCTGAGGGGAGAAAAGGTTGTAAAGAGGATCCCATAGGAAGTTTTGGTAGCATCAGCCTAGGGGGAGACTGTAAAGACTAATAAAGGCTGATGCTTACCAAACTTCTTATTTTGTCTAAGTATAGGAGCTTCAATGACTAAAAGCCTTCGGAAGGAAGAAGTGATTCTTCGGAAGCAGCATTGCTTCCGAAGGATAACTTGTTTCTGCCGAAGGTTATACAAGACAACTGCTTCGGAAGATTAACACTTAAAGGTATTGAAGCTTCAGAAGACTTAAAAGCTTCCGAAGACTTAAAGCTTCCGAAGACTCTTCTTTGCACCAAGGACAAAGACAAAGACTTCCGAGGTTTATCCTCTGACAAAGACTGTAGCTGATTACTTTCTTAGTACAAAAGGGACTGACACAAGACATGCTGGTCTGATCAAATACAAAAAGAACATACCGAAAGTCAGACAGCAGCTTACTTCCCTTCCTCAGCATTAAATGCAAAAGATTATCTGAAGCCTTAAAGATCATCAACATTAAATGCTTTGTGTATCCAGCTAGTCTTTGGTTAAGTCAATGTCTATATTTGTAATAATTGTAATTGAGTGTCTTAGCCTGTTAAGACACTCCTCATACTAGAATAAGCTTTACTTTATGTACTTGTCTAGTATACCCAACTTGTATTCCTACGAGTATACGGTTGTAGCCTTGGCTATATAACCTCTCATTGTAAACCGACTAAGCGTGCTTGTGCTTGTTCGTTGTACACTTGTTATACTTTGAGAGAAATATATCTTTGAGCTTGAATTAACTCTTGTGTTCTTACTGCTTATTCAAAGATTATTTGTTCATTCTTAAGTGTTTGTAAGATCCTTCTAATAGATATTCCGCGTCTATTAGATTGATTGTGAGAAGATCCTGTTTATGTGTTATTTGAATTAAACAAACCGATCCAACATTACATTTGTCGGATTACATGGTTAAAGTAAAATTAATACACTACACATAAAAGCACATTCATTTCATAACAAGAATGAGTTACATGGAAATAGGGATGTTACAGTTTCGGTTTGATTATGAGCTCATGTTATCTATCGGTTCGTAGGACCTAGCTAGTATACTATGAGTTCACTTTCACAACATTGAAATATTACATTCTTTTCCATGATGAGTTGTTGAAATGTTTTATTATAAACATGTGAACTCACCAACCCTGTGGTTGGCACTTATTTTTAAATTTGGTGTGTTTCTCAGGTAAGTAGCATGGCTGTTTGGGGAAATGAATGCCGGTTCTTGTGAAGCGAACTAAATTTGGAATATTTTATTCGGGATCGAATGTTGATATTTTAAAACTATTATTTTAAATTTAACTTTCGATAAGGAGTGTTTAATAAATATCAATGACTCTTATACAAATATGCATTTTTTTTAAATCGTTCGCTTAACTTGTGCTTATGTGATTTACTATTAACACTAAGAATCTGCTAAGTTTTTTGTTGCGGGTCGGTGTGAGACAATCTCTATCAGTCACAATTACTAGTGGCTGAATGCATTCGTCCAATGTTAACTGAAGTTGAGTCAACATCCAACAAAAGTTCTCCGCCTTCTCTTGAAAGCAAAAGTTGTACAAAAAGTCTTGTTGGTGGAAATGACGCCAAAAATCTCAATAAACGACATTTTATAACTATTTGTCTTGTATATCTTGTAATTAACAAAATATGTGGAAATGCACACAACTAGGGGTGTTCAGTTTTCGAATATGACTCGAAAAAATCGAAAATCGATTCGATTTCAATTCGAAAAACACCAAGTCAAAATTCGATTCGAATTTTCATATTCGAATTCAATTCGATTCGTAGTATAATATTGAATTACAAATTTCATATTTTTAATTCGATTCGATTTGAAATTCAAATTTAAATTATTTATATAATTTGTTTTATATAAACAAGTAGTTACTATATTTAAAAATTAGGTTTTTTAGTTAGGTGGTTTAATTTATAAAAACTGAAAAATTATTACACAAATGTCAATTTAATTATAAAATACTCATAATTTTAACACTTTTAAATACACTAAACATAAACATTCACAACAAAAGCATCAATCGTAAAGCTAAAAAAATTGATCACTTTGGTTGTTAATTTCTAATATTTTAATTGCTTGTCACTTTTATGTTTTTTTGTATGTTATCATTGGGTTTATGCATTGAACTTTTATCATTTTATTAGTTTAAATGATATATCTAATATTACAAATTAGATATTGGTTATTTGATATTTGGATGTTTAAGGATTTAATTATTTGATATTTTGAATATATAACGATAGCAAGTATAAATATTTTTTTAATTAAATTCAAATCAAACCAATTCGAATTCTAGTCGAATTCGAATCGAATTTCAAATGTGATAACGAATTCGAAATTCGAATCGAATTCGAATGCTTTTAAAAAAATTCAAAATTTGAAATCATTTGATTCGAAATATTCAAGTTATTCGAAATTCGATTCGATGAACACCCCTACACGCAACAATGGACAAGATTTTGGATGAATGAAAAACAAACCTTCCAATGCATTCCTTATGTTATTCACACGACACTCATGCACGTAATTTTTTCTTCGCAACAGCAAGAACATAACCTACATTAGAGAATTTTCCAGACCGATCGTATTTACATATCCGTTGGCATGCATTATATATAGTTCCAAGCATGTACACGTTTTGAGGGTCGTGTTCATGTAGAGATCGTATTATGTCACGAGATTCCATGTTGTACTTGACAGCTCCTCGACCATACATTTTTAATTATCGGTTAAGCTCATTACAAATGGGTGCCCGTCCAATTGTTCTTCAAGTTTGTGATAATGTTCAGCACATGTGACTCGCAACATCCGATAACTATCTTCAGGAATGTATTTTGCAACAAATTGAAAAAGAAAGTTAGTCCTTTTTGTTCCAGAACATCTTAGTAAGATTGTTCCTTTATACTCACCACCACAATCACATTATAGAAACCAATTTTATCATATCACACCATTAACGTTTTTTTTAACGTTGTTTGACAACGATAACGCTATTGATACGTCCAATTTCCTACACCCAGCTTAGGAAATCCTCCAATGTCATGAACATCTGAAGAATCAAATAACTTGTTACAAATATCAAACAAATATAATGATACTTGTCATATGTATTCAGTATCAAAAATTGAGTTGTTGCCTGACAATTCTCCGCCATCTCAAATAGTTAATAATAAACACAGTGAATTCTATAGTTTTCAAGTATTTGATTCGTTCGTAAAATAGAATAACTGAATTCTCTTTATATATAATTTTGTAACACGGACATTGATGAATTTTATTTCATGTCAAATAATTGGTTCAAATATCTAAGAATCTTTAGTCGTGTTAAAATAATTAACATATATCAAATCTGAAGAATATTTCGTGATTTTATACGGATAGTTCTATACGGCCCGTATAGGTTTGAACTATATGGCTAACGGCCCGAATAGAAACTCATCAACTTGACTCGTCAGCAGTTGCAACTTTTCTCAGTTTGACTGATTTATTCGGGCCATAAATCTCTATATAGACTATATAGAAGATAGCCAGATGGTGCCTGGAGGAGGTGGTGTAGAAGGTCATTGTATTGTATAAGATAAATCAACATCTAGACAAAACTTCTCATTGATTTATCTTTCTGATTTGTCATATTTACGTTGTTTACTTGTCTCGCTTGCTTATTAGTTCTCAATAATGGCATTTCCTTAATGGATTATGCATTGGATATTAGTGAGAATAATCATTAGATATACGGTGATCAACAGATTAAGATTCAGTTCTTACGAATATTGTAATGTATAATAATAGGTGTGCTTACCTAACATATTCCGTTTCTTAAAACATAATATGTGTAATTAAATTGTTTAACAAAAACATATCTACCTACTCTAATAAAGGAGTATATTTAGGAGATACTTGTCACATCCTGGTGATATCTAGAATTCTTTTTCTGCCTCTTTCTCCTAATTATTTTAACAATTTTTAATAATTATATATTGAAAAATATATAGCTTCTTATTCTAATAATTTACTTCTTTACTAAAACTTGGTAAACTATAACAAGATTTAAATTATATATTATCTTAAAATGTAATTATATAATTATTGAATATATTTATTATTTTTTTATAAATTTTAGATATTCACATTTCTTATTTTACCAATACTTGATAAATCTAATATATAAATTTTTATAAAAATTATTATTTATAACATGTTATAATTATTCAACCCATGTAATACATGGGTTTATAATGCTAGTACAATATATATAAATCTATCTATTCTAATAAATTAAGGTTTTTAAGGACACATGTCGTAATTCTAGAGCTCCTCATTTTTGATTTCTCGCATCTCTCTCATATAAAATACACCTTATATGAAATAATATTAAATATAAAATACTTTGTTTTACATTTTTACACTAACATATTTTATAATACACTAAAAATATATTAATATTAAAAAAACACATTTTAAATATCCAACTTATTATAAAATATACAAATTTTAAAAATAGTATTTTAAAATTTTTTTAAAAACAATCTTTGAAAAAATTTATTGTTTAAAGAAATAATATAATTATTTTATTACTTAAATTATTAGATTATACAAAATTTTAGCCCTATTTTATATTAAAAAAATCTTATATTATCTAAATTTTCGTTAATGATTGTTTATTATATTTTTATCATTCAGCCCATGTAATACACGGGATGCTAACATAGTATATAATATAATTGTTTGCATGGATAGCTAGCATTAGGTTCCATTTCTCTTTGTACGATCACTCAAGCATAAAATAAGACTCATTGATTGTTATGCATTTAATTATTGCAATCACTTCAAAAGTTTTATAAATTTTATGCATATAAAAATGTTCAATTTGGTGTTCATCTCTTAGGCTATGTGTTGTGCTACGTGAGGGAGGCGTGAGGGGCACCGGTCACGTCCCGGTGGCGCCCTCCCTCCATTACACAGGGGCGTGAGGGTGGCATGATAGGTCAAGGCGTGAGCCTCGTCATGGGGTGATGACCGTTGGGGAGGGAAGAAAAACAAAAACGGTAATATGACCGTTTGAAAAAAAAATTAAACCATATATAAACTCATTCAACACACTCAAAAACACTCACGTACTCTCTTAATCTCTCAAAAAATCTTCAAAAATTTCAATTCTCAATTCTTCAAAAACTTCTACACTACCATGGATCCAAACAACTTAAACAACCCATATTTTAACCCGTTTATGAATTGTTACCGACCTCAAGCCGATCCAAACAATCCAAACAACCCGAACCAATTTCTAACTTTCTCAAATTGGTACCCACAACAACCTTTTTTCAACCAAAACTCACCCGTCTTTGACAATGTTTCTGAGAATCATCTGTAACACCATTTTGATGTGGTTTCGGAAACACAAACCGACGAGCAACCGGCTACATCGCGTCGCAAGCACCGACGAAAGGAAGTGACATAAAAAATAACAAAACCGGGCATCACACTCGATGGTCGGAAGTTGAGGAGGTGGCACTAGCTCGTGCCTACATTGACGTTTCCGAAGATTCGTTTGTTGGTAACAACCAAACGAGCACGGAATTTTCGAGACGCATTAGAGCCCAGTTTTTTTCCAGCAACGGGTTGTGACTCCTACCGGATGAACTACATGATTTCCAGCAAATGGCGCGACTTACAACGTAAAGTCGTGAAATTTAACGGTGTGTGGCCGAGAAGACGAAGGAGCGGATTTTGAAACGATACAACATGGACTAATTTTTTTGTTGTAATTTTTTATTATGTAGTTTAATTTTTTTATCATGTAATTTTTTTATTTTATTTTGTAATATTAATTTTTTTTTAATAACATGATGTCTTTTTTTAATTTAATTTATAATTAAAAAAATAAAATTCAAATAATAAAATTTGAATAAATGTGGTGATGATTTGAAGTTATAGGAAAGTGATGGAGGAGTGATGAATAACATATATAAAGATTATGTGAAGTAATGAGGTGTGATACATAACACATAGCCTTATGTGGCTCTCATGAGATTGGTAATCTTAATTATTATTTTTATTATTACTACTATTATTATCGTTAATTGTTTTGTTAATAGTAAATTATTATTATTATTATTATTATTACCATCACTGTCACCCCCGCCATGACAAGAGGAGTCCTCGGTTTAGTTATCAAGTAAACCGCAAACATTTTGGAATTAAACTGGATTCTAGCAAAATGGCAACAACGTTGTACGGTACACCTAAAAAAAAAACTTGTACGGTACAATTTATAGGATCCCAATCTTCAACCAAAGGTTAAAACAAAACGTTGCTTGAAGAAGGAAAGCAGTCTGTAAATAATATCGACTTTATTTGTTCTTGCTCTTCATCATCACCATAACCATCTTCCGTAGCTTCAAAGCTTCCATAATCAACACCAGTGCCCGAATACGAAGAAGATGACTTTAAATTAACATTTAATGTCTTCCTCTTCTTGTAGTTTGCTTTAAAGCATGATTGTCGCAATCTTTTTGTGTCGTCTTTGAGTTGTAAATCAGGAATTTCTTCCATTTTCTTTTTCTCTTTCTCCAATAACTCTATCACTTCTTCCGCTTCGTTTCCAGATGATTTCTTTAGTTCCTGTTCAATTCAACAACTTGTTCCATGAACTAATTAAATTTTCTAAAAATATGAACAATGGCACCCATTAATCGAATTATATGACAACCCTTTGATTGATTGTAGAAAATGTAAATTTGTGTAAACAAGATATATATTTCATTATCAAGATTGATGTATTTAGTCATGTCACACCCTTTGAACAAAACTAAAATGCGCTACGGCCAATCGGAATCACAAACAATGTACTAGGATTTAAATATGTACGTAGTGACGACATATGTAACGAATTCCAAACTCAAACCCCTATGGAAAAAATGATAAAAATGCAATATTTTTAAAAAAAATTTGGAGCCTAACCTGAACATTGGTGATTAGCGTTTGAAGGCTCATAAGTTTTCTATGTGGCCAACGACGAATACCCAATTCACGACATCTTTTCTTCAACAGGGTCAACCCGACATTAAGCTCTTTAGCAGCTTGTGTTATGGGCATGTAAAAGTACCGTGATATCATCTCCCTGCTTAAAACCATTCGTGACTGATAATTAAACCCAAAACTCTCACCATTTCGGTTAACACCATTGTTGTAAACTTCCTTTTGCAGTTCTTGACACTCGAATCTTACCACTTTCGTCACTTCATTATCGTTAACGTTCTCGGTCGCCAAGATTTCTGGTTGGGTTTGATTAGAAAACCCTAATGAGTTGATCATGCACGTTTCTTGATTTGAAAACCCTAATGAGTTGATCATGCACGTTTCTTGATTTGAAAACCCTAATGAGTTCATCATGTACATTTCTTGATCTGGTAACCCTAATGAATTCATTATGTATGTTTCATGATTTGGTAACCCAAATGAGCTAGTCATTAGCAGTTTTTGATCTTGAAGCCCGAAAGTGCTATATCTTCCAATAATGAAGCCATCTTCAAAGGGTGTAGAATCTAAAGTAGAATTAAGATTAACACATGCAAATAAGATCATAAATCAAGAAAACATCAAGAATCTTTATAACCTGCAGGTAGGGTGTCCATGTAACAACATATTGGATAATTGTTTGACATGGTATCCATGCAGTAAGTAGCATCAAGACGATCTTGTTGTAGATTTATCAAATGATCATAAGTGCTGCATCCAAGAACATGAAACATATGTTCTTTATTGCTGATTTCATGATGAAGAATTTGATGATAACAAGAAGGTACCTTAATTCAAGAGAAGGCAATTGGTTCTGAAATGAGAAAACTTCTTCTTCTTTGGCTATGATTTCATGGTTTGACCACTCTATTTCCGAAGAATGTTGACTTTCCATGGCTAATTTTGACTTTGACAGATGTTAGAACACAATTAGAGGATATTGGGCTTTTATTTTATTTGTTTTTGGGAGGATATATAGGAAGTTGAGAAGCCAAAGTGATTATATTAAGTAATTACTGGCGGGTTCGTTAGTGTTAATCATGTCATAAATGCTTATTTCTTGATGTTAATGTAAAATAATTAATCATTTAATTAATCAATGTGGATGAAGATCATGCGCCGTCCTGTAATATTCATTCTAGTGTTTAGTTGCAGAAGAAATTGATTTTTTTTTCATAAACAAGAAATCTATGTTAATAATCTTCTGTCTTAGTTAAATTATTACAAATTAAAATAGTTTTTTTGTTTAGCTTAAACTCGTAACCTTTTTTTTTCTTTTAAATCTAAATGTCAAAATTTTTACTTAATAAACTAGTTCTAAGTGGACAACTAGAAGAACATTGCTTTTTGTTTTTTCATTTGAATGGATTGGAATGAAAATTAAGACAATATTTCAACCGTCCACACAGATTTGTAACTTTGAGACGTATGCGTGCAAGTCTACTTCAGGCGAAACATCACAACTAGGTAAACCCCATAATTTTGGCTCAACAAATAAGTCTTAAACTGTATTCGAACCAAAGACCTTACATAGAAAAATAAAGTAATTAACCGTTAGGTGAGAAATCCTAGGTTAACACCACAAATCAGTGATGAGTAAAGGTGTAAATTTGTACATGATAACTGAAAACTAACTGCTTGTGGTTACTAATTGTAAGTTAGTGGTGGCGAGATGGGCATTAATTATATCATCATTATCTAAATTCGATAATTACTGCCATGTAAGTTACATTTTCATGATCTAAATTCGGTAATTACTGCCAACAAAACATATTGTCTTAACAGCTAACGAGGGCTCAGCGGCATGTATTTTCATAGCCTAAATGGATCCTCGGACCCAACAACCCACGCGCTATCAACTCCCCGGTATCTAAAGCCCAGGTATTGGCGAGCGCTGAATCGAGCAAATCTACCTGCTACTCAGGAGGAAACCCAATATGTGGTAAAACCCCCTATTGACCGCTTTGGTCAGGATTTGAACCCATGACCTCACAAAGCCTAAGTTTTATGAGAATCATGAAGTGTCAGTTGAGATAGAAACTCATTGGCTGCAAACAAAACATATCAAATATAATATTTAACCAAAGGGAATTTAAAATTTCATATATAAATATCATTCGTTGTAATGATATTTCTCTAACCATCAATTTTACTTTTTCAAATATATTATTCCTTCACATTCATAATTTTTAAAATACCAAATATATCCTACTCCTAAATCTTATCTTATCTTACTATTATCATTATTATTATAATAAACAAAAATGTTTATTTGACACTTTCACTAATGTCATAATGTCACTTGTCAATTTTTTATTCACTCATTTAATTTTCTTTATTAAATAAGATATATTATCTAGCTCCTATTAAATAAATTATATTATCTATCATATTAAAGAATTATAATAATAATATCTATTGATATTTTTATCTTTTACAAATTAAAAAATAATTTTTAATATATTCAAAATTGAATCATTTTATTATAAAACATATTTTAAAAAGTTTATAAAATATAATTTTTCCTAAATATAATTTTTTTATTTTTAAAAAATAATAGTTTTATAAAAAAATTCTGAAAAAACAATTTTTTTTAAATAAAATGAATTATATAAGATGAATTATATAAATGATGATAAAAATTGCATTTTTTGTCTTGTATGTTAACGGTAACTTCAAATCAGGTTCTTTTAACTTTGATAATTACAAAAATATTGATTTGTCATCTTAATTTGTAATAGTTAATTTTTGATGGAAAACTAACTATTTATTATTATTTTCTTACTTTAGTTACTTTAAAGATCTCATTTATCACAAATCAAGAATGTTAAAGATATTATTATTGTTATTAAAAATTTTAACTATTGTTTTGTTATCTAAAGTAATTATTAATAAATATTTTGATCATTTTATATTAACATACTGTTAATATAATTTTTAAATTTTTATTATTAAATATTAAATATTTTATATTTAATCCGTGTGTTCACACGGGGTAATAACCTAGTTTCCCATAAATAATAAACTCTCTGTATGGATTTAAATCCATGAGCTTTAATATAAGAAACAATACATTTACCAAGTGAGTTATTCTCGTGTTGTCTTTCATTCCTAATTATACATCATTTCCAAATAAACAAGTTATAAAGCAAAATGGTTTATCAAACAAGCTATAATTCGTGTATGTTATGTATTCCATACTAATTACTCCTCTTTCTCTTCATCTTCCCCATTTAATTCCATACTAATTACTCCTATTTCTCTTCATCTTCTCCATTTAATTCTATAGTTACAATAATTATGATGATGTTTATATAAAGTTGTTGATCAATGAAATGAGGTGCTTGAGTCTTGAATCTTGGATATTAGTTTTGGTTTATCACACGTTATCAGCACGAACTCTACGCATGTTAAAGTTGGAGGCCACCAATAGTCACAACCAGGTATCTGCTGCTCTATTTTTTTTCTCAGATCTATTATGTTCATGCAATCAGATATGAAAATCAACCCTCTTATTTAATATTTCGTAAACTGCATACTTGTATTAGAATAGTTTTTCTGACTAAGATCAAAATAAAACAACAAATTGTATATACTAGATTCATAAAAATATATATAGAGATCAGGTGATGATGGAATGGTTCACGTTTTCCGGTGAATTGTTCGGCAAAGCCGAAGAAGAGGGTGGCTCCCTCCTTAAATTTGAAGAAATCGTTGACATACCACACATACGTATGAAATTAAAAATCGATTCCCAAAGGCAGAGAGGCGATGCTCAAATTAGCAAGCCTTAGGATTTAGAATAGGAAGAGCTGTCGTTTGATCCGTTTTCATTTTGTGTTAAATTTTCCCAGTAAGCAATTAAATAAAAATTCTAAACTATATATTTGTTTCCTTTTGATTGGAAAAATATGAGGCCCATGGACGACCCATTTCAAATAGTTTTATAAGATTGTTTATATAAAACAAGTCAACATATATTATAACCTTTACTTGGAATATATTTGTTTATTGATATTTTTAATAGAAAATTAGTTTGCTAGGCTCATGTTGTTTCACGACAAATAGCTTCAATTGATACGTAGACCTCAAGTTTAATGACATGTCTAGATTAGAGGCGTTTAATAAGCATATACGATAGATATATTCAAAATAGTTTATGATAGTTTTTTTTTTCTCATATAGTGCATGAATATTATACAGTGAATTTATATCAATATTGCTATCCTTTTTAAGTATATATATGTTTATATATATATATATATATATATTACATTCCATTTGTTATCGAACTCGTAGATACAAATGTCGAATCTATCAAAACTTGAGTTCGTCGCACTCGACATCTCTGGGAAAAACTTCCTACCGTGGACGCTTGATGCCCAAATTCACCTTACTGCAAAGAACCTTGGGGAGACAATCATTGACGATAATGAGACCTCTCTACAAGACAAAGCAAAAGCCATGATATTTCTACGCCATCACCTCCATGAAGATCTAAAGAGAGAATATCTCACCATCAAGGACCCACTTGAATTATGGAATAATATACAAGACCGATTTGATCACCAAAAATTGGTCTTGCTCCCAAAGGCTCGTTCAGAATGGATCCACCTCAGACTACAAGATTACAAATCTGTCAGTGAGTACAACTCTGCTCTATTTCGCATAAGCTCTGAACTAAAGTTATGTGGGGATAACATAACCGATGAAGACATGCTTGAAAAGACTTTCTCAACGTTCCATCCCTCTAACTTGATACTGGCGCAACAATATAGGGAACGGAAATTTACAAAATACTCTGAATTGATATCATGTCTTCTAGTCGCGGAGGAAAACAATAAAATTCTACTTCAAAATCATCAAGCGCGACCGGTCGGTACAAACCCATTACCAGAAACAAACGCGATAAGTACTCGGAGCAAACGTGGCAGAGGGAGAAGTGGTGGTCCTCATAGAGGTCGTGGGCGTGGGCGTGGACAAAGCAACACATGGCATCGAGAGTCCCATAATACTAAGATTGATGGTGGGCGTGGATCAAGTCGGCAGAATACAGGGCGACCACACAAAGGGAGAGTTAGCGGGGACAAAGACAACATCTGCTATAGATGTGGGATGTCCAACCACTGGTCCCGAACATGTCGTACCCCGAAACACCTTGTTGAAGCTTATCAACGAACGATGAAAGAAAAAGGGAAACAAACTGAAACAAACCTGATTGAGGGAGCACCCAATTCATCATCACCTGCTTTTTGGTCAGACACTCATCTAGAAGCATGTGATTTCATCGAGAATGTTCGAGACGTTTAAACATTATGTTTAATTTCTTTAGACGATAACCATGTTTGGTTTTGATTTCGTTTGTTTTGGTTTTGACTTTGTTTTGTTTGGTTTTGACCGCGTTTAAGCTATTGTTATGGTTTTGACTTATATTTTGTGTTGATTTTATAATATCATTTCTACAGAATTATGTCTCCAAGCTCCAACAAAGCTATTATTGGTGATGAATGTATAGTAGATAGTGGTACAACTAACACTATTCTTAAACATAAGAAATTTTTCTCTGAGTTATCTCCTAGAAAGACACCTATTACTACTATCTCTGGTATCTGTAACCTCATTGAAGGCTCGGGAAGAGCATGTATTATCCTATCTTCAGGTACCCAACTGATTATAAATGATGCATTGTACTCAAGTAAATCAAGAAGGAATTTACTTAGTTTTAAAGATATTCGAAAAAACGGTTATCACCTCAAAACAATATCTAAAAACAATATTGAATATCTACACATTATCACCAACAAAAATGGTCAAGATACCATTGTTGAAGAATTAAATGCTCTATCCTCTGGATTATATTGTACAAATATCAATCCTATTGAGTCATATATGGTGAATAATCAAAAATCACAAGATAAGGACATATTCACCATATTGCATGATCGACTAGGTCACCCTGGTAGCACAATGATGAGGCGCATAATCAAAAATGCGACAGGACACTCTCTCAATGACTTAAAAATCTTGCAAGCACAAGAATTATCATGTGCATCATGCTCTCTTGGAAAACTCATTACTCGACCTTCACAATCCAAAATATTACAAGAAAATCCCTCATTTTTGGAAAGAATTCAAGGTGACATATGTGGGCCTATACATCCCTCGTGTGGCCCATTTCGTTATTTCTTGGTCTTAATTGATGCATCTTCACGATGATTACATGTGAGTCTTCTGGCTACTAGAAATGTAGCATTTGCTCGGTTGTTAGCCCAAATCATACAATTGAGAGCAAATTTCCCTGAACATCAAATCAAAACTATTCGAATGGATAATGCAGGAGAATTTACATCCCAAGCTTTTAATGACTATTGTATGTCAATTGGGATCAATGTTGAACATCCGGTAGCACATGTTCACACACAAAATGGTTTAGCATAATCATTAATTAAACGATTGCAGTTAATCGCTAGACCACTCTTGATGCGATGCAAATTACCATCTTCTGCATGGGGTCATGCTATTTTGCATTCTGCTGCACTGGTTAGATTAAGACCAACTGCTAATCATGAATATTCTCCTTTACAGTTGGTATCTGGAAGAATACCAAGTCTGTCTCATCTGAAAATATTTGGTTGCGCGGTTTATGTTCCAATATCACCACCACAACGCACCAAAATGGGACCCCAGAGAAGATTGGGTATTTATATTGGCTTTAACTCCCAATCCATTATTAAGTACTTAGAACCACTAACAGGAGACATGTTTACAGCACGTTTTGCTGACTGTCATTTTGATGAGACAATATTTCCAGTCTTAGGGGGAGATAAGAATAAAGAAAGACTGGTAACAGAAGAAATAACATGGAATGCAACGTTGTTATCAAATTTCGACCCTCGAAGTGGTCAATGTGAATCTGAAGTTCAAAAGATTATACATTTGCAAAGAATAGCAAATGAATTACTAGATGCATTCACAGACATAAATAAAGTGACAAAGTCACATATACCAGCATCAAATGCACATGCTCGAATTGAAGTAATCCCAGAAGTGGTTACCATACAAAGAAAGCGTGGGAGACCAATTGGCTCCAAAGATAAGAATCCACGTAAACGAAAAGAGCAAAATAACATGGTTAGTGAAATATCAAAAATCATTACAAATGAAACCCCAGTAGAGGTAGATGTCCCAGAAGAGACTAACATAATTTCAGAAGAAAATAAATTTCCAGAAGAAACATTGGTACCAAATAAAGATGAGATCTCTATTAATTATGTACAAAATAATACGATATTAAACCGAGATAAAACATGTGTTGATGATATATTCGCTTTTGCTATAGCGACAGACGTAATAAATGAAAACGATTACGTACCTAAGACTCTAGAAGAGTGCATGCACAGAAATGATTGGCCAAAATGGCAAGAAGCCTTGAAGGCTGAGTTAGATTCACTTGAAAAACGAAATGTTTTCGGACCCGTAGTAAGAACACCCATAGACATCAAACCAGTTGGTTATAAGTGGGTATTTGCTATAAAACGAAATGAAAAGAATGAAATTGTACGATATAAGGCCCGGCTAGTGGCCCAAGGGTTTTCCCAAATCCCTGGAGTTGATTATGAGGAAACGTATTCCCCTGTAGTGGATGCGATAACCCTTCGATTTTTAATTGGCCTCACAGTCTCTGAAGGACTTAAAATGAGACTTATGGATGTCGTCACTGCATATTTATATGGGACCCTAGAAAATGACATCTACATGAAAATCCCTAAAGGATTAAAAATGCCCGAAGCATTAAAATCAACACCTAAAGAAATGTGTTCAATAAAACTCAAAAGATCTTTATATGGTCTAAAACAATCTGGTCGTATGTGGTACAATCGACTAAGTGAATATCTTAAAAAAGAGGGATACAAGTCTGATGTAATCAGTCCATGTGTTTTTATAAAAAGATCTCTCTCAAAATTCACTATAATAGCAGTTTATGTTGACGATATAAACATAATTGGATCTCCTGATGAGATTGAAAAAACTGTTGAACTATTAAAGAAAGAATTTGAAATGAAAGACCTTGGTACCACAAAATTGTGTCTCGGCCTGCAGTTCGAGCATCTTTGCAACGATACATTTGTTCATCAGTCAAACTACATCGAAAAGATGTTAATACGTTTTAATATGGATAAAGCTCATCCTTTTAGCATACCCATGGTTGTCCGATCGCTAGAAGCACGTAAAGATCCTTATCGTCCTCAAGAAGAGGGTGAAAAAATACTTGGTCCAGAAGTACCATACTTGAGTGCAATTGGTGCTCTTATGTATCTTGCAAATAACACGAGACCTGATATTGCATTTTCGGTACATGTACTAGCAAGATATAGTTCAAATCCAACACACAGACATTGGACTGGAATAAAACATATATTCAGATATCTTTGTGGGACACGAGATTTAGGTTTATTTTACCAGAAAAATGAAAAGTCTCTACTTGTTGGTTATGCTGATGCTGGATATTTATCAGATCCACATAAAGCTCGGTCTCAAACAGGTTATGTATTTACATATGGTGGCACAGCAATCTCATGGAGGTCGACAAAGCAAACACTAACACAACTTCATCAAATCATGCTGAGTTGATAGCACTATACGATGCTGGTCGAGAATGCGTGTGGTTAAGATCAATGATTAATCACATACAACAAACATGTGGATTAGAAGAGATCAAGAAAGACCCGACAATTATCTATGAAGACAATGCTGCTTGCATAGCTCAGATCAAAGAAGGTTATATCAAGGGTGATAGAACAAAGCATATCTCACCAAAGTTTTTCTCAACGCATGACTTACAAAAGGATAAAATAATCGATGTTCGTCAAATCAAATCAAGTGAAAATCTAGCAGATCTATTTACAAAGTCTTTGCCTATAAGCAGTTTCGAGCAACTATCACATAAAATTGGACTTCGTAGATTAAAAGACGTTTATTAAATTAAGGGGGAGCATCATACACGCTGTACTCTTTTTCCTTCACCAAGTTTTGTCCCATTGGGTTTTCTTGGTAAGGTTTTAATGAGGCAGCATAATTGATCCAGCAGTATCAATTATTCTATCTGTCCTGAAACATCATGAAGTATTTTATTAATAAGTGTATGATGAGTAGTAATACGTATGAGGGGGAGTGTTATGTATTCCATACTAATTACTCCTCTTTCTCTTCATCTTCCCCATTTAATTCCATACTAATTACTCCTCTTTCTCTTCATCTTCTCCATTTAATTCTATAGTTACAATAATTATGATGATGTTTATATAAAGTTGTTGATCAATGAAATGAGGTGCTTGAGTCTTGAATCTTGGATATTAGTTTTGGTTTATCACAGTGTAAAATTTTGTCATAATTTTTTTGAAATTTTTGTTTTTTATTATATGGAACAAAAATCAATACATATAAACCTTTGTAAAAGATCAAGTTATTTAAGCAAACAATTAAAAAAATTGTAAAAAATAAAATAAATTGAAAAATAAAGCACGAAAAGATGAGATCAAAGATTGTTCAAAATAAGATTTAAAAACAAAGGTAAAATAATCATATTAAAAATTATTCTCAATATAAAATGCTAAATTTTGGATATTCGAAAATTAGATTTTATAAATTATTTTTTATTATCCAAAATATGCATTTCGAAATAGACAATATTAAAAAAAAATGACTTTATAAATTATTTTTTGTTAAATTTATCTCTTTATATATGTAATACTCTAAATTTCGGATACAAATTCGAATATTAAATTCACTATCTGATCATTTTGGATATTTGAAATTATACACTCTGATATAAATGATATTTGTCGAATTTTTAAGGGTACACATATGTGTGCCTGAAATTGTCCATCTTTTAGAAAAACAAAAAAGCAATTTCTTACTCCAGATTAAATTGCACCTAATTATTTTTCAATTCACTAACATTTTTGTTAGAACAATTATCAATGTCACCAGAGTATACATTATGGGTTACTAGTGTTATTAAACTATTTAACTCTAGCTTGAAAGATGATATTTACTACACACCAAGAATTAAAGAAATAATCTAGTCAATTTGATGGGTTAAAAATCTTTCCCACCATGTCTCGGGCGTTCCCCACCCCAATTGAAGAATGAAGAATGCCCGCAAAGACATTAGATTAAAGTGACAAAGGCATTTGAGATATGGGTATTCATCAGGTTATTTAACGGGTTAATTGAATCGGATTTTAGAATTTGAGAATTTTTAAGAACCTACATGAAATCCGATCCAACTTGAATTAGAAAATGCTAATCCAATCCAAATCCATCTGAATAACCCGAATAAACTTATTTTACATCCGGATGGTCCAAATAACCCGAATAAACATATTTTATTCAAGTTACTCTCATTGAATTTGGATATCTGATTCGAATAAACAAGATTTTTTACTTTCAATATTCGATCCGAATAACAAAAACGTATATCCAATCTGAATCTATCCTAGTATATGAATCTCTATAACTAATCCCACTCAAAACATTAAATCAAAGGGATTGGATCAAAGTAGATTCTAGGGTTCATTCAATTTAGGTGTTTAAAAGAGATTTTTCATAAGATTAAGCTGGATGAGTTTAGAACAACGAACCATTCCCAGCCCAACAGTAAGGCATTGGGCAAGGAAAGTGGGGGTAGGTTCGAAACCTGTGTTGATGCAAGATACCGGTTTTTTAGCATTTTGGCATTTTCCATTAGTTTAAATTTTTAGAAAAAAATATTTAAAATTTCATAAATCTTAAAATTGAATTTTTAATATTATGAGAAAATATTTTTTTATTTTCATAAAGGCATTGATCCATAAGGACGAAAATAACGAAATTTAAACCATTAGATTAAAATGACAAAAGTGACCAAACCACAGAGACTAAAATAGTATTTTACCCTATTTTAAATATTATTATCCTATTTTTATATATTTTTTGAAACTCATAAAATATTTATGTAAATTATTAAATAATTTTTTTTAAAGTATTATTTAAGCTAAGGCTATAAATTTTTTGATTACAAATGGGTTAACAATAGGAGAAGCATAAAAATCATTAGACTTTGAACCTGTGCTGAAAATTTGGGAAATAATTAGTTTCTTTTATATACACGAACATAGGTGAAGTGTGATTATTTGCTTCACAAATTCCACCAAGGAAACTCTTGGATAAGCTAAGCTAAACTAATGAGTTTTTCTTATACTTCCCTTTTTTACTTATGTTAATATAAGGTTGTTAATTACACATGACATTATATCAAGCATCAGTAATTCTAAAAGTTACTCAAACTATAGATGCAAACTATTAAGTCGTTATTTTTGATTTGATTTCTATGTGTTATTACTTGTTTGTGATCAATGATTAAACGTTGATTCATACCTATTTTATCTAATACATTGGTAGCTTGAAGATGGTCAAATACCTCCTGACTTAGGTCATTGTGTAAAAAAGGTTGTTGGATCGGTTTGTTTAATTCACAAACAGAATCTTCTCACAATCAATCTAATAGACGCGGAATATCTATTAGAAAGATCTTACAAACACTTAAGGATGAACAAATAATCTTTGAATAAACAGTAAGAACACAAGAGTTTATTCAAGCTCAAAGATATATTTCTCTCAAAGTATATCAAGTGTACAACGAACAAGCACGCACTTAGTTGGTTTACAATGAGAGGTTATATAGCCAACGTTACAACCGTATACACGTAGGAATACAAGTTGGGTATACTAGACAAGTACATAAAGTAAAGCTTATTCTAGTATAATGAGTGTCTTAACAGGCTAAGACACTCAATTACAATTATTACAAATATAGACATTGACTTAACCAAAGACTAGCTGGATACACAAAGCATTTAATGTTGATGATCTTCAAAGCTTCAGATAATCTTTTGCATTTAATGCTGATGAAAGGAAGTAAGGTGCCGTCTGACTTTAGGTATGTTCTTTTTGTATTTAATCAGACCATCATGTCTTGTGTCAGTCCCTTTTGTACTGTGAAAGTAATCAGCTACAGTCTTTGTCAGAGGATAAACCTCGAAAGTCTTTGTCAGAGGATAAACCTCGGAAGTCTTTGTCTTTGTCTTTGGTGCAGAAGAAGATTCCTCGGAAGCTTTATGTCTTCGAAAGCTTTTAAGTCTTCTGAAGCTTTAACACCTTTAAGTGTTATTCTTCTGAAGCAGTTGTCTTGTATAACCTTCGGCAGTAACAAGTTATCCTTCGGAAGCAATGCTGCTTCCGAAGAATCACTTCTTCCTTCCGAAGGCTTTTAGTCATTGAAGCTCCTATACTTAGACAAAATAAGAAGTTTGGTGAGCATCAGCCTTTATTAGTGTAACATCTGTGCCGGAAACGTCGCCGGAACAGTGAACTGAACAGTAAATGCACAGTAACTCAGGTACAAACTATGCAAACTATTGATATGCTATTAACTATGTAATGCTTAACAGTAAACTATTATGCTATTGTCTCGGTAATCTGATTTAAACTTAACAGTTTAACAGTTAGAAACCTAACAGACAACACTGAACGGTGATACAAATGCTTATTGATATGCTATTATGTGTAAACGTATGCGAGGTTTAAACGAAACACAACTATAACGGTTGATATTACAGAATGATAAACCGACGAAATATTCGTAGAGGTGACGACCTGTACGAATAAATCTGAAAGTTTAATATTCTGAAATGATGACTGGAAAGTAGAAAACAAAAGTCGGAAAGCAAAACCATCGTCGCGATCTGACGAAACGAAAACGAAAACGAATAACGACACGAACGATCATAAATTTAAGGAAATAAAATATTTACTATTTTTCAATTTTGAAACTCATCATAAAGGAAAACTAAACGGAACTATTTTAAGAAATTGCGAACAAATTGATTAAACGCGTAAAAATGATAAAATTTGATAAATAAATCAATACAACGATATTTAAAATAATTCCTAACAATAATTGTATTTTTAAACATCCTAAAATAATCTTTTATTTAAAAAGCGTAAAAACCGCGCGTTACGTTCCGGAAACGTAACGAAAAGCAAACTGAGCAACAAAAACGAACCCGAAACCTCTCGGGGTATAAATACCTTAAATGAGGGTATTTCCTCATTTTCTCTTCTTCTTCTCTCCTTTGAAACCCTAATCCCGGTTTTTGGTTCCCACACCATTTTTGAACTTCAAATCACCATATCTCCTTCAAATATGAATGAAATCAAGTGGTTCTTGAGCCTAAACAAAGATCTTGAACCCCTCTACACGAAAGTACAACCGATATGGGTTAGAACCTATCTGATTCGAGGTAAGCTGTGGTGCAAGATGGCGATTTTTAGGGTTTTTGTACCCTCTCGTTCAAACCATAACCTAATCGATTTAGAACCTATCTATTCGAACCATCTACACTGAAACTAGTCCTAAAACACACAACCACTTGAAAACCATCATGACCCTTGGCTGGAACTCGACATCACCCTTGTGGATCTGAGTTTCTGTCGTGCGAATGGAGGGCGACTAGCCACCATTCGGCCGAAAGAAGAGACTCAGGCCGAATGTCTTGATTCGCTGGAACCACCACTCATTCGCCATGCACTCCATTCGCTGGCCACCCCATTCGGCTGGGCTCCTTCGTGGGTTAGCTTCAGTCGGCCATAGACCTTCGCCCCTACCCATTCGACTGGTCCCATTCGCCCCAGGCTAAGCCACATTCGGCCAAAGGCCATGTGACTAGCCATTCGCTTAGATGTTCCACCGATGGACCAGCTTTCATTCGACCAACATGTCATTTGCTCCTGATGATTACATTCGACCTAACCTTGTGACAATCTCATTCGACCAGTAGCCCACCCGTGGCCCAATTTCGTTACACAGAAGCCCAATGGGCTGCATTGGCCCAGAACATAAGGGATTAATTTCCATCAGTTTAGACCCACATGACCACATCTAGATCCAACAGCATCTTAGAGGACTTGTCCAACAGTTCAGCCCATGGACGTTTATGCGGCCCAAATACCTTAATGTGGTCCATTATTGCAGCCCGTCCTCTCTATTAAGGCCCAGATTCTTGGTTAGGCCCAATAGTGGACCATGATCTAATGCGGCCCAAAGCACTATCTCGGCCCAAGGCCTGCTGTTGTGGCCCAAAGCCCAGGATACTTGGCCCACACAACCACATGTGGTCCAATTGAATTTCGACCCACAAAGTTCATGAACTAATCTAGCATCTTAAATAAATTAATTATAATAAGATGCATGGAATTAATAATTTAATCTACTACAAAGGTGGTGGGTTGGATTTAGGTAATTTCACTAACTTAAAACACTATATTTTATAAAAGATGAGCCATGGTTATCTATGACAATGTAATTAGTTATTTTCTATGAGGTTTTAAAAGGTTAGATAACAATGGATTACTCACATCAATACAAAGAAGAATAACCCTCTTTAAATAAACAACAACTTGAGTTTTAATCAGTTAAAAGTCTAAGTGTTGTACTTAGAAACTACGATGAGTTTCCACCCTTCATAACCAAATAGAGAATAATCAAAGCTAAACATGAAATCTAAAGGCATGTTATAATAAAAATCTAAATGGTCAAGTGTGGGTACAACCAATAACCAATACGTCGGGGCCGAATGAAGACCGCGACCGAGACTTACGAGTGTTAGCCAAAGCTTATGGTTAACACATATACTAACACACACAAATACCTGCAAACTTATAATTATAAGTTATAATCAACGTGAAATCAATACAGGACTCTGAAAACTACAAAAAGAACTACAAAGAGCGCGTGCATTTCTTGTTTAGGCTAAGTCAACTACGACAACTACAAGGTGAGTTCATCGTCCCTTTTCAAACTATTTTGAGTTTTACTTCGGGACTGAGAAGCATGTTAAACCTTTTAAACAAATGTTTAACTGTTGCAAATATGCTTTTATACTTATTCAAACTATTAATGCTAAATGCTAAAGCTACGGGTTATGCTACAAACTAATGCTATGGGTTTATGCTACAAACTAATGCTATGGGTTTATGCTACAAACTAATGCTATGGGTTTATGCTACAAACTAATGCTACGGGTTATGCTAAATGCTAATACTACGGGATATGCTAAATGCTAATGCTACAGGTTATGCTAAATGCTAATGCTACGGGTTTATGCTAGATGCTAATGCTAATGCTAAATGCTAATAACTCTATGCTAACACTACTGATATATATACATACATACTAAATGCTTAAAATGCTCTGAATGCTTTAAACTTTATATGCTCTATATGCTTGCCATGCTAAAACAACGGTTTGGCCTCTCAGTGCTTGCCTTACCGGTTGTGAAGCTAGTACTTGTGCACAAGTTACGTAAATGCTGAACTATTTGAATGCTATAAACTTGTATGCTAAAACTATTGGCTATGGAAGAACAATAGTTGGTCTCTCAGTGCTTGCCTTCATGTGTTCTTCCTAGTCGGGACTTGAAGAACAATAGTTGGTCTCTCAGTGCTTGCTTTCATGTGTTCTTCATAGTCGGGACTAGAAGGCACCTACTATGGTCTCTCAGTGCTTGCCATAAGGTGTCCTTCATGGTCTGATACGAGTAAACTGACTGATGGCCTCTCAGTGCTTGCCATACAGTGTTTCCCATAACTACTTACTCAGGTGATCAGTAACTAGGACGATATTGGTGATCCTTAGTTGACTTTGTGTCATCATGGGAATCCTCTATTTCCCCCTAAGTTGCTAATGACACCTAGTGCTGGCATGGATTGATACTGGATTCCTTCGGGCATTCAGTTGTCTATTCTGGTGACTCACAAGCTAAACTCACGGATGCTATGGGTAACTTACATACAAAATGCTTAAAATATAATAGGGAAAAGAGATTGGATGGTAGGTAAAATGCTTAATTATCATTAACACCAATGTCCTATGTGGCTTAGTATGTGGTGGGACGGCGTCTGGGCGGGTCGTAGGCTCGACTCAGGGTATGCCCTATATATAAGCATACCGAGTTACATGATACAGGTGATGTTAATGAGGTTAAGGTTTTACTGGAAAGGTTTGATAAAGCTATTTTCTTTAAACTTATAAACTACATGAACTCACCAACCATTGTGTTGACCCTGTTTTATTTCATGCTTTCTCAGGTAATGAACAGGTTTAAGCTAAAGCTTTTGGTTTGCATGCTAGGCGGCCTAGATAGAGGACCTAGCTGATTTTGGAAGCACAACTTTTGTTGTCAATACGAATCATTTTTGATGTCTTGTACAGTTACAGGATAGAAAACAGTTGATTCTTTTGATAGGTTTATTCAGTTAAATTACTGAACATTGACATTGTAATTTAACTTTGTAATCCTATTTAAATGATGTATTGTGCTTAACTATTGTTAACATTGATGCTATGTAAACAATCTGATCATCATGATTATCACACACGATATCGCGCCCCGAGAACCTTCCGCCCGGCGGGGAAAACGATCCGTCCCGCCGGCTCGGGGTGTGACAGATTGGTATCAGAGCTCAAGGTTATAGAGAATAATAGGTCATTTACTTAAATGGTTTGGCCTAGACTATAACTTAGGGACCCTCATGTAGAGAACTTAGGATTATGTTTGCATTATGTTTTCTGCATTTGATCACTGCACTAACCAAATTCTTTTGGTTATGATCAGAATGCCGCCAAGAAAACAACCAACCTCACAAGCCTCTGCACCACACTCATCTACTCCTACACCACCAGATTCACCACCACCACCGCCTCCTCCTCCACAAGACCCTCCTCTAAACCCGAATGCACCACCAGCTCTTGACCCTGCTACCGTTGCTTTAGCAACTCTTCTGATCAGTCAACTGACAAGTCAGTTGAAGGATGTCATCCCTGAGATGATTAACAGGATACAAGGCCACGGCAACACCTCTGGCCATACTTCTGACTGCTCCTACAAATCCTTTGTAGGATGCAAACCACCAAGTTTTACTGGTGTCGAGGGAGCTGTTGGACTGATCCAATGGCTGGAGAAGATGGAGAACACTTTGGACATAAGTAGTTGTCCGGAACAGCATAAAGTTCACTATGCAGCTGGTTCATTTAGCAAGCAAGCATTGACATGGTGGAATGCTCAGATTAGAGCAAAATGGAGAGATGAAACAATGGCGATGCCCTGGGCGGAGTTCAAACTCCTACTGAGGAACGAGTTCTGTCCGAAACATGAACTGCAACAACTAGAGGTTGAGCTCTCGAACCATGTGATGAAGGGAGCCGATCATATGACTTTTACCAACCGCTATCATGAACTGGTAGCCCTGGTGCCAGAGATGGTGCCAACATTGGAAAAGCTGATTGATCGATATGTAGTAGGATTACCTTCCTGTATTCAAAGCATTGTATTGGCTTCATATCCTGCTACACTGGAGTCAGCTATCTCTCTCTCAGCCAAGCTTACCAAAGTAATGGTAAAGTCAGGAGTTTTGAAAGACGATGCGGGAAAGGCCAAGGAAACAATCATGAAGAAACCAGACTATCATCAAAAGAAAAGGCAAAAGGTCGTAAAGAACTATGCGGCCGTCACTCCTCTCCAACAAGTTACTGCAGCATCTGCTCAGGTTGCACCCAAAAACTATGTGGGAGTGCATCCTCAGTGTGCACAATGCAAATTTCATCATCCTGCTACGACGCAATGCAGGAAATGCAGCAACTGTGGCCGCTTAGGTCACCGGGCTCAACAATGTCGTGCTCCAACGACTCAAGCTGCAAACAATGCTGCTGTAGCACTTCCCCCACCACCAAGACCTGGCAATCACAACAACAACAACAGAGGATGCTATAACTATGGAGAATTAGGCCATTTCTCCAGAGAATGCCCAAAGCGAGTGCAACAGGGAGCCCAAGCACCTCGTGGAAGGGCTTTTGTGATTGGAGCCAATGCAGCATGCCAAGACCCTAACGTGGTCACTGGTACATTTCTTATACATGACTCTTATGCATCTATTTTATTTGACACTGGTGCAGATCAGAGTTTTATTTCATCTGACTTTGCACGCCAACTTAACCTTTCTGAGGAAACTTTAGACTCCCCTTATATCATCGAAGTAGCGAATGGGAAACAAATAACAACTAGCACTATACTTAGGAACTGCCCACTTACACTTATTGATCATACCTTTGCCATCGATTTGATACCGATGGAGCTGGGCAGTTTCGACATCATCGTTGGGATGGATTGGCTATCTCTCAATAGAGTGGAAGTCATCTGTTCTGAAAAGCTACTTCGGATTCCTTTGGCGAGTGATCGTGTATTGGAAGTTCGCGGGGATCAAGCAAAGCATAGTGTCAAAATCATATCTTGCATCAAGGCGCGTAAGTGTCTACAGAAGAAGTGTGTAGCTTTCTTGGCTCATGTGGTGGAGAAACAAAAAGACAAGAAGACAATTCAAGACGTGCCAATAGTAAAGGAATACCCTGAAGTGTTTCCTGAAGATCTACCCGGTTTGCCACCTGTGCGACCGGTAGAGTTTCGTATTGACCTGATTCCTGGAGCAACACCTGTTGCTAAATCTCCTTACAGGTTAGCATCTTCGGAGATGCAGGAATTATCTAACCAACTACAAGAGCTACTTGACAAAGGTTTCATCCGACCGAGCTACTCACCTTGGGGAGCTCCGGTTTTGTTCGTGAAAAAGAAGGATGGATCCTTTCGTATGTGTATAGACTACAGAGAGCTAAACAAATTAACCATCAAGAATCGGTATCCATTACCAAGGATTGATGATTTGTTTGACCAACTACAAGGAGCAAAATATTTTTCGAAGATTGATTTACGGTCCGGATACCACCAGCTCAGAGTACAAGACGAAGACATACCAAAGACGGCGTTTCGTACCCGATACGGGCATTACGAGTTCATGGTGATGCCTTTTGGATTGACGAATGCACCCGCAGTTTTCATGGATCTCATGAACCGAGTGTGCAAGCCGTATCTAGATCAATTTGTGATTGTCTTCATTGATGACATATTGATCTACTCCAAAAACGAAGCAGAGCACGAGCAACATCTTAGAACAATCTTGGAGCTGTTAAAGGAAGAGAAGCTCTATGCCAAATTCTCTAAGTGTGAATTTTGGCTAAGAGAAATTCAATTCCTGGGTCACGTAGTTAACAGTGAGGGAATACATGTTGATCCTGCCAAGATTGAGGCGATTAAAGACTGGGATACTCCGAAGACACCGACGGAGATACGTTCTTTTCTAGGCTTAGCAGGCTATTACAGAAGGTTCATCTCGAACTTTTCTAAGATAGCCCTGCCACTCACAAAGCTAACACAGAAGAGCGAGCCATTTGTTTGGAAACAAAAGCAAGAAGATGCCTTTCAGACTTTGAAGCAAAATCTATGTGATGCTCCGATCTTATCTCTCCCAGACGGTTGTGGTGACTTTGTGGTATACTGTGATGCATCCCATCAGGGACTTGGCTGTGTACTGATGCAGCGAGATAAAGTTATCGCGTATGCTTCGAGACAACTGAAGATTCATGAGAAGAACTACACTACTCATGATTTAGAACTGGGAGCTGTGATATTTGCCTTAAAGATCTGGAGACATTATTTATATGGCACCAAGTGTACCATATTCACTGATCACAAGAGTCTGCAACACATATTCGATCAGAAGGAACTCAACATGCTACAGCGACGTTGGGTTGAGCTTCTGAATGATTACGACTGTGTAATCAAATACCATCCGGGCAAGGCAAACGTTGTAGCTGATGCCTTGAGTCGGAAGGAACGGGTCAAACCCTTGCGCGTCAGAGCAATGGGAATGACTGTGCAGACAAGATTACATGGTAACATTATGCAAGCACAACAAGAGGCGATTGAATGAGGAAACTTGAAGAAAGACTTAGACTGTGGAGTGGAAAAACATTTGGAAACGAAAACTGATGGACTCGTTTACTACAAGGATCGCGTATGGATTCCTGCGGTAGATGAGTTAAGGAAACTTATATTTGATGAAGCACACAAGACCAAGTACTCTGTGCATCCCGTGCTGATAAAATGTACCAAGACTTACGTGCATTTTATTGGTGGCCGGGTATGAAGAAAAACATAGCTGAGTATGTTGGTCGATGCCTTACTTGTGCCAAGGTGAAGGCAGAACACCAGAAACCGTCAGGTTTGCTGGAACAGCCTGAGATTCCACTATGGAAGTGGGAATAGATAGCTATTGACTTTGTTACTAAACTACCCCGCACTTCTAGTGGACATGACACTATATGGGTTATCGTTGACCGATTAACCAAATCTGCTCATTTCTTGCCGATGCGAGAAACTTACACGATGGATAAACTAGCGAAGCTTTACATCAACGAGATAGTGGTACGACATGGTGTGCCATTGTCTATCATTTCAGATCGTGATAGCAGATTCACATCAAGGTTCTGGCAGTCGTTGCAGAAATCTCTGGGGACGCAATTAAACTTGAGTACAGCTTATCATCCACAAACGGATGGTCAAAGGAACGTACTATACAAACCCTCGAGGACATGTTAAGAACTTGTGTTTTAGACTTCGGTGGAAATTGGGACTCCCATTTGCCACTGATTGAATTCTCCTACAACAACAGCTATCATAGTAGCATCGGATGTGCACCGTTCGAGGCTCTCTATGGTCGCAAGTGTCGATCGCCGATCTGTTGGTCGGAAGTGGGAGATAATCATATTACTGGGCCAGAACTCATTCAAGAAACTACAGACAAAATCGCTCAGATACAGCAAAGACTACAAGAAACTCGAAGCAGACAAAAGAGCTATGCCGATAAACGGCGCAAGCCGTTGGAATTCCAAGTGGGAGACCGTGTTATGCTAAAGGTATCCCCGTGGAAAGGTGTAGTTCGTTTTGCAACGAAAGGCAAACTAACACCATGGTACGTGGGACCGTTCGAAATCACCGAAAGCATTGGTCCTGTGGCGTACAGATTAAGCTTACCTGAGGAACTTAGTGGTGTACATGACGTGTTTCACGTCTCAAACTAGAAGAAATGTCTTGCGGATAAAACTCTTATTATACCGGTTGAAGAAATTCAATTGGATGAACACTTACGTTTCGTTGAAGAGCCTTTAAAGATTATGGATCGCAAGGTTAAGAAACTGAGGCGAAGCCGTATTCCGATAGTAAAGGTTCGATGGAAGTCAAAGCGCGGACCCGAGTTTACTTGGGAACGCGAAGATAGCATGAAGCTCAAGTATCCCCAACTGTTCGCAGAGGAAGCCGTACCCGATAGCAATGCTTAAATTTCGGGACGAAATTCCTCTAACAAGGGGAGACTGTAACATCTGTGCCGGAAACGTCGCCGGAACAGTGAACTGAACAGTAAATGCACAGCAACTCAGGTACAAACTATGCAAACTATTGATATGCTATTAACTATGTAATGCTTAACAGTAAACTATTATGCTATTGTCTCGGTAATCTGATTTAAACATAACAGTTTAACAGTCAGAAACCTAACATACAACACTGAACGGTGATACAAATGCTTATTGATATGCTATTATGTGTAAACGTATGCGAGGTTTAAACGAAACACAACTATAACGGTTGATATTACAGAATGATAAACCGACGAAATATTCGTAGAGGTGACGACCTGTACGAATAAATCTGAAAGTTTAATATTCTGAAATGATGACTGGAAAGTAGAAAACAAAAGTCGGAAAGCAAAACCATCGTCGCGTTCGTTCGAATGACGATTCGAACGAATACGCGCGATGGCGAGCGATCTGACGAAACGAAAACGAAAACGAATAACGACATGAACGATCATAAATTTAAGGAAATAAAATATTTCCTATTTTACAATTTTGAAACTCATCATAAAGGAAAACTAAACGGAACTATTTTAAGAAATCGCGAACAAATTGATTAAACGCGTAAAAATGATAAAATTTGATAAATAAATCAATACAACGATATTTAAAATAATTCCTAACAATAATTGTATTTTTAAACATCCTAAAATAATCTTTTATTTAAAAAGCGTAAAAACCGCGCGTTACGTTCCGAAAACGTAACGAAAACGCGAACCGAGCAACAAAAACGAACCCGAAACCTCTCGGGGTATAAATACCCTAAATGAGGGTATTTTCCTCATTTTCTCTTCTTCTTCTCTCCTTTGAAACCCTAATCCCGATTTTTGGTTCCCACACCATTTTTGAACTTCAAATCACCATATCTCCTTCAAATCTCAACGAAATCAAGTGGTTCTTGAGCCTAAACGAAGATCTTGAACCCCTCTACACGAAAGTACAACCGATCTGGGTTAGAACCTATCTGATTCGAGGTAAGCTGTGGTGCAAGATGGCGATTTTTAGGGTTTTTGTACCCTCTCATTCAAACCATAACCTAATCGATTTAGAACCTATCTCTTCGAACCATCTACACTGAAACTAGTCCTAAAACACACAACCACTTGAAAACCATCATGACCCTTGGCTGGAACTCGACATCACCCTTGTGGATCTGAGTTTCTGTCGTGCGAATGGAGGGCGACTAGCCACCATTCGGCCGAAAGAAGAGACTAAGGCCGAATGTCTTGATTCGCTGGAACCACCACTCATTCGCCATGAACTCCATTCGCTGGCCACCCCATTCGGCTGGGCTCCTTCGTGGGTTAGCTTCAGTCGGCCATAGACCTTCACCCCTACCCATTCGACTGGTCCCATTCGCCCCAGGCTAAGCCACATTCGGCCAAAGGCCATGTGGCTAGCCATTCGCTTAGATGTTCCACCGATGGACCAGCTTTCATTCGACCAACATGTCATTTGCTCCTGATGATTACATTCGACCTAACCTTGTGACAATCTCATTCGACCAGTAGCCCACCCGTGGCCCAATTTCGTTACACAGAAGCCCAATGGGCTGCATTGGCCCAGAACATAAGTGATTAATTTCCATCAGTTTAGACCCACATGACCACATCTAGATCCAACAGCATCTTAGAGGACTTGAGCCAACAGTTCGGCCCATGGACGTTTATGCGGCCCAAATACCTTAATGTGGTCCATTATTGCAGCCCGTCCTCTCTGTTAAGGCCCAGATTCTTGGTTAGGCCCAATAGTGGACCATGATCTAATGCGGCCCAAAGCACTATCTCGGCCCAAGGCCTGCTGTTGCGGCCCAAAGCCCAGGATACTTGGCCCACACAACCACATGTGGTCCAATTGAATTTCGACCCACAAAGTTCATGAACTAATCTAGCATCTTAAATAAATTAATTATAATAAGATGCATGGAATTAATAATTTAATCTACTACAAAGGTGGTGGGTTGGATTTAGGTAATTTCACTAACTTAAAACACTAAATTTTATAAAAGATGAGCCATGGTTATCTATGACAATGTAATTAGTTATTTTCTATGAGGTTTTAAAAGGTTAGATAGCAATGGATTACTCACATCAATACAAAGAAGAATAACCCTCTTTAAATAAACAACAACTTGAGTTTTAATCAGTTAAAAGTCTAAGTGTTGTACTTAGAAACTACGATGAGTTTCCACCCTTCATAACCAAATAGAGAATAATCAAAGCTAAACATGAAATCTAAAGGCATGTTATAATAAAAATCTAAATGGTCAAGTGTGGGTACAACCAATAACCAATACGTCGGGGCCGAATGAAGACCGCGACCGAGACTTACGAGTGTTAGCCAAAGCTTATGGCTAACACATATACTAACACACACAAATACCTGCAAACTTATAATTATAAGTTATAATCAACGTGAAATCAATACAGGACTCTGAAAACTACAAAAAGAACTACAAAGAGCGCGTGCATTTCTTGTTTAGGCTAAGTCAACTACGACAACTACAAGGTGAGTTCATCGTCCCTTTTCAAACTATTTTGAGTTTTACTTCGGGACTGAGAAGCATGTTAAACCTTTTAAACAAATGTTTAACTGTTGCAAATATGCTTTTATACTTATTCAAACTATTAATGCTAAATGCTAAAGCTACGGTTATGCTACAAACTAATGCTATGGGTTTATGCTACAAACTAATGCTATGGGTTTATGCTACAAACTAATGCTATAGGTTTATGCTACACACTAATGCTATGGGTTTATGCTACAGACTAATGCTATGGGTTTATGCTACAAACTAATGCTATGGGTTTATGCTACAAACTAATGCTACGGGTTATGCTAAATGCTAATACTACGGGATATGCTAAATGCTAATGCTACGGGTTATGCTAAATGCTAATGCTACGGGTTTATGCTAGATGCTAATGCTAATGCTAAATGCTAATAACTCTATGCTAACACTACTGATATATATACATACATACTAAATGCTTAAAATGCTCTGAATGCTTTAAACTTTATATGCTCCATATGCTTGCCATGCTAAAACAACGGTTTGGCCTCTCAGTGCTTGCCTTACCGGTTGTGAAGCTAGTACTTGTGCACAAGTTACGTAAATGCTGAACTATTTGAATGTTATAAACTTGTATGCTAAAACTATTGGCTATGGAAGAACAATAGTTGGTCTCTCAGTGCTTGCCTTCATGTGTTCTTCCTAGTCGGGACTTGAAGAACAATAGTTGGTCTCTCAGTGCTTGCCTTCATGTGTTCTTCATAGTCGGGACTAGAAGGCACCTACTATGGTCTCTCAGTGCTTGCCATGCAGTGTTTCCCATAACTACTTACTCAGGTGATCAGTAACTAGGACGATATTGGTGATCCTTAGTTGACTTTGTGTCATCATGGGAATCCTCTATCCCCCCTAAGTTGCTAATGACACCTAGTGCTGGTATGGATTGATACTGGATTCCTTCGGGCATTCAGTTGTCTATTCTGGTGACTCACAAGCTAAACTCACGGATGCTATGGGTAACTTACATACAAAATGCTTAAACTATAATGGGGAAAAGAGATTGGATGGTAGGTAAAATGCTTAATTATCATTAACACCAATGTCCTATGTGGCTTAGTATGTGGTGGGACGGCGTCTGGGCGGGTCGTAGGCTCGACTCAGGGGTATGCCCTATATATAAGCATACCGAGTTACATGATACAGGTGATGTTAATGAGGTTAAGGTTTTACTGGAAAGGTTTGATAAAGCTATTTTCTTTAAACTTATAAACTACATGAACTCACCAACCATTGTGTTGACCCTGTTTTATTTCATGCTTTCTCAGGTAATGAACAGGTTTAAGCTAAAGCTTTTGGTTTGCATGCTAGGCGGCCTAGATAGAGGACCTAGCTGATTTTGGAAGCACAACTTTTGTTGTCAATACGAATCATTTTTGATGTCTTGTACAGTTACATGATAGAAAACAGTTGATTCTTTTGATAGGTTTATTCAGTTAAATTACAGAACATTGACATTGTAATTTAACTTTGTAATCCTATTTAAATGATGTATTGTGCTTAACTATTGTTAACATTGATGCTATGTAAACAATCATCATCATGATTATCACACACGATATCGCGCCCCGAGAACCTTCCGCCCGGCGGGGAAAACGATCCGTCCCGCCGGCTCGGGGTGTGACAGATTGGTATCAGAGCTCAAGGTTATAGAGAATAATAGGTCATTTACTTAAATGGTTTGGCCTAGACTATAACTTAGGGACCCTCATGTAGAGAACTTAGGATTATGTTTGCATTATGTTTTCTGCATTTGATCACTGCACTAACCAAATTCTTTTGGTTATAATCAGAATGCCGCCAAGAAAACAACCAACCTCACAAGCCTCTGCACCACACTCATCTACTCCTACACCACCAGATTCACCACCGCCACCGCCTCCTCCTCCACAAGACCCTCCTCTAAACCCGAATGCACCACCAGCTCTTGACCCTGCTACCGTTGCTTTAGCAACTCTTCTGAGCAGTCAACTGACAAGTCAGTTGAAGGATGTCATCCCTGAGATGATTAACAGGATACAAGGCAACGGCAACACCTCTGGCCATACTACTGGGGAAGCTAGTGGAAACACTGGCCATACTTCTGACTGCTCCTACAAATCCTTTGTAGGATGCAAACCATCAAGTTTTACTGGTGTCGAGGGAGCTGTTGGACTGATCCAATGGCTGGAGAATATGGAGAACACTTTGGACATAAGTAGTTGTCCGGAACAGCATAAAGTTCGCTATGCAGCTGGTTCATTTAGCAAGCGAGCGTTGACATGGTGGAATGCTCAGATTAGAGCAAAAGGGAGAGATGAAACAATGGCGATGCCCTGGGCGGAGTTCAAACTCCTACTGAGGAACGAGCTCTGTCCGAAACATGAACTGCAACAACTAGAGGTTGAGCTCTCGAACCATGTGATGAAGGGAGCCGATCATATGACTTTTACCAACCGCTATCATGAACTGGTAGCCCTGGTGCCAGAGATGGTGCCAACATTGGAAAAGCTGATTGATCGATATGTAGCAGGATTACCTTCCTGTATTCAAAGCATTGTATTGGCTTCATATCCTGCTACACTGGAGTCATCTATCTCTCTCTCAGCCAAGCTTACCAAAGTAATGGTAAAGTCAGGAGTTTTGAAAGACGATGCGGGAAAGGCCAAGGAAACAACCACGAAGAAACCAGACTATCATCAAAAGAAAAAGCAAAAGGTCGTAAAGAACTATGCGGCCGTCACTCCTCTCCAACAAGTTACTGCAGCATCTGCTCAGGTTGCACCGAAAAACTATGTGGGAGTGCATCCTCAGTGTGCACAATGCAAATTTCATCATCCTGCTACGGCGCAATGCAGGAAATGCAGCATCTGCTCAGGTTGCACCCAAAAGCTATTTTCTTTAAACTTATAAACTACATGAACTCACCAACCATTGTGTTGACCCTGTTTTATTTCATGCTTTCTCAGGTAATGAACAGGTTTAAGCTAAAGCTTTTGGTTTGCATGCTAGGCGGCCTAGATAGAGGACCTAGCTGATTTTGGAAGCACAACTTTTGTTGTCAATACGAATCATTTTTGATGTCTTGTACAGTTACAAGATAGAAAACAGTTGATTCTTTTGATAGGTTTATTCAGTTAAATTACTGAACATTGACATTGTTATTTAACTTTGTAATCGTATTTAAATGCTGTATTGTGCTTAACTATTGTTAACATTGATGCTATGTAAACAATCTGATCATCATGATTATCACACACGATATCGCGCCCCGAGAACCTTCCGCCCGGCGGGGAACACGATCCGTCCCGCCGGCTCGGGGTGTGACAATTAGTCTTTACAGTCTCCCCATAGGCTGATGCTACCAAAACTTCCTATGGAATCCTCCTTACAACTTTTTCTCCCCTTAAGACTCGAGCCCTTGCCTTTACCCAACTGAGAGCTTGCCTCCTTTCTTGTCCATTGTCTGGATTTTCAAGAGGGAGGTTTTCCAAATCAAAAACAAAAGGGGCATCAAGCACAAACAGTTGTGTCAAATCCAAAGTCTTAATTCCTCCATTCTGCAGAAAGAGAGTAAACTCTTTGAGATTTCTATTGTAGCTACACTTTACAACAGGAGCGTAGGTATGATGATGCTGTAAATCATACAGGTCTCTTGGATGTTCCTTGGGCATTCAGACTGCTGGTTTGGATTTTGATCCTTGGGGAGGAGAGTCTGGCTCAGAGTCAGAGGAGATGGCAGATGTTCTCTTTTTCCTTCTGGCCATGCTCTTTTTTCTTGTGAATCTGGGTCTGTCTTGAGCAGTGGCCTGATTCCTCTGATCTCTGGCCTGCTGATCTTCCATATTTGAGCCCACTGCTGCACCTGTAGTTGCAGTGGGCTGTGTATCAGCATCCTTAGCTACTGAGGTTTCTGTTCTCCTCTCATCAGCCTGTTTTTGTCTCTTAGGATCAGGGTTTAGTGATGGTTGTTTCCTTGTAGTCTTTTTGCCCTTATTGATCTTGATCACTGAAGAGATTGGCATGTTATCCATAGATGGACTTGATGGAGGAGATGTTTGTTCTTCTTTAGGGTTTCGGGGGAACCTGTTGGGGAACATTGCCTTTGTTACTTTCCCACACATGACTTTTTCTCCCTCTCTGATACCTGCACCAGAGAGGGGAAATTCTATTCTTACTCCTCCCCCTAAACCTAAGCCTCTCATTAGGCTTGCCTTTTGAGCCCTTATCTGCTCAATTGAAGGTAACTCACCTCTGGAAACCGTAGCCTTGATGTCTCTGATATGCATATCCATGGTTGAGTTCTTCATTGGGCCTAGCTTCCGAGCATGGAAGCCATATTCTAGTAGGAAGTCTTTCAGACTGTCTCTGTAAGCCTTATCCTTCTGTGCCTTAGTTAGCTTCTTTTGGGCATTGGTTGCAGCAGCTGCCTGTTCTTGCTGCTGCACCTTGTCCAGCTCGGCAGCCATTCTAGGTACCGACCAGCTAAGTACTTCATCAATATCATACCCCTTTTCCTGAAGAAGGGCAGACAATCTAATGAGTTCATTATCCATTGAAGTGTCTGGTCGGCCCTTCATTTTCTTTGGGATCCTCTCCTCTTGTTCAGCTTCCTCCTCTGGGGTTAATTTCCTTTTTCCTTTATCATCAGCAGTTAAGTTTACCCCAGAGGTAATGTCTCATGTTGCCTCACCAGCTGGTTCATTGGCACATAGCTCCTCTGAGGAGGAAACATCAAGAATGACTGGGCCTTCGGAAGCAGCTGCAGCTTCGGAGTTAACCTTAGCATTCACTGCCCCCTCCGGTTGACCAACCATCTTGGTTGATTCCTTATTAGTTTCCCCAGAGAGCCCAGGAGAGGAGGAGAGGTCTTTAGTAGCCTTTGTCCCAGTAAGAGGGGACACAGGTTCCATGGAGATTGAAGGTTGTTCTTGAATAGTGTCTTCCATAGCAACCTGGGCTGCAGTCTCAGAAGGAGACTTAGTCCCAGAAGGGGACTGTTGAGTCTCAGAAGGAGACTTAGTCCCAGAAGGGGACAAGTGAGTCCCAACAGGGGACTGAGGCTCCAAAGAGACATTTGTTGTGTTGAGCTCTTGCTCTGTCTCTTTGGTAGCCTCTGTTGCTTCAGAAGAAGAAGAGGAGGAAGTGGAGGAAACATGGAAGTAAGTACCCAAGAAGTCATCCCATTCAATAGTCAAAGTGACTATGGATGGGTTTACATCCTGTGCAGCTTCTTCTTCTCTTACTTGTGATCCTGACCCTGCAGAAGGTGTATTCTCCCCCTTTTTGGTAGCATCAGGGGAGATGAAGGTGGTTGTAGCAGGATCAGGATGAAATGGTCGAAAAAGTACTGGGGGACGCCTCCTGAGGTCCAGAATGGTAGCATCTTTAGTCTGGACCTGAAGCCGCAGGGTAGCCACCTCAGCTTCCAGATGAGCTACCCTGGCTTGGAGGGATGTGATGGTAGCCGTCAATTCCTGAGTTTTGGTGCCCTCATCTACCTGAGTAGAATCATGGGGCGATGGAGTCTTGAGCCTAGCTCCTACACCTCCACCACCAGATGTGGTTTCTTGGCACCCTGGATTCCCCTCATTGAGTAGGGCTTCAAAGAAGTCCTCCCCAATGTTGGTTGCCGCAGATGAGGTCCTATTGCCTGTACCACTGTCCTGAAGAACTTGAGAAGATTCATCAGTAGTGGCAGCCTCATCTGCATTGATCCCTTCTTCACTCCTGGGATGAACCTCTGATGTAATAGGCTCTGGGTCAGGGAACCTAGCTTGTAACTGTGTCACCACTCTCATAAGTGTTTGGGAATTGGGAGAGAGTGGTTCCTCCACAGCTATAGCAGAGGTCCCTTGAGCCTGGGAAGTAGTATGGGTGGGGGGCATTTCTGGATGATAAGAGCCTGGAGACCTGGGAGACAATCTCGGATCTAATGGAGTTGCTTCATTAGAAGCAGACTCAATGATTGGAGAATCCCTTTGGATATTCTCAGGTATGTATGGTGACATACTCTGAGGGCTATCAGGCTGGTTAGGGGCAGCCACAGATTCCAGAGGAAGAACCTGTGGAGTAACTATAGGTGTGGCCTTCACCTTAGGTGAAACTGTGCCCATATCAGTTCTTTTCACCTTTTTCTTTCTGGGTTCAGAGAAACGGGCCTGAACAGCTGTAGAGAGCTGTGCAGGGGTTCGTTTGCGCTTGTATGTAATTTTTATGGGATGACCAACAAAAGTGGAAGGTGTGGGTTCAGCATCTTTGGGGTTAACAGAGCTGTCACCTTCAGGAGTATGTGACTCCATAGATGGAAGAAGAGGAGTGAATTTCCCAGAGAACTGGGCACCTTTCTTCTTTAGTTGCACAAAAACCTTGGAAGAAACCAAGGGTATTTTATATGTATTCCCAGTTAGAGAGAGGGAAGTGCCCAACTCCTCATAGAAGATCTGTTGCAAGAACCTGGGGTACATACAAAATTTCTTTGGTGACGAAATATTGTCAACCAAATTATTGAAAACAAAAGCAGAAAAGTTAAACAGTTGGTTGGAGACCAAACCGTGAATAACCGAGGCTAAGTCAGATGGAACTTGATCCCAACCTCCTGTCTTATTGGAAAGACAATGTAAGAACAAATGTATGAGGTACTTGTAATTGTAGGACACTCTACCCTTCAAATAGGTTGTTGTAGGGAGAGGACCTTCGTACCCCATCGACTTAAAGGTCGATGCTATCTCATCCTTTGTGAATGAGACCTTTCCACCGGCATCATTGAGTTTGAGATGCTGACAGATGGTCTCCATATTGATAGAAATAAGATGAGCATCAATGGTGGCATTAAGAGTCCGATCATTGGAAGAAGAAGAAACAAAACAGGATGCCCAAAATTGTTGGTGATGAGATTCATACACCAAGGGCTGAACAGTGAGTGCAAAGGAATACCTGCTCTTCTGAAGAAACAAGATGATCGGAGCAAAGTCAGCATCATTGTCTGATGACAACTTCGCTGGAAGGTTGTGAGCAGGTTTGAATGCAAGGAGAGCCATTTCAATCGACGGTTTTTAGGTTACGATTTGAGAGAAAAGTGAAAATCAATTTTGAAGTGAAACGGTGAGAGAAGATGAATGAGCGGGAGACCTTTTATACCTTCGAATTTCAGCATTTAATATATAGACACATTAAATTGAGATCCGGATGTCAGAAAAAGGTCTTCCGATGACAGCTGGTTTCACAATAAATGTATGAATATTCGCTAAGGGCTTAGTTGCTTCCGAAGATGTGGCTTTCGGAAGGAGTTTAAGAGACCAAAAAGTTTTCAGAAGAGATTTGCTTTCGAAGTATATAATTTATACTGTCGGAAGCACTGCTTCTGAAGGATCAGAAGCAATGGTTAAGAAGTATAAAATTTATACATCGGAAGCACTGCTTCTGAAATGTTAGATAAGTTCATCAGACAAAATGTTCTTCGGAAGATATCTTCTTCTGAAGAGTACCTTCAGAAGATTAAGTTTCCAAAGTTAATGTATCGGAAGAGTATTACTTCAGAAGGTAATTGAACTTCTGAAGTGTGAGAACTGCCGAATAAAGAAAAAATAATGCTTCCGAAGACTTAATCTATCTTCTGCTGAGTAGTTACTCATCAGAAGATAAGTTAAGTTTATCTTCCGAAGAATTATTTATTCCATATTAGAACATTTATTCAAAGTTAATCATCCCAATGGATGTTATTAAGTACCTGAATCTTCCTTCATCAAATGCTTTAGTGAAGAGATCAACCAGATTGTGTTCAGTATCAACTTTGACTAGATGAATTAACTTTTTCTCAGCACAATCTCTGATGAAGTGATATCTTATGTCAATGTGCTTGGTCTTGGAATGTTTGACAGGATTGTTGGTGATGGAGATTACACTTGAGTTGTCTATCTGAATAGGAGTGTTGAACAGATCTATTCCATAATCTTTCATCTGATTTTGAATCCAGATAACTTGTGCACAGCAGCTAGAAGCAGCTATGTATTCTGCCTCTGCAATAGAGGTAGATACACATGACTGTTTCTTGCATTGCCAAGACACAATCCTGGGTCCAAGGAATTGACATCCTCCTGATGTTGATTTCTTGCTTATGTTGCAACCTCCATAATCACTGTCAGTGTAAGCCATGAACTGAAAATCTTCATTTCTAGGATACCATAATCCTAGGCTTGGTGCTCCTTTGAGATATCTAAAAATTCTTTTCACAGCCAGCATATGTGAGACTTTGGGATTGGCCTGAAATCTTGCACACACACAAGTTGCAAACATGATATCTGGCCTGCTTGCTGTGAGATACATCAAAGAGCCTATCATTGCCCTATACTGGTGTTGATCAACATCCTCCCCCTCAAGATCAGGGCTAAGAGATGTTGTCTTGGACATAGGAGTTCCCAGTGCTTTGCAATCAGACAGCTTGAATCTTTCAAGAATGTCCTTGACATATTTTGATTGATTAATAAAAATCCCTGTAGGAGTTTGTTTCACTTGTAGTCCAAGAAAGAAGGTGAGTTCTCCCATTGAACTCATTTCAAACTTGGATTTCATCAGTGATTCAAAGTCCTTGCAGAGAGTTTCATTAGTTGAACCAAAGATAATATCATCAACATAGATTTTTACTAGCATGATATGTTGATTGGACTTCTTGAAAAGAGAGTTTTATCAATTGTTCCTCTCTTGAAATTGTTAGACAGAAGAAAGGAAGACAAAGTTTCGTACCCTTTTCTGGGAGCTTGATGCAGCCCATAGAGAGCTTTATCAAGCTTACAGACATGATCAGGAAACTTTGGATCTTCAAATCCTGGAGGCTGACACACATAAACCTCCTCATCAATCATTCCATAGAGAAAGGCACTTTTTACATCCATTTGAAACACTTTGAAGTTCTTGGCAGCTGCAAATGCTAAGAAAATTCTGATGGCTTCAATTCTTGCAACTGGAGCAAAAACTTCATCATAGTCTATGCCTTCCTCCTGAGTATATCCCTGAACAACCAGTCTTGCTTTGTTTTTGATGACAACACCTTTGTCATCTTTCTTGTTTCTGAACACCCATTTGGTTCCAATTGCATACTTACCTATAGGTAAAGGACAGGTCGTCCATACTCCTTGTCTTTCAAATTGAAGAAGCTCCTCCTGCATGGCTTCTACCCAACTGTTTTCTTTCAATGCCTCAGCAACCTTCTTTGGTTCTATTTGGGATAGAAAGCATGAGAACAAACAAACGTTTGCTTCGTGCATAGAGCTTCTAGTTCTCACTCCTTCTTCAACATTTCCAATAATGTTCTCAACTGGATGAGTGTTGTGAATTCGAGTTCTTGGAATCACATCCAATTGAGAAGCCTCATCCAGATTGATTGACTCAAGGTTAGGAAGTACTACCTCAAGCTGAATTTCTGGCATATCTTGTGAATTCTGAATTTGGACTGTGGTGGGTTGGTTTTTCCTAGGAAAAGTAGTTTCCAGAGTGTTTGCCTCTGCTGATGGACTTCCTACTTCTTCTTGATGTTGTAAACCAGAAGTAGATTCAATTGAGGGACCTGCCTGAGATGTGTTAATTGTCTCAGGCTGTGACACACCAATTTGAGCTGAATAGGATTCTGCCAAGATTTGTCTTGAGGCTATTGGCAGTTCAACACGAAAGTCATCTTCTATTGTGCATTTGGAGGTATCTGTGGTAGCTGACTGTGAAACTGGAACATACTCTTTCACCAGATTAAATACAGATGTAAAGCTATCAAGATCAAATAACCAATCAGGGCCTGTTCCAGGTTTATTGAGAGTATGTTCATTGAACTGAACATTTGCAGACTCTTCAATAATTCTGGAAGCTTTGATGTATACTCTATAAGCCTTAGCATGTAAAGGGTACCCAACAAAGTAGCCCTCTGCTGATTTCTCAGCAAACTTGGCTAAATGATCTTTAGTATTCAAGATGGTGCATTGACATCCAAATGGTTTGAGAAACCCAATAAATGGTTTTCTCTTGTGCCAAATTTCATAAGGAGTCATACCATGGGTCTTAACTACCAATACTCTGGTTTGGACATAACAGGCAGTGTTGACTGCTTCTGCCCAAAAAGTTATTGGAAGTTTGGCATCAGACAACATGGTCCTTGCAGCCTCAATTAGTGTCCTATTCCTTTCCTCAGCAAAACCATTTTGTTGTGGAGTCCTAGGAGCACTAAATTGTCTTGTGATACCTTTAGATTCACAAAAAGAATTTAGAACATGATTCTTGAATTCTGTTCCATGATCTGACCTAATTATTTTTACATGGTGGTCACTTTCATTCTCCACCCTAAGTATGAATGACTTTAGGATCTCAGCAGTTTCATCCTTGGTAATTAAGAAAAATACCCAGGTATACCGAGAGAAATCATCAGTGATCACCATGCAATATGATTTTCTACCAAGACTTTTAACACTTGTGGGGCCAAACAAGTCCATGTGCAGTAAATGTAGGACTGTTGTGATGGAATTTATCTCTTTGGCATGATGAGATGATTTATGCTGCTTGCCTTTCAAGCATGCAACACATTTATCAACACAAATGAATTCTTTTGTTGGTAAACCAGTTACTAAGTTATTTTTGACAAGTTTATTCATAATTTTGAGATTTACATGACAAAGTCTTCTATGCCAAAGAGATGATTCATCAAGTGAAGCTTTTGAGACAAAGCAACTTATGTTACTGAGTGGTGTAGCTGTACTCATGTCAAGCATGTACATGTTATTTCTTCTTGGAGCCCTGAGCAAAATTTGATCATTTGGAACAACAAATCCTGGCTTTAAAACAATACATTCATGTTCAGTAAACAATATGTTGTGCTTTTGATCACACACCTGTGATACACTCAGTAAATTGTAGTTAAGTTCTTTAACAAAGTTCACATTTTCAAAACTTACACGCCCATTTGAAATAGATCCTCTGCCTGTGATATACCCTCCTACTGGATCTCCACCGAATGCAACAGACCCTCCAAAGAATGGTTCGTAGTTATGAAGGTGAGTCTTGTTGCCTGTCATGTGCCTGGAGCAGCCACTATCCACTATCCAAAGACTACTTCTTGCATCCTGCTGCTCCTGCATATAACAAATTTGGTTAGTGTCTTTTGGGAACCCAAGCCATAGTGGTCTTGGGTTTGCCTTCTGCATTATAGTAAGTAAAACTTTTTAAATGCATGTTAGGTAGAACAGATGATGCACTGGTTGATGAGGTCAAAGGTGGTTCAGATTCTTTTCTTGTCCAGGTCATGTTACCCTTTCTGGTAGACATAAAGGGGTTTGGCTTCTTCATTTTCTCATCGGAAGTACTTTTGTGGCATGCTTCCGATGACCTTCTAGGAGATGGTCTTGTCTTCTGATTATGTAGTGATGATCTGGGTAGAGCTTCCGAAGACTTAGAATGCTTTCCTTTTCTTTTCTCATCGGAAACAGGTGCAGCTTCCGATGATTTCTTCTGACTCTTTAATTTTCTTTTCTCTGAGACACCTTGGTTATCTTCCGATGAAGAGAATGACTGTCTAAAGTGTCTGTATGATGGTTTTGATTGCCTGATGGGTTGACTGCGTCTACTTGGATTATAGAGACAGTCAGCAGCAAAGTGATCAGGATCTTCACACATAAGACAATTTATGAGCTGTTGCCTTTCTACCTGAGAAACCTTATCTTTGGGACCGGATTTAAGGTTTGATTTTGATGGTCCATTACCCTTATTTCTATTGTGCACTGAAGGATTGCTCAAATACTTATTTTGTTTTGAATTTTGAGAATCTGTTGTATTTTCCTCTGAAGAGATGGTGCCTTTGTCATGTTCAGTGGATTGTTTTGGTTTTACAAAAACAGTTGTATTGATTTGTTTTGGTTTTACAAAAACAGTTGTATTGATTTGTTTTGATTTATGGTTTTTTCTTTTAGAAACTGTTTTGGTTTTTATTTCTAGCACCACCACCTCTTCCTCTGTGGTATCCTCAGCAGAAGTGTTATCAGACACTTCTGATTCACTATCCACCATGTGGACTCCAAGTTCCTCATCAAACACAAGTTTGATTTCAGGTTTGCACTTAACTTCTACCTGCGGGGTATATACAACTGGTGGTTCCACATTGTTATATCCCAACCCAGTGGTTTTCCCTTTAGCTAGATCAGAAATGCTATTCATTTTCCACATTTTTTCCAATTTCTCACCCTGACTGAGAAATTTATCTCTGTATGATTCAGCCAGTACAAGTTTAGTCTTAGCAGTTGTTAATCTTTTTAAAAGATCATTTATTTGACAAATGTAGTTAGTCTCTTCATGTTTGAGACTCGATACTGCTTTTTCCAATGTTTCAATCTTTTCTTTATAATCTTTTTCAGCTTTGTAAAATTCTGCTTTGACAACTTGTATTGACTCAAGTTCATTACATACTTGTGCATTAACTCTTTTATAAGCATTTAATTTCTCTAAGCATTCAGGTGTACAAACATTATCTGTTACCTTAGATGATGAGCTGGCATCATTTGCCATGAAGGCATTGTTTGAGATTGATGCATCTTCTGCTTGAAAACTCCAGTCTGAAAAATCATGATGCTCAACAACATTTGCATTGATGGTTTGATTTGTTGCTTGCTGATTGATTTGCCTTTCTCCTGTTGTTGGCTGATTTCTTGGTGCTTTGCATTCTCTTGCAAAGTGCCCAAGCTGCTGACAGTTGTAGCATCTGATTTTGGATTTATCCAGTCCAAAACCGGTCTTCATGTTATGTTTCTTAAATTGCCTCCCTGTTCTCTGATAAAATTTCTTTGCTCTGAAAGAGATCATGGCCATCTGATAATTGATGTCTATCTCTTCTAAATCATCAGCAGGAATTCCTTCCAGATCTTCTTGACATAACTGAAAATAGTTTGTTTCTTCAGTTAATAAAGCTCCTGGGCCAGGGGTAACCAAAGGAACAGATTGTGCAAAGGGATTGTTATTTGAACTTGATGGTGTGGGTACTTCAGAATATGAGGTGTTGGGTTGGCTTGGTTGTGCAGTTGAATGAAACACAGGCTGATAACTCTGAAAGGATGAATTTTGAGCAGGAGCATACAATGCAGCTGATCCTGAAGGAAATACAGTTGATGTTTTTGATTCCTGAGAGTCAATCTCCATTTGATATGCACTTAAGATACCAAATAATTCTCCCAGAGTCAGTGTCTTCAAGTTTTCAGTTCTTCTAATGGTGACTGAATAGATATTCCATGCCTTTGGAAGAGATCTCAGAAATTTTCTGAGCACATCTTGATTATCCAGCATTACCCCTGCAGTGGTTAGCTCATCTACAAGTTGGACATACCTTAGATACTGAGAAGACATGTTCTCATTGTTTTCATGGCAGAAATTTTCAAACTTCTGCTTTAGCATATCCTTCTTGTTTTCTTTGACATCATCCGAACCCTCATACATCTGCTGCAGAGAGTTCCACAACTCCTTTGCTGATTTGCATTTCTTGAATGCATGTATAATAGAGTTGGGGATTGACATCTGGATGAGCCACAGTGCCTTTGAATCCACCTCCCTCTTCTTATAGTCCTCATCTGAATACATGGATGGATCCTTTGGTATAGCAGCTCCACCGGCTCCAGCAGCATCAATTGTAGAAATGTAGGGACCTTCAAGAACAGACTTCCAGAGTTTGAAGTCTTGATTCCGGATGAACCCTTCCATTCTGACTTTCCACGTATCAAAGTCTTCAGGGGTGAACATCGGTGGCTTGTTGAGTGTCCCCATTTTCTGTATCATGCTTGTTTAATGCAGCCATTTGAACAAACAACAGATTATGGGATTCGTAGTAGTAAGATGTAAGAAGATATACAACTGGTGACTTAAGGATGATTAGTCACTTAAGCTTAAGAGCCAAGGCTCTGATACCACTTGTTAGATCGGTTTGTTTAATTCACAAACAGAATCTTCTCACAATCAATCTAATAGACACGGAATATCTATTAGAAAGATCTTACAAACACTTAAGGATGAACAAATAATGTTTGAATAAACAGTAAGAACACAAGAGTTAATTCAAGCTCAAAGATATATTTCTCTCAAAGTATATCAATTGTACAACGAACAAGCACGCACTTAGTTGGTTTACAATGAGAGGTTATATAGCCAAGGCTACAACCGTATACACGTAGGAATACAAGTTGGGTATACTAGACAAGTACATAAAGTAAAGCTTATTCTAGTATAAGGAGTGTCTTAACAGGCTAAGACACTCAATTACAATTATTACAAATATAGACATTGACTTAACCAAAGACTAGCTGGATACACCAAGCATTTAATGTTGATGATCTTCAAAGCTTCAGATAATCTTTTGCATTTAATGTTGATGAAGGGAAGTAAGGTGCTGTCTGACTTTAGGTATGTTCTTTTTGTATTTAATCAGACCAGCTGTAACATCTGTGCCGGAATCGTTACCGGAACAGTAAGTTGCACTGTAGATTGCACAGTAGCTCAGATACATTGTGATTAACATGAAACTATTATGCGATTGTCTGAATCTGACTAAAACCTTAGGGTTTAACATGTCAGAAACATGTCAGACAACATAGTGTTGAAACATAAATCCTTGATTTGATACTATTTTGTGTAAACGTATGTGAGGTTAAACAAAACAAAACGATAACGGTTGTTGTTACGGAATGCTAAACCGACGACTTATTCGTATAGGTGACGATCTGTACGAATGATTCTGAAAGTTTAACGTTCTGAAATAATGACGTAACAGTAGAAAACAAGAATCAGAAAGCTAAACCATCGACGTGTTCGTTCGAATGACGATTCAAACGAATGCGCGCGATGGCGACGCGATTTGACGAAACGAAAACGGAAGCGAATAACGATACGATCGATCATAAATTTAAGGAAATAAAATATTTCCTATTTTACAATTTTGAAACTCATCATAAAACAATTTAAAATTTAACTATCATAATTAAATCGCGAACGAATTAACAAAACGCGTAAACTATTAAAATTCGTAAAATAAATAATCGCAACGATATTTAAAATAATTTCCAATAATATTCTTAGTCTAAAACATTCTAAAATTACTCTTTTTATTTTATGTACGAAAAACGTGCGTAACGATCCGGATACGCGAAGAAATCGCAAACCGAGCAACCGAAACGGACCCGAACACCACACGGGGTATAAAAACCCTAAATGAGCTCTATTTTTCATTCCAACACTTTTTACTCTCTCTCTAAACAAGAAATCCGGCCATCACCTTTTCATCACCATTATCAACCTTCAAACGAGCATAACTCTCTCATTTCTCAACGGATTTGGGTGATTCTTGAACCCACGCGAAGCCCTTGATGTCCTCTACATGAAAGAGCAGCAGATCTAAGAGATTAACCAACGAAATTCGAGGTAATGATCGAAGAAACCCACTGAAAATAGGGTTTTCGTTTCGGTTTTTGTTGCACAACATACACAACCGATTTAACCATAACCACCTCGGCTCACACTACCACGAGGATCTACCCTAGTTTACCTTAGCCCTGAAACAACCCAACAGCAGATCATATCGATGAGGATGATGAAGTCGAGGGTTGCAGGTTCGTGTGAGAACCAACAGAAGCCGAACCCTCATCGTATGTCATGAACCAGTTACCTCCCGAACCCATAGCCGAACCTTGCTTCCTTTACGAACCTTCTGGCGAGTTACGAACCTGACCGAACCCATGCACCTCAGACTTGAACGAACCCATGGTCTTATCTGAGCGAACCTTATACATGTTGAGTTTGTGGAAGCCGAACCATAGTGGGAAGCTTTAGCCGAACCCTGTGCTAGGCTCACTGCCGAACTGTTAAGTCACCGAACCTCCATATGTGCAGCGAACCATGGTGGCTAGCAACTTGTTGATCGGCGAACTAATCTGGACGGTCCACTAGCCTCAAGCGGCCTGGATGAGTTTAGGTCGGCCCAACAGATGAGATTCCATTTAAATTTGACCTCAACCGTTTATGATATTCACGGCCCAACACCGATCATTTCGGCCCATGTGGCCAATAGGCCCATGATTCACGTGTAACTTGGCCCAGCAGCTTGTACAATCTAGCCCAAGGGAGTTTTAGGAGGCCCATCATTAACCGGCCCACTCCCACATTCTGTATCTTTGTTCGACCCACTTGTTACAACTGGCCCAACATCCCTTAACCGGCCCAAGGAATTTCGAATTGGCCCATTAGGTTGGATAGGCCCCAAACCTTTTGGATTACGGCCCATACACATAATTTTAAGCCCAATAACACAATATCATGTCCAATAGGTTATCTGGCCCAAGGTATTCTAAAAGTGATGACAAACACGTGAATGGTCTTTGGAAACGGTAATAACAAATGCATGAAGTATCACTTCAATTAAAGCGAGGTTAAAATACAAATGATACAAAGTCTTGGACATACTATATAGAAAGCTTTGATGTACGAATTAAGCATTAAATCAAAGAATTACTAACAATCAAAGAAATTTAGCACAATATCATTTAGCATATAGAATCTCGGGCCGGATAACAAACAAGGTTCGTAAGTGTTAGTCAACTTTACGACTAACATCTACACGCACAACAAACTCTTATGAACTCATATTTATAAATGACAACATCATGAAATCAATACAGGATCATGAACATCAAAACAAGTGCAAACAAAGAGCGCGCGCATTCTTATTCTACTTAGTCAAACACTTCGGACCTAAGGTGAGTTCATTTGTCCCTTTTCAAATTTATTTGTTTTACTTCGGGACTGAGAAGCATGTTAAACATTTTCATAAAACTCTTGAAATGTTAATTAATGCTTTAAACATAAACATGATACTTATGTTGAAAACTTATGCTAGAACTTAGAATACTTGGAAAAGCAATAGATTTGAAACTTATACTTTAAACTTGAGGCGTGAAAACATATGTTGGATGCTTATGAGACTTGATGTTTACGCTACCCCAGTATGCTTAAACTGGGTGATTGATGCTTATGTTGCAAATTAGAAGCTTAATTTATACACTTGATGCTTAAACTAAGTGCTTAATGCTTATGTTATAAACTACATTCTTAAACTATACTCGTAAAGCTTATGCTATAAACTATATTCTTAAACTATGCTCTTTACACTTATGTTATAAACTATATTCTTAAACTACACACTCGATGTTTATGCTATAAACTATGATCTTAAACTATACTCGTGATGCTTATGCTATAAATTATATTCTTAAACTATACTCGTAATGCTTATGCTATAATCTATAATCATAAACTAGATGCTTAACGCAATATACTAATGCCAAGTGCTGATGCTATAATGTAAATACCATATGCTTATCATGCTTAAATGCCCGAAATGCTTGGAGTGCTCATAATGCTATAAACTTTGAATGCTATAAACTTATTATGCAAAAGCAACGGTTTGGCCTCTCAGTGCTTGCCTCTCAGGTTGCTAAACTTTGTAAGCTATAAACTTGTTATGCAAAAGCAACGGTTTGGCCTCTCAGTGCTTGCCTCTCCGGTTGCTAAACTTTGTAAGCTATAAACTTGTTATGCAAAAGCAACGGTTTGGCCTCTCAGTGCTTGCCCCTCCGGTTGCTAAACTTTATAAGCTATAAACTTGTTATGCTAAAACAACGGTTTGGCCTCTCAGTGCTTGCCTCTCCGGTTGTTAAACTTTAAAAGCAATAAACTTGTCATGCAAAAGCAACGGTTTGGCCTCTCAGTGCTTGCCTTACCGGTTGTGAAACTATTTGGATGCTAAAACTATTGACCTTGGAAGAACAATAGTTGGTCTCTCAGTGCTTGCCTTCATGTGTTCTTCCTAGTCGGGACTTGAAGAACAATAGTTGGTCTCTCAGTGCTTGCCTTCATGTGTTCTTCACAGTCAGGACTAGAAGGCACCTATTATGGCCTCTCAGTGCTTGCCATAGGGTGACCTTTATAGTCGGGACTTGAGGGGTAGACTTATGGCCTCTCAGTGCTTGCCATACAGTATTCCTCAATGTTCACTCATGCTATAAACTTAAACATAATGCTAAAGCTATAAACGAAATGGAGGGTAGGTAAGACGCTTAATTGTCATTAACAGCAATGTCCTATGCGACTTAGTATGTGGTGGGACGGCATCTGGGCGGGTCGTAGGCTCGACTCAGGGGTATGCCCTATATATAAGCATACCGAGTTGGATGATACAGGTGGTGTTAAGGAGATTAAGGTTGTTACCTAGGGAATGCATGAATGCTTTTGGGTCAACATCATAAACTTTTAAACACGATGCTTGTCAAACTTATTGAAGCTATTACATACGAATGCTATAGACTTGTAAACTTTGAAAACAGTAAACTAAAGCTATGATGAAGGATGAATCGAACGGTAGGTAAAATGCTTAATTATCATTAATAACAATGTCCTATGCGACTTAGTATGTGGTGGGACAGCGTCTGGGCGGGTCGTAGGCTCGACTCAGGGGTATGCCCTATATATAAGCATACCGAGTTGGATGATACAGGTGCTATTAATGAGGTTAAGGTTTTACCTAAAAAGGGTTGCAAAAGCTATTTTACAAATACTAAAACTCCATGAACTCACCAACCATTGTGTTGACTTTGTTTTCTAACATGTTTTCTCAGGTGACGCACAGGGATAGACTTAAGACTTTTGGATTTGCATACTAGGCTGCCCAGATAGAGGACCTAGTAGACTTTTGGGAAGCACATCTGTTATTGATGATAAACATTACTTTTGATATCTTGTACATATACAAGATATAAACATGTTATTCTTTTGATAGGTTTACTTAGTTAAATTGCAGAATATTGACAATGTAATTTAACTTTGTAATCCTAGTTATCATTTGATTGTGCTTTAGTTATTCTTAACGTTGATGCTATGTAAACAATCTGATCATCAGGATTATCACCCGCGATATCACGCCCCGGGAACCTTCCGCCCGACGGGGACTCCGATCCAACCCCGCCGGCTCGGGGTGTGACAGATTGGTATCAGAGCTCAAGGTTATAGAGAATAATAGGTCATTTACTTAAACGGTTTGGCCTAGACTATAACTTAGGGACCCTCATATAGAGAACTTAAGATTTAAGTATGCATTATGTCTCCTGCATTCGATCACTGCATTAACCGATTTCTTTTCGGTTATGATCAGAATGCCACCGAGGAGACCACCAGCTTTACTACCACTGACCCAAGGTTCAGCTCCACACTCATCGACGCCATCACCATCTGACTCTCCTACACAACCGCCACCTCCTCCTCCTCCGCCTCCTCCACGCTCTCCACAACCAGGATCAAGTAATGTTCAGCTAATTGATCCTGCTACTATCGCCTTGGCGACACTACTGAGCACTCAACTGACTAGTCAATTGAAGGATGTCATCCCAGAGATGATTAATAGGATTCAAAGTCATGGCAACAACTCGGGCCATACCACAGGGGAAGCTAGTGGAAACACTAGCCACATCTCAGACTGCTCCTACAAGTCCTTTGTAGGATGCAAACCACCTAGCTTTACTGGAGTCGAAGGAGCTGTTGGACTAATCCAATGGCTGGAGAAAATGGAGAATACCTTGGACATAAGTAGTTGTCCGGAACATCACAAAGTGCGCTATGCAGCTGGATCTTTCAGCAAGCGAGCTTTGACATGGTGGAACGCACAGATCAGAGCTCGAGGAAGGGATGAAGCAATGACTATGCCCTGGGCAGAATTTAAACTCCTCTTGAGGAACGAATTCTGTCCGAAACATGAACTGCAGCAGTTAGAGATTGAGCTCTCGAATCACGTGATGAAGGGAGCTGACCATATGACGTTCACCACCCGCTATCACGAACTGGTAGCTTTGGTTCCAGAGATGGTGCCAACTTTGGAGAAACTGATTGACAGATATGTTGTTGGTTTACCCTCCTGCATACAGAGTATTGTGCTGGCTGCGAATCCTGCTACTTTGGAGTCAGCCATTCCTCTTTCAGCTAAACTTACTAGGGTAATGATGAGGTCTGGAGTTCTGAAAGATGACACAGGGAAATCCAAGGAAGCAGCAACGAAGAAGCTCGAACAATACCAAACAAAGAAGCAAAAGGTCATCGGAAACTATGCAGTGGCTACACCTCTGAGACAAGCCCTTGCAGTACCTGTCAACCCTGCACCTAAAAACTATGTGGGAATGCATCCTCGGTGCATACACTGCAGATTTCATCATCCTACTACGGTGCCATGCAGGCAATGCAACAACTGTGGCCGACTAGGTCACCGGATCCAACAATGTCGTGCTCCAGTCACACAAGCTACAAACAATGCCGCAGTAGCAATTCCTCCACCACAAAACCCTGGCAATCATAACAACAACAATCGGGGATGCTATAACTGCGGGGAATTAGGTCATTTCTCCAGGGACTGCCCGAAAAGAGTGCAACCAGGAGCACAAGCCCTTCGTGGGAGGGCATTCATGATTGGAGCCGCTGCAGCACGCCAAGACCCGACGACGGGTACTGGTATGTAGTATCTCCTCACTCATAAGACACCATTTTATTTTGATACTAACAAGAATAAGAAATTATCTTATTCCTATTAGTACAATCACATGAGTATTCCACGAAACTTAGGAATACTTTTAACTCGATAGAAGTAAAGAAAGAACCCTTGGTTAATGTACATAACATGCGTAGGAAGCCATAGCTAACACTAAAGTTGTGTAACAGCTGATGCTCATAGCATCGGTTAGTTTAAACAATGAAGTGTTAGAGCCACACAAGGATTAAGCAAACAATAACGATAAGACCACTATGAGCAATAAGACTAGCAAAACTTTGAGGCTATACGTAGGAAATCCCAAACGCAACTTAGAGTTAATCTGGGAGCGTAGGGATATCACATCGATCAAAGTTTTCCCATTGATATAGAAAGAGTAGTACCCGATAATAATTTTAAATTTCGGGACGAAATTTCTTTAACAAGGGGAGACTGTAACATCTGTGCCGGAATCGTTACCGGAACAGTAAGTTGCACTGTAGATTGCACAGTAGCTCAGATACATTGTGATTAACATGAAACTATTATGCGATTGTCTAAATCTGACTAAAACCTTAGGGTTTAACATGTCAGAAACATGTCAGACAACACAATGTTGAAACATAAATCCTTGATTTGATACTATTTTGTGTAAACGTATGTGAGGTTAAACAAAACAAAACGATAACGGTTGTTGTTACGGAATGCTAAACCGACGACTTATTCGTATAGGTGACGATCTGTACGAATGATTCTGAAAGTTTAACGTTCTGAAATAATGACGTAACAGTAGAAAACAAGAATCAGAAAGCTAAACCATCGACGTGTTCGTTCGAATGACGATTCAAACGAATGCGCGCGATGGCGACGCGATCTGACGAAACGAAAACGGAAGCGAATAACGATACGATCGATCATAAATTTAAGGAAATAAAATATTTCCTATTTTACAATTTTGAAACTCATCATAAAACAATTTAAAATTTAACTATCATAATTAAATCGCGAACGAATTAATAAAACGCGTAAACTATTAAAATCCGTAAAATAAATAATCGCAACGATATTTAAAATAATTTCCAATAATATTCTTAATCTAAAACATTCTAAAATTACTCTTTTTATTTTATGTACGAAAAACGTGCGTAACGATCCGGATACGCGAAGAAATCGCAAACCGAGCAACCGAAATGGACCCGAACACCACACGGGGTATAAAAACCCTAAATGAGCTCTATTTTTCATTCCAACACTTTTTACTCTCTCTCTCTAAACAAGAAATCCGGCCATCACCTTTTCATCACCATTATCAACCTTCAAACGAGCATAACTCTCTCATTTCTCAACGGATTTGGGTGATTCTTGAACCCACGCGAAGCCCTTGATGTCCTCTACATGAAAGTGCAGCAGATCTAAGAGATTAACCAACGAAATTCGAGGTAATGATCGAAGAAACCCACTGAAAATAGGGTTTTCGTTTCGGTTTTTGTTGCACAACATACACAACCGGTTTAACCATAACCACCTCGGCTCACACTACCACGAGGATCTACCCTAGTTTACCTTAGCCCTGAAACAACCCAACAGCAGATCATATCGATGAGGATGATGAAGTCGAGGGTTGCAGGTTCGTGTGAGAACCAACAGAAGCCGAACCCTCATCGTATGTCATGAACCAGTTACCTCCCGAACCCATAGCCGAACCTTGCTTCCTTTATGAACCTTCTGGTGAGTTACGAACCTGACCGAACCCATGCACCTCAGACTTGAACGAACCCATGGTCTTATCTGAGCGAACCTTATACATCTTGAGTTTGTGGAAGCCGAACCATAGTGGGAAGCTTTAGCCGAACCCTGTGCTAGGCTCACTGCCGAACTGTTAAGTCACCGAACCTCCATATGTGCAGCGAACCATGGTGGCTAGCAACTTGTTGATCGGCGAACTAATCTGGACGGTCCACTAGCCTCAAGCGGCCTGGATGAGTTTAGGTCGGCCCAACAGATGAGATTCCATTTAAATTTGACCTCAACCGTTTATGATATTCACGGCCCAACACCGATCATTTCGGCCCATGTGGCCAATAGGCCCATGATTCACGTGTAACTTGGCCCAGCAGCTTGTATAATCTAGCCCAAGGGAGTTTTAGGAGGCCCATCATTAACCGGCCCACTCCCACATTCTGTATCTTTGTTCGGCCCACTTGTTACAACTGGCCCAACATCCCTTAACCGGCCCAAGGAATTTCGAATTGGCCCATTAGGTTGGATAGGCCCCAAACCTTTTGGATTACGGCCCATACACATAATTTTAAGCCCAATAACACAATATCATGTCCAATAGGTTATCTGGCCCAAGGTATTCTAAAAGTGATGACAAACACGTGAATGGTCTTTGGAAACGGTAATAACAAATGCATGAAGTATCACTTCAATTAAAGCGAGGTTAAAATACAAATGATACAAAGTCTTGGACATACTATATAGAAAGCTTTGATGTACGAATTAAGCATTAAATCAAAGAATTACTAACAATCAAAGAAATTTAGCACAATATCATTTAGCATATAGAATCTCGGGCCGGATAACAAACAAGATTCGTAAGTGTTAGTCAACTTTAGGACTAACACCTACACGCACAACCAACTCTTATGAACTCATATTTATAAATGACAACATCATGAAATCAATACAGGATCATGAACATCAAAACAAGTGCAAACAAAGAGCGCGCGCATTCTTATTCTACTTAGTCAAACACTTCGGACCTAAGGTGAGTTCATTTGTCCCTTTTCAAATTTATTTGTTTTACTTCGGGACTGAGAAGCATGTTAAACATTTTCATAAAACTCTTGAAATGTTAATTAATGCTTTAAACATAAACATGATACTTATGTTGAAAACTTATGCTAGAACTTAGAATACTTGGAAAAGCAATAGATTTGAAACTTATACTTTAAACTTGAGGCGTGAAAACATATGTTGGATGCTTATGAGACTTGATGTTTACGCTACCCCAGTATGCTTAAACTGGGTGATTGATGCTTATGTTGCAAATTAGAAGCTTAATTTATACACTTGATGCTTAAACTAAGTGCTTAATGCTTATGTTATAAACTACATTCTTAAACTATACTCGTAAAGCTTATGCTATAAACTATATTCTTAAACTATGCTCTTTACACTTATGTTATAAACTATATTCTTAAACTACACACTCGATGTTTATGCTATAAACTATGATCTTAAACTATACTCGTGATGCTTATGCTATAAATTATATTCTTAAACTATACTCGTAATGCTTATGCTATAATCTATAATCATAAACTAGATGCTTAACGCAATATACTAATGCCAAGTGCTGATGCTATAATGTAAATACCATATGCTTATCATGCTTAAATGCCCGAAATGCTTGGAGTGCTCATAATGCTATAAACTTTGAATGCTATAAACTTATTATGCAAAAGCAACGGTTTGGCCTCTCAGTGCTTGCCTCTCAGGTTGCTAAACTTTGTAAGCTATAAACTTGTTATGCAAAAGCAACGGTTTGGCCTCTCAGTGCTTGCCTCTCCGGTTGCTAAACTTTGTAAGCTATAAACTTGTTATGCAAAAGCAACGGTTTGGCCTCTCAGTGCTTGCCCCTCCGGTTGCTAAACTTTATAAGCTATAAACTTGTTATGCTAAAACAACGGTTTGGCCTCTCAGTGCTTGCCTCTCCGGTTGTTAAACTTTAAAAGCTATAAACTTGTCATGCAAAAGCAACGGTTTGGCCTCTCAGTGCTTGCCTTACCGGTTGTGAAACTATTTGGATGCTAAAACTATTGACCTTGGAAGAACAATAGTTGGTCTCTCAGTGCTTGCCTTCATGTGTTCTTCCTAGTCGGGACTTGAAGAACAATAGTTAGTCTCTCAGTGCTTGCCTTCATGTGTTCTTCACAGTCAGGACTAGAAGGCACCTATTATGGCCTCTCAGTGCTTGCCATAGGGTGACCTTTATAGTCGGGACTTGAAGGGTAGACTTATGGCCTCTCAGTGCTTGCCATACAGTATTCCTCAATGTTCACTCATGCTATAAACTTAAACATAATGCTAAAGCTATAAACGAAATGGAGGGTAGGTAAGACGCTTAATTGTCATTAACAACAATGTCCTATGCGACTTAGTATGTGGTGGGACGGCGTCTGGGCGGGTCGTAGGCTCGACTCAGGGGTATGCCCTGTATATAAGCATACCGAGTTGGATGATACAGGTGGTGTTAAGGAGATTAAGGTTGTTACCTAGGGAATGCATGAATGCTTTTGGGTCAACATCATAAACTTTTAAACACGATGCTTGTCAAACTTATTGAAGCTATTACATACGAATGCTATAGACTTGTAAACTTTGAAAACAGTAAACTAAAGCTATGATGAAGGATGAATCGAACGGTAGGTAAAATGCTTAATTATCATTAATAACAATGTCCTATGCGACTTAGTATGTGGTGGGACGGCGTCTGGGCGGGTCGTAGGCTCGACTCAGGGGTATGCCCTATATATAAGCATACCGAGTTGGATGATACAGGTGCTATTAATGAGGTTAAGGTTTTACCTAAAAAGGGTTGCAAAAGCTATTTTACAAATACTAAAACTCCATGAACTCACCAACCATTGTGTTGACTTTGTTTTCTAACATGTTTTCTCAGGTGACGCACAGGGATAGACTTAAGACTTTTGGATTTGCATACTAGGCTGCCCAGATAGAGGACCTAGTAGACTTTTGGGAAGCACATCTGTTATTGATGATAAACATTACTTTTGATATCTTGTACATATACAAGATATAAACATGTTATTCTTTTGATAGGTTTACTTAGTTTGATTGCAGAATATTGACAATGTAATTTAACTTTGTAATCCTAGTTATCATTTGATTGTGCTTTAGTTATTCTTAACGTTGATGCTATGTAAACAATCTGATCATCAGGATTATCACCCGCGATATCACGCCCCGGGAACCTTCCGCCCGACGGGGACTCCGATCCAACCCCGCCGGCTCGGGGTGTGACACCAGCATGTCTTGTGTCAGTCCCTTTTGTACTGTGAAAGTAATCAGCTACAGTCTTTGTCAGAGGAAAAACCTCGGAAGTCTTTGTCTTTGTCTTTGGTGCAGAAGAAGATTCCTCGGAAGCTTTATGTTTTCGGAAGCTTTTAAGTCTTCTGAAGCTTTAATACCTTTAAGTGTTATTCTTTCGAAGCAGTTGTCTTGTATAACCTTCAGCAGGAACAAGTTATCCTTCGGAAGCAATGCTGCTTCCGAAGAATCACTTCTTCCTTCCGAAGGCTTTTAGTCATTGAAGCTCCTATACTTAGACAAAATAAGAAGTTTGGTGAGCATCAGTCTTTATTAGTCTTTACAAAGGTGTAACTTACACATTTGCAGACTTGTGACATGCAAGCTTTAAAACAAGACCTAGTTAGTCTTGATTAAAATATAAGTATTGAGACTTGTTTGAGAGATTATTGAGGAAATTTATACTTATTTGCAAACTTGTAGAAGTGCATGCTATTGATCTCAAATTTGTATATACTAACAATTGCATTTGTTTATGAGGCTCACAAACTAAGCAAATAGTTGATCAAATTTATTTTACATATGCGACATGTTAAGTGAAGAAATTGAAGGCTTAGACTAAAACAGTGCGCTCATTTAAAGTTAGAATAAACATTGTAACGTGATTTGCTTTATGAATTTTTGATATTTAAATACTTATAATGAATGTTTGGTTGAATGAATGAATTATTAATATTTATTGTAACATCAGTTCCGGATGCGTGCCGGAACAGTGAGCGCAACAGTAAACATGTACAGTAACTCAGGTACACATTTCGTGAAACTATGTTTAGACTATTGATGCATTCTGATTAACATGAAACTATTAAACGATTGTCTGAATCTGACTGAAATCTTAGGATTTAACAGTCAGAAAACATGTCAGACAACACAGTGTTGAAACATAAATACTTAATGTGATATTATTTGGTGTAAACGTATGTGAGGTTAAACAAAACATAACCTTAACGGTTGTCGTTTCAAAATGCTAAACCGACGTGTTATTCGTATAGGTGACGATCTGTACGAATGATTCTGATAGTTTAACGTTCTGAAATAATAACTTAACAGTAGAGAACAAGAATCAGAAAGCCAAACCATCGACGTGTTCGTTCGAATGACGATTCGAACGAATACGCGCGATGGCGACGCGATCTGACGAAACGAAAACGAATAACGATACGAACGATCATAATTTTAAGGAAATAAAATATTTCCTATTTTACAATTTTGAAACTCATCATAAATGAATTTAAAGTAAATTATTTTACAAATTCGCGAACAAATTTAAATAAAAACGCGTAAAATATTCTAATTTGATAAATAAATAAATGTAAAGATATTTAAAATAATTTTCAATAATATTTGTAATCTAAACATCCTAAAATAATTCTTCTTATTTTATGTACGAGAAACGCGCGTAACGTGCCGGATACGCGACAAAACTACGAACCGAGCAACCGAAACGAACCCGGATACCCTCGGTGTATATAAACACCAAATGCAAGCATTTATTTCATTTGTGGTCTCACTCTCTCTCTAAAAATCACTCTCACCGTCACTTTCTCTCTCTAAAAATCAAACCACCATTTACAGCCTTTGAAGCTTCGTAACTCACTCAATTCTTAACGAAATCGAGTGATTTTTGCGCCTAAACGATCACCTTGAAGCCCTCTACCAGGAAGTACAGTTCATCTGAGCTTTAGTCCGACCGATTCGAAGGTATGAACCTTGAAATGTGGCGAAAAGTAGGGTTTTTAACTCATTTGTTGACCGCACACACACATGACCGGATAAGTAGTTATGTTCGAACCGTCATCCCTTCAAGAACATGTGAGACGCAACAACACCATGGGGATGAGCTAATCAGTGAGTAGAAGCCGACGATGGTGAGGAACACGAACCAGGGTTCGTGGGAACCCACCTCGCCGAACCCTTTTACAGGTTGATGGCAACGAACCTTAGGGTTTCCCGAACCTTAGTATTGAGACAGCTACGAACCTGATCACTTTTCACGAACCTGCGTGGATTCCTTCTGTTCACGAACCCTTACAAGGCCCGAACCTGCATGCATCATACTTGCGAACCATATTAGAGGAGCTGCGAACCTTCGGCCGTATCTTAGCCGAACCCTTATACATGAACAGCCGAACCTCACCCAACGAATCCATGCAACGAACCTTCGAGTGGAGCTCCCGAACCAGACGACGAACCTAGGTCCTGCGAACCTAGGGAGTGACTGCCACGAACCTACACCTTAGGGAGACGAACCTAGGTATCCCAAAAACCTAAAAAGTTCGCTGATAGCTACCATGGTGAGCCGCATGCCTAAGATCGGTTACTCGACTCAGAAGATGGCCAGGTCCATTCATGCTGTTTCGACCCACATTCGTGTTAGTGAGCACAACTGATCAACTTGGCCCAACCCTCACGCGGCCCACTATTCCTTGACCGGCCCCAATCCTTTGATTTTGACCCAGAACGATTAGAACAACCCAAGTTCTTTGTTTGGCAGCCCAAGTGTAGTTAGTTCGGCCTAAGCTAGTGCCCGTGCCTATTATGTTGTTTCGGCCCATGCTTCATAAACCGGCCATTTAGTTCTTGGCCATAGCCATTCGGCCCACGCATACACATAAGGCCCAATAACTTGGTCCATGGCTTCTTATTTGGTCTAATCGGCTCAAAGTGATTCTCGGCCCACATGGTTAAGGTCCAATCACAATTGGTTAGGCCCACAAAGCCTATAAGACTCATTCGACCTAGTTCGGTCCAACACGAGGCCCACAAGGTTTAAGTGTCAATGATACAAAAAACGTTAATCCAATAGGAGACAAATGGGTTGATTAAGAGACAAAAGTCTATAACATTTAATTAACAAACCTAAGTTTATACATAAAAGTTGTTTTGTCATTATAGTGAATTAAATGACAACTTAAGGACAACAACCTTACAAAATAACTTAAACCTAGTGGGACAAGTGTAACAAGTCTAACACAATTACGCGGGGCCGAACGAGACCCAATTGTTAGCCAACTTTAGGGCTAACACTAACACTTACATGCACAACGAATCATTACAAACTTATACTTACAAGCACAAACACTATCAAATCAATACAGGAACGTGAACATCATACCAAGTGCAACAAAGAGCGCGTGCATTCTTATTCTACTTAGTCAAACGCTTCGGACCTAAGGTGAGTTCATTAGTCCCTTTTCAAACTAATTTGTTTTTACTTCGGGACTGAGAAGCATGTTAAACATTTTCTCAAAAGTATTGAAATGTTATTTAATGCTTTAGACATAAACTTTGTACTTATGTTGAAACTTATTGGTGGAACTTAGTAATCATTGAAAAGCCTTAGACTTGATACATATGCATGAAACATGATACTTATATTCATGAAACTTTATACTTTAAACATTGTTGGTGTTTCGTGAGACTTGAAACGCCTAGACTTGTGAGACTTTATACTTCAAACATGAGACTTTATTGCTTAGACTTGTGAGGCTTTATACTTTTAACATGAGACTTGAATACTTATACTTGAGAAACTTGATACTATGAACTTGAGACTTGATGCAAACATATGGGATTCATGATGAAACATTGTATGAACACTTGAATTGTATGATTGAAACTACTACTTGCGCATGAAACATGGTACATATATCTAATCATAGGCTACGTAATGGCTAAACTACTGGTAATCCAGAGCTTGTACCTATAGATTGAGATATATGTGAAACATAAACGTAACGAGACTAAGCTATTACCTATATAAGAGACATGTAATGGCTAAACTACTGGTAATCCAGAGCTTTTGTCTGCTTATATGAGGTATGTAATTGCTAAACATAAACATTGCGATGCTAAGCTATTATCTATATAAGAGACATGTAATGGCTAAACTACTGGTAATCCAGAGCTTTTGTCTGCTTATATGAGATATGTAATTGCTGGAATTACTTGTGTATGCATGGCTTGTGTCTATATATGAGATATGTAATTGCTAAACTACTGGTAAACCAGAGCTTTTATCTTATATAGGAGACACGTAATTGCTAGACTAAGCTTAACTAATCTGTGAGCTACGTAATTGCTAAACGACTGCTAGTGCAGAGCTTGTACTCACGTATGGGATTAGGGACAGCTAAACTATGTGCGTGTGAAACTTGATGCTTGATAAACATACATTGAAACTAACACTTGTAAACTATATAGACTTGTAAACTTTGAAACAGACAACAAAAGCTTTGATGAGGAATGGGTTGATTGGTAGGTAAAATGCTTAATTATTATTAACAACAGTGTCATATCTGGATTAGTATGTGGTGGGACGGCGTCTGGGCGGGTTGTAGGCTCGACCCACGGGTATGCCCTATATATAAGCATACCGAGTTGGATATTGCATGTGGAGTTAATGAGGTTAAGGTTTTACCGAAAGAGGTTTGTTAAGACTATTTTAAACTTATAAACTTTATGAACTCACCAACCATTGTGTTGACCTTGTTTTCTTACATGCATTCTCAGGTGATGAACATGTTTAATCTAAGGCTTATGGATTGCATACTAGGCGGCCCAGATAGAGGACCTAGTAGACTTTTGAGAAGCACATTTTGGTTGATGATACATATTACTTTTGATATCTTGTACATATGCAAGATATAAACATGTTATTCTTTTGATAGGTTTACTTAGTTAAATTGCAAAACATTGATGATGTAATTTAACTTTGTAATCCTAGTTATCATATGATTGTGCTTTAGTTATTCTTAAACATTGATGCTATGTAAACAATCTGATCATCTTGATTATCACCCGCGATATCACGCCTCGGGAACCTTCCGCCCGACGGGGACTCCGATCCAACCCCGCCGGCTCGGGGTGTGACATTTATGTTTCAAATACATAAAATTTAATTAACACCATTGAGCTTAGAACAATTGCAAATCATACCCCGAGATATTTCGTCATTGGTTGGGTGTGACAGATTAGCATCAGAGCTATGGTTATAGAGATTTAGGTTTGTAAAAATGGTGGCTTAAACTATAACTAAGCTAACCCTAGATATGAGTTATCTCATATTATTTCTGTTATCAATACGATTATATAATATAGATTGGAGAGAGTAAAAATCTCTTAAAATTAAGGGATGTACAAGCTTTCATGCTTTATGTACAATCAATAATGCAAGATATGAAGTCTCACACGAGTGGGACAACCATTTCAAACCCTAAACACATTTCAAAAATAAAACCCTATCTTTGTCTCTCATTTTTTTTACCAGGCAAGTGCTCCAGCATCTCTTTCCCTGGCTTCTCCAACCGATTCTCCTGACGACTTCTGTCGACATTACATTGATCCTTGTTGTCGTAATTTGGCTTCTTTTGTTAGATTTTGGCTCCCTTACTGTTCGGTAGGAAGTTTGCTTTTTGGAAGTGTTGTTCCCACCTACTCTAGATAAGTGATTCGTTTTCATTCTCACTTTTTAGGGTTACTGTTTTGTTTTCTTGCTATTTTTGATTCGTTTTGTTTGTATGAATCAGATCCTTGTGTACGTGAGGCTTGATGCTATTTTTGCTAATCTCATTAATAATTGCTATGATTTTCTTGAAATTACATGTTATTCTGTTATTGATTAATTACAAAACTGACATTTCACTAGAACGTAAGATTCATGTTAAATGTATGCTTTCATTTGTATGCAAACAACTAGAGTGGGGTTTGACTTCGATGATGCAACTATGGTTTGTCTCGTGAACTCACTTTACTTCATTTGTTAATATTGTTTATTCAGTTATTCAATCAACAATTTATTTCTTTTTAAATGTGTGCATTCACATGCTTAAGGAGATGAAAATAGGACAAGAGTTATAGGAATCATGTGAAAGGACAAGAGTTCGAGGAATCAGGTGAAATGTGTTTGTTGGTGGTTTAAAACCTCAGAAGTGAGTGTTTTCTTGTGAAATTTGTTAACATTTAATTTAATTGTTAATAAAATAAAAAACTGCTACATGAACTAACATTATAAAAGATGCTCTCCATTTGTGAATTGGGAACTGAGGTGGCCAAATTTCCCAATTCTGGTTTACTTCAAAGAAACACAAGCAAAACCCTGTGATTTTTTAGAGTATTCAGTTCATATATGATTTTTCTTGCTTTTTTCCATGAATCTATTTCTTTAAGATTTTTTGTATGATTATTATTATTAGAATGGGAAACACTTATACGATGTTGTTGTAGAACAGGCGGGACCTTGAATAACAATTGCTCCAAATTAGTACTAGCTTTGAAGATTCATTTGTTTCAGATCATTACATATAAGTTATTGTAAGGATATATCGAACTCTTTTATTTCATGGTAGAACTTATAAAGTACTATGCATGTTGTTGATAATTGTGATTGTTAGGAACCACGGAAACCACTTGTGATCGAGGAAGTGATTGTAGCTCTGCCCAAATCTCATGAATTACGAATGAAAATCATACGCAGTCCTCTTTGTCATATTGATGTAACACGTGACAACCAATACTCGACAGGCAGGAACTGTACCGTAGATAGGTGTAGGGATCTTTATTTGTAAAGGTTTATATGTGAATACAATGCAAAGCAATTCGGAAACAGTGTGTGAAATCAAGGAAAATTCAATGATTGCAAGACAAACATATACTACACACAGTTAACACAACACTGAATCACTGACAATGCGAATGTGACAACTGACAAAATGAATGAATGTTAAATAATGTATTCTTGAGCGTAAACGTATGTGAGGATATTAATTATTAAATTCTAAACAATGTCAGATAACATTCGTGAATATTAAACTCATAGTATATTTGTGCGGGTAACGATTCACACGAATATATCTGTGGGTTTAATGTTCTGAATGATATGCTATAATTAGAAAACCAAATCAGAAAGTAAAGCCATCATCGTGTTCGTACAGAAGTGTTCGTACGGATGACGATCTGTACGAATATGAGCGAGGTTATACGATCTAACAAAACATCTAAAATAAACGTTTTTGAAACTTTAAAAATAATGACAAGTAATTATAAATATTTATTAGGAATTACCACCTAAAAAGATTCAAACAATACTATTTTAAAAATTTATGCGTTTTAATGTTGCGTGTCGAAAACGACGCGTTTAAACGAAACCGAATGAACTCGAACACACGCGTAATGACTCGGCTACAAAAGCCCTAAATATTTCCCCTTTCTCCACATTTATTGCCAGATTACCCTCTCTCTCTTTCATCTTCATCGTCTCACTCTCTCTACACTCTCTCTCTCTAAAAACCCTACACTCAACCTCACAAATCCTCAACCAAATCGTGTATTTTTGGTGCCAAGACACTTCTCCAGTCGAGTAGAATAAGGAAACACGAAGGAAAAAGCTCAAACAACATCAAACGAGGTAGATCTAGGTTGAAACTTTCGGTTTTGTGGGTTTTCTCACTACCCGAACAACACAGCTTAAAACCGGTTCTACCCATCTCATACCTTTGAAAGGGACCCTTCTAAACTATAGGAAAATCTTGGAGGACATGGATGACTCACTAGGAACCGGGGTTTGGACCCAAGTGGGGCCGGCTGGGTAATAGTATCGACACAAGAAACCAATCCCAAGTGTTAGTATCGACGATCTAAGTTCAATAAGCTTTTCATCGAGATTACTATGTTTGATAATCACGCAACGGCTAAGTTCGATGCCTTCTAAGGCTGGGGGCATAGGATATTATGTCGATATTAATAATATCGACGCCCTAGTGTCGATACTAAGACTTGGTCGAACTTAATATTATTAGACGGGCTCTTGGATTGCATATAAAATATTAAATAGTTTGTAATGAAAATTTAGAAATTATAAACAATATTTTGATTTAAAACTATAGAATTAGAACATAACATTCTAGATTTGTAGCAACTGAGATATTTAAATTAACTAACGTTAAAAACTTAAATTAGTATTACGCATAAACTAACTTTTATAAATCAAGAGGATAAGTATCATTTCTATAATTTTTAAAGTTAAAACATTCAATTTAAATATCATTAAACATAAAGGGTAAAAAGTGTAATTTTCCTTATAATTTTAACAAGTTTTTGCTTCTATTTTTTTTTTAATATTTGTTTTCAAAATGTCATATTTTTTTAAAAAAATTCCGTTGCTTAAAAACTCTAGTTGATAGTTTATTTCATTAAAAGTTTTGTTTTTAAGAAAACTTGATTTTTATAAATTTTTATTTTAAAAAAACCAATTTAAAATATTTTCTTACTTTTAAAGGTTTTGATTAGAGATTATTATATATTATAAACTTTTAAATGTGCTTTTTTTTAATAAAAAGAGTTGATTCTTAAATTATAAAACTATTTTTGGTATGAAAAATATAAATAACATAATTAATCATTACATATCATTTTTAAATATGAGAGATAATTAAGTTTTATAAGAAAATGACAAGTGGCATTAAAGTTGTAAAATTGTGACAAGTGCCATAAAAATGTTTGTTTATTAAAAAAGTAAGATTATCAGAAACGGTCGTGAGAATTGAAGTGTCTCGAACAAGCAAAGAAAAAAGTGTTCATAACAAACTATATTTTTAAACATAAGCAAATGCATATAACGTAAAAATAATTTTTAAAATTTTTGTACCTTTGAAAAATAGGTCTTGAACAAAAGTTGGGTTTGACGCTCTATAAGGTTTCCCGTTCTCCAGGGCTTGTCATAGATATTATCATAACTTGTTAGCTTTAAGTAGTTGGACTACTCAATCTATAATACCGTACTTGAATAAAACCATTTTTTTTGTTTGCATAAAACAAATATTCTACGCCTATATGTAAATATATGGCAACTATTATATCAGTGTGATTTTTCTTTTGTGACATACAAGTACTTTATTGTCAACGTCACATTGGATTTTATTTTGCTCAAACGTGTATTAGCCTTGTAACTTGGTCCTACTAGATCCCGTTGATGTCATAACATATCTTGGAATCAAAACTTTATGTTATGATCACTATCGATTTTTCTCTCTCTAGGTAGCTTAAATGGGTGATGTTGGGTCCTTGCAGCAAAGAGGAGGATATTGGTGTAACCAAGAGCCAAGCTCGCCTAATAAAATCATGTTTTATGTTTGGTCTGTGATTGTTTAAAACTCATTTCAACTCTCGACTCGATTATTTTTAAAAACCTTATTTTAAACTAAGTCGGTAATTATCACAAACTATTTTAAATAACATGTTTTAATTTTATAAAATAACTCTTTTTTTTAATTAATGTTTCTATCATTTTAAATAAAACAATTTTATTTAAAAACCTTTTTAAGTAACTACAAAACTCCTTTTGTATTTACTTATTGTTTTACAATGATTGTGAAAATATTTTGTTTTTACCAGTTATATATTTTCTAAATATTTAACAATCATAAACAACAAAATATAAACATGAAACAAGCCAAAGTCTAATCTGTTCGGTTTCGTTCGAGCCATCAAACGTAAACCGAACTAGTCTAGGCTTTACAATTCAACATCTTGAATGTAGACTGCCACTTGATTCAAGATCTTCATCTTCATGCTCTCTATTGATTCCATCTTTGGTCTTGAATCCAATTGCTTGGTTACATCATAAAATACTAACTATTTTACAAATTTGAAACTTAATCTATTACATCGGGTCCAAATACCCGTATAAATACAAGATTTCAAAACAACCAAACAAAACCAAAAACAAATTACAATCAATCACATTGGTCGGATCCTAGGCTCGATTCACAATCACAACCAGACAATCAAAGGTTCAATCTTTTTTGTCAAACAAAAGTTTTGACAAATAAAAACAAAAGATCAATTACATATTACACTTAATCGTTTGTAAAGTGGCTCTGATACCAGTGTTGGAAATTCTAGTAACCTTATTGAGTTTTTATACAAGAGTTAATTAATCAAATGAATTAATAAAATTAGTTTTCACAAAATCTAATTAATCAATCAGATCAGATCTGACATAACGAAAGTGATTATGTTACAAAAGTTTTTGATTCATAGTAAAAAACAATTCCCAAAGCAGGATTCAGTTACGAAACTATTAAATAACAAAACAATAAAACACAATCATAGGGTGTTTAGAAATTGACCTTCGCGAAAAGCATCCAAATTCACATGATGGATTAGGCAACGGTCTCGCTAGTGACTATTAACGATCACTCAAACCCTCGATCTCATCTCAGGAATCATGAATGAATCGGAAAAAACGAATTTAATCGGATCTCGCTCGGCTCATGTATCACGGCCTACGGCTCGTGTCTCACGACTTAGCCCAACGTGCAGCTTGGGCGGCTCGGGCCGGTTGCTGTGGCTACTCGACCGAGTACCACCAATCGGTGGTGGTTGACATCGGCTAGGGCACCCCTAGGGGTGGTGGTCGAAGGCAACGAGAGGGGAGAGAGAAAGATTCGAAAATTAGGATTTTTCAAAATCACTTGAATTCTTAATTATGAGGTGAACACCTTTATTTATACAAAAGGTATTTACACTCTAATCGTTGTAATATTTACAATATAAACCCTTTAGTAATTAGTTAAATTAATTACTTAATTCTCTTTAACCAATTAACTATTAATTGGATAAAACCCCGTTTAAACCTCAATTTATTAATTAACCGTTAATTAATAAATGCTATAAAAATAATAAAGTTCATCATATTAAACTTTATTTAATTCATCAATTGATTATCTCAATAATCAATTTCCACTTATTTATTATTTCATAAATAATGAAGATCCCATTCTTTAAAACTGATAGTTCATGATCGTATAAATGTTTAACAATTAAACATATAAGTTGGTGCTCTCCAAAGTGTAACTCTTTATATCATACATCTATAGTAACGTTGAATTTATCGAAAATCAAACATTTAATATCAAATATCAAAATGTGACAACTAGTACCAGATCGTCCGGCAATCCGTACGGTACGTGTACTTTCACAATGACTATGTGTAAATAACTATGGGCGAACAACTATGTGAGAATAACTATGCGTGAATAACTATGGGTAAAATAGTTGTGCAGACTAGGGGCAGAGATGAGGCATTGTCGATGCCTTGGGAGGAATTTAAGCTGTTGCTAGTTATATATTTCCTAAATATTTAACAATCATAAACAACAAAATATAAACATGAAACAAGCCAAAGTCTAATCTGTTCGGTTTCGTTCAAGCCATCAAACGTAAACCGAACTAGTCTAGGCTTTACAATTCAACATCTTGAATGTAGACTGCCACTTGATCCAAGATTTTCATCTTCATGCTCTCTATTGATTCCATCTTTGGTCTTGAATCCAATTGCTTGGTTACATCATAAAATACTAACTATTTTACAAATTTGAAACTTAATCTATTACATCGGGTCCAAATACCCGTATAAATACAAGATTTCAAAACAACCAAACAAAACCAAAAACAAATTACAACCAATCACATTGGTCGGATCCTAAGGATCGATTCACAATCACAATCACAATCACAACCAGACAATCAAAGGTTCGATCTTTTTGTCAAACAAAAGTTTTGACAAATAAAAACAAAAGATCAATTACATATTACACTTAATCGTTTGTAAAGTGGCTCTGATACCAGTGTTGGAAATCTAGTAACGTTTTTGAGTTTTTATACAAGAGTTAATTAATCAAATGAATTAATAAAATCAGTTTTCACAAAATCTAATTAATCAGTCACATCAGATCTGACATAACGAAAGTGATTATGTAACAAAAGTTTTTGATTCATAGTCAAAAACAATTCTCAAAACAGGATCCAGTTACGAAACTATTAAATAACAAAACAATAAAACACAATCATAGGGTGTTTAGAAATTGACCTTCGCGAAAAGCATCCAAATTCACATGATGGATTAGGCAACGGTCTCGCTAGTGACTATTAACGATCACTCAAACCCTCGATCTCATCTCAGGAATCATGAATGAATCCGAAAAACAAATTTAATCGGATCTCGCTCGGCTCATGTATCAAGTTAGAATCAATTCCAAACCCATTGCATCACATCCCCACACTTATCTTTTTGCTTGTCCTCAAGCAAACTTTCTAGAACATTACTCACCTTCTCTACAACCCACACATGCAATATCCACCAAGTTATAGATTAAAGTTTTCAAAACATACTCATCCCATAGACTGACACAATCGAGGTTGACATGCTGACAAACATCAGTTGCAATTTTTAATCAAAACAAGATTTGCCTAATCAACAATACATGCCTTAAAACTCTTACACATGTCACACACCCCTCACAATGAGTCACTCCTCTCGGTTTCTGAATACTAGCAAAGAATGTGCTAGGAACTCTATCACTCACAACCAGGTATTGACTCTTGTGAACATAGGCTTGTATGTCAATCACACATCTACCACAAAGTTAAATAATGCACCAATCAAAGGTCTTTTCGGCGTTTTGGCTTTGGCTAGGGGAAGGGTATTGGTTGTTTAGTAGTTAATAAAATGAAGAATCCAACTAAAACACTTAAACCCATGACATTCGTATTACCAGATACATTGTCTTTATTTTCTCCATGACTTCTTTTTCTCTTTTTTTTTCTTTTCTTTTTTCTTTTTTTTCATAAGATTTTCTTTCATGCTCGGCTATTGGGCTTAACAAACAACGGGACTTTTTGTACACAATACAGGCTCAAAAATGGCTAACTAGGGGGTTGAACATGTTTATAACGGGTTAACAAAGGGGAATTTGGTGTAATCCTAATGCCTTCTCATTTTAGTGCACTTATTCACTTACGGCTTCAGCATGTATCAAAACACACAAGTTCTATCACAATCCTCAACTACCGGTCACGCTCAACAAATGAAATTCAACTCACAGATATTACACTCTAAGGCTCAAAATCTCACACATATACGGAGGAATAAGGTTACCGACATGCAATATATGCAATTAACCTAAAGCATAATATCCTTATTTAGGCACTTCTTTAAATTTTCCCAAAAATCATTTGTCAACAAAACTCTCATGAAACTTAAAGGAACAACCATGTTTAAAAACCTTTATCCTTTCCTTAATAAATATCCATTAGCGCTTTGCAAATCGAGTTTTTATGTTCAATTCGGTTCGCTTACGAGGACATTTATGAAAAAAATTTCAGAAAAAAAAAATTTCACAATTTTTAAGACATGTGATATGTGAAACTTTTCTTGAACCATTTCCCTCCCCACACTTGAGTCACATTGTCCTCAATGTGTTATAGTATGCAATTCACCCAACAGTGTATAAGAGTGTCCAACAAGCCTTTTCGTGACCTTCCCCGAAGTAAAACAACTAAATTTTAAACTAAACAAACAAACACAAAACAAATAAAACAAGACCAAATAAAAGTACAAACACAAATTGTTTCCAAGCTCCACCCCCCACCCAAAGTTATAAAACCCAACAAATTCACAAATCACAAATGAGTAAAGCACATGGACCTGAATAATCAGTGAGTGCTTAATAGTAGCGCGGATGTGGTGGTCCAAAGATTGAGTTCATCATAGACTGCATATCTCCAAAACTAAAAGATGAAGATGAACCTTCGGTGCCTTGCTGCTGTTGCTGATTCTGATAGGGGTCCAAACAATCCGAATGATGCACCTAAGGCTGTGGGTACCGAACTGACCCATCATATGGGTCCAATGAAGTGTAATCAATTACCGGTGGATGCCTCACCACCGGTTCCCCAGCATGCCACTGATCATGCATGCGTTGCATATGTGCGTCCTCAAATCTATGATTGATCTCTCTCTGGAAGTTATATGCATGAAGTTGGTTCCATTGTTCATTCCTTTCATACAGCCTTTGCGCCTCTCGTCGCCTCAACTCCCCACTTCTTGTGCCTTGATCAAAGGCGGCTCTTGCGTGTAATGGCCACTCCTGCCATGCTATCGGTCTAGCTCGTTGAATGATCTGTTCTAGTTCCACATCGTTGATACCCCATGTGGTATCCCTCTAATCTAATCTAGTCACCCCCCTGCTCGACCCTTAACTCGTCTTCTTCCTATCATGCTTGCTTTGGGTTGGTCATCCCCATCATCATCATCCTCTTCTGTTGCTATATTAACCTCAACAACCACTGCTTCCCCATCAAATGTGTCATGTTCCCCTGGTTGGAGAGGCCTAGCATTTAACTTTAGTACATCCCACACTCTCTGAGTGGCCATGTCCTTTAACCGATGATACCTTTCAGATGACTTATACTCCCATGCTTGAGTATTCAAAGTATTCAACCGGAGCGGTGTATGGTGCTTTCTCATGTAGTCGTGGTCATCATCATTTACCAACCCGTGCCATCTTATCAAGGCCTGAATGAACTTACAGTGAGGGATCATCTTCTCGTCTTTGTTATTCCTAGCTTCCCAAATGTTCAACATGGCCAAATACCGAAATGATATCTTCGGTTTCCCAGTCATTAACGCATAAAGAACCGGCACCTCCGGGTGTCTCACCATTGTTTTATCTCTCATGCGTGGGACCACATTCGAATGAATGATTACTAGTAAAATTTTAGCTTCAATCTTCAAATTGTTCCTCCTCATTGTAGTCTCCTTCCCGGGCTGAAAGATAGTTTCTAGCATTGTAGACCAAGTGGGATGCAAAGCCGGTTTATCTTGCGGATCATCTACAGATGGATAGACATACTTATTGCTGGGCTTGGAGTCAAACCGAGCAACGTGACTCAGATTCTCTCGTGACATCATGACTTGTACCCCCTCAATCGTCCGAATAAGTCTAAGTGTGCTTGGGGATCTATTACCCCAGTCAATAGTGAGAGATCCTACCCATTCTTCAATCAACTTCAAGTAAAGCCTTTCTACTTTCATTTCTTCAAAGTTGATGACCACTTCCCATCCTAGATCATCAAAATATTTAACCAATCCAAAAGGTGCAAATTGATCCGATCTAACACCCGTTCACACACAAACCCTTCACTGTATGTTTTCAGCTCCTTCATCTTATCTTTAAATAATTCCAATTGCCACTCCGGGTCCATTCCATCCAATGGACCTCCACCCCAGATGGGTTTCGGTCCTCTTTGCTCTTCTTCCTCATCTGAGTTATCTATTCTTCTCCTTTGTGCGGGAGGTTGACTTGGTTGCCTTGATGAGGAGGCTTCGGCTCTTCCTTTGCCTTTCCATGTTGGTTGCTTCATTCGCACCATCTACACCACAACAAACAAACAAAATACTAAGTTAGTGCATGTAAGTGTAATAACCAACATATCCCCACACTTGTTTAAAGCTAAGGCCATTTGATATGTGAACTTGGTTTTAGCTTTTGCCCATTATTTCCCAACACATCATTTGCAAATCTAACGTGAGCAATCTAAAATAACCATCATCCATGTGTTCCACAAACCCCTTTTACTCCCATGACTTCCTATGGTTGCTAAGCACTTGTTAACCCATCCCAATGGCCATTTTACTCATGTTATTGACTCATTTCAAAAGCCATAGCCTTTAATTGACCAATGTCAATAGTTACCTATTGTCTTAACACATTTTCACCCATTACAATAGCCAAATTAGCTTGTTTTGTTGTTCACATATCAAAGCCATAACCTTAAAAACAACAATGTGAGGAATGTTGGTTATACCCGTTAAATTAGTCATGCCATTTCACGAACTTAAACCAAATTCAAGCAAAGCTCATATCAACCAAATTTTAACAACTACAACGTAGGGAATGCTAGTTGTAAGCATTAAGCTACCAATGTCATTCAATGAACTCAAGTCAAATTTAAGCAAAAATCATGTCAAACCTTGAACCATTCATGAGCATCACTCAAATAGATGTGGATAACATACCTTTGAAGCTTAATGAGTGAGAAATAAGTAGAATTTGAAAGAGCAGCTCAAAAAAAACCAAAAATCCACAAATTACAAATTAGGGCTCGTAACTGTTTCGGCTGCTTTCTCTCAACCGAACGTGAACTGGGCAAAATGGACACTGGGGTTTTGTTCCTCGTCGAAAAACACTCAAGATGGACTATTCATTTGCATGATTTGGTGAAGAAACGAGTAAGTTAGGGTTTTGGGTGGTTATGGTGTTTTTGTGAAAAAGATGAAAATGGTGAGAGTGGAGAGAGAGAGAATGGTAAGGTATGGCAGGTCAATTTTTTTTTTGTGAAAAGATGAAAGAAAAGTGGGATATTTCGGTTGGTTTAGGTGAGGTTCGAGTATTTGACCATTGTGAGTGGGTGTGTACCGAGAATAAAGAAAAAAAATCGAGAATTAGGTGCTGATAGGGGCCCGGCGTAAGTTACGGTTGCCCGGCCGTAACTTATGGTCGGGTGTTTATGCGTAAGTGGACCCGTAAGGCAGAGGGTGACTACCGTAGGTTCCATGTGAGGCGTAAGTTGCTCCCCCATCAGCCGTAAGTTACAGTTCGGACCTTTTTTTTTTTTTTGAATAAAAGGTAATAAAAAGTAGACACAACTAAAAGGACCTATCAATTGAACTACAATAAACTATCTTAAATGAAAAACAATTAAGAACAAGTAAAAATTACTAAATACTAAATAAATAAAATACTACTACAAAAATAAAAACAAAACAAAACTTATCCTAACCTACTAACGTAAAAAAAAAAAATTAAAACCAAACAAAGTGAAGCTAACAAATTATCAACCCTATGCTTAACCTGTAACATCACTGTACTTTAGGTTGTCCGTACATCTGTACATTCGTACGATTGTACTGTTACGACATGAGATTTTGTAATTATTAATATTGACACACTATGTGATGATTATCACTATTACTGGTATACATGTTTACAACATATTATACGTGTAAACCATGGGAAGTTTAGTTGTAACTCAACTAAACAGAACCAGAGAGTTTATCGCAGTTACATTATACTGATTATGGATTATTGGTTTGGAATGAGAATGGATTTGGGTTGGACTGGGATGGAACTGGGAGTTTGTTATGGTCTGGTTACTAAACGTAGTCAAGGACACATGGTCATGGTTTATCGAAATAGCGGTGGGACGGTGTAGTGGAGGTTGCGATCTACCTCTGCATATGCCCTATATATATGCATATTTCGGTCTATCATGGATGTGTCAGTGACAAGGGTTTAGTGGGTTTTGGTTTGGGAATGATAATATTAAAGTTAATAAATAATGGGAATTAATTACGCGATGGTGAGGTTACGAATATGACTTAAACGCGAGTATTAATTCAGAAATATTAACTTAATAAATGTATTCGCGTGGGTGACGATTCACACGAATATAATTATTAAGAATAATAGTCTGAAACGATATTCCATAATTTATAAATCAAATCGAAATACGATACGAGCATCGGATTCGCAAAGGTGACGATCTTTACGAATACGTACGCGAGTAACGCATTTTGACGAGATAATTAAGTAATATCAAACGATATTAAGTTAATAAATGAAAACTAAAAATATTTATTAGGAATCACAACTGAAATTCAACTCGAAAAAATTGGGTAATTTAAATAATTAAATTAACGAAAACGAAACGGAATTATTTTATAAGATAATTTAATTGAAACCATTTTCTTTAAAACTATTTTTATAAAAATGAAATACTATTTAAACGAGTTATAGTTTAAATATGTTTACGTTGGAAACCGAACATTTTATTATAGTTATCGCGATAAAGACGAGACCGAGCACTTGGAGATAACACGCGTTATAAGAAAGAAAATTCATTCTTTCTTCTTCATTTCCAACATCTCACTTCTCTCTCTAACTCTCTATTTTCGTCACCCACATTCTACCCAACTTCTCTCTACGATTACGCGTTCGTTTCTTGACGGAATCACGTGATTCTTGGCCCTAAACGACCAACGAGAAAGTACAAGAAGAACTAGAGTTTGTTCGCGATTTCGAGGTAAATCTGGAATGTTCTTTTCAGTTTTGTTGTTGGATCGTGAATCTTAAAGTTGTTTTAGTTATAACCGATTAAACCACTTATAAAACCCTAAAATAAGTTGTTAGAAATGGGTAAGAGTAGTGAGTCTGACCTGTATCGATTTTGGCTCGTGAGGAAGGTGATGAACGGTGCGTGGCAATGTGGTGGGCCAAACCTGTTGGTTCCAGGTTCTAGCCGAACCCAGGCACAGTTGGGCGAACCCTTTTGGGTCACGAACCTTCCTTCCCTTTTCTGGCCACGAACCTTCGGCAATCCTATAAACCCTAGGCTGCCGAACCCTTTTGTTCATTTGGTCGAACCCTTTGCTTAGTCGACCGAACCCTTCTCCAGCCAACAGGGACGAACCCTCGACCCACGGGGAACGAACCTTGTTGGTGGTTACCGAACCCATGGATAGAGCCGAACCTTGCATGTTGGTGGATCATGCATGAAGCGAGCCTAGCATCTCACGAACCTTTGGGCCTGGTTGGGCCTAATTTGGTCTGAACCGAATCTAGGTGCTGGTCGAGTGTAACCAGCCGAACCTACGGCTGAAAACCTTAAGGGACGAACCCTATGAGCCGAACCCTAGCATACCATAATCTATGGAAAGCCGAACCTTGGCCATGTGGGGACCGAACCTAGCAAAAAGGTTCGCTGCCTATATGAGGAAAACACAACCATCTTTCAATTAAATTATGGGATGAGGGTAATTAGGATCAACACTATGAGGTATGAACATACATGCACGAATGAGCATAAGATACCACCTTTCTTTAATAATATCAATCTCGAGTTATGAAATGTTATATAATATGAATGTTTGTGAAAATAACCTAATTATAATCTTTTAAAACATAAAGTTGATTGTGATGACTTAATGTAGGTGGTTAAGGGAATTATGCATGCATGCATTAATATAAAAGTGTACATAGAGTATAAGGTTGATACCTTTATAAGTTGTAAACTTTTGAATTATTAATTAAAGGCCTTCATATATTGAACTAATTAAACTAATGGATTTAAAGCATTATTGTAGGTTGAACATTGATACACCATAGGTGTCACTACCTAACTTAGCAACAAATAAAACTAAGGCATTAAAACACCTATGGGTTTAAATTTAATCAAGATGAACATTCAATACTAATAAAACGCTTGTACTTATAAACACGATCACATATTAAATTTACAGATCTTTGAGTTAAGTTGAATTACATACGCGAGCGCGCAAAATACGAGAACACATATTCTAAGGACTTCAGGAGAGTTCTCATAACCTCCCTTTCTTTAAACTGTTTTGTTTTAAAAACTCGGAGGTGAAACATGTATACCAAATTAAATATTATTTTGATAACACAAGGTGAATACCTGTTTATCAATATGATATTCACAATTAAAATTACCATTATTTATGGATTATCTCTTACATTATATATATCCGTGTAAACATTGTCATTGACTTCGGTCAATAACAAAGATTACATGAATTGTCACAAACTCCGTGAATCATCGCCTTTAACTTCGGTTAATTGCTTTGACTTCATGTATTGTCACGTGGATGTTGTCCACTCCGTGAATCATCGCCTTTAACTCCGGTTAATTGCTTTGACTTCATGTATAGCCACGTGGTTAGCTACCACTCCATGGATCTTGTTTTTAACTTATGTTAATTACATAATGGTCATGTATAGTCACAGATATTATTTGAGAATATTGATGTTGAGATTGATTGATTGGTTATGTGGTTTGATTATCTATTATTGACTATGATTATCTATGATTGACTATGACTGATTGGATACGTGATTATGTGTTTGTGTATGTATTTGATTGTTTAGTTTGGAGATTTGTTGGATTATCTCATACAGGTATTATTGGGGATTTTCTCAGGAAATCATAGGTATTTATACTCATTTTATCTAAACCTTTTATAAAAACCATTTTGAAACTTAAACTTTTAAAATCATTTTATAAAACCTTTTAAGCATAAAAACTTATGATTACTCACCAACTACTTCGTAGTTGACACTTGATTTCTTACATGTTTCAGGTGATGAAGCTAAGTAGGATGAGAAGGATGGTCTCTCACATTTTGGACATCATCATATAGGGTCTTGGACTTAGCTAATTAACTAAAATTCTGGCGATTAGAGTTTAGTTAGTTTAGCTAATTCTTTTGTGTAATTGATGTATTTAATTCATGATGAACATGATTTTTGTGTAATTATTTTGGTTGACTGAATGATATATGATGATTTGATTTAGATGCCCATGAGCTTTTGAACAATCTACACATCCCTCGTGTCATCCCGACGTTTCCGCCATCGGTCGGGGTGTTACAGATTGGTATCAGAGCCTAGGTTATAGGGAATTGGGTTACTAGAAATGGTTGACCTAGTCTATAACCGTAGGATATCTTAGTATGAAGAAATTCATACACTAGTTAGTATATTCAGGATTTCATGCTTATGTGTTTATTACATGTTAACTGAACTCCTGTTATACATCTGATTATATATGCTGATTATTAATTGTTTGCTATTTGTGCCCTAATGACTCGATAAGGACATACTCGTGGTGTATTGTAAAGGTGGTGGGACGGTGGTTTGGGCGGTTGCGACCTACCCTTATCATATGCCCTATATATATACCATTTAAAGTACATCGGGTGGATGTCAGTATTGAGGAATAAGGGAACTACCCGTTTGGGACACTTACCTGCTTAAGAAATTAACTGTTTAGGAATTTATCTGCTTTAGGAATTATCTGTTAGATCTATTGATCACCAGACAAGGACACACTCGTGGTATACTACAAAGGTGGTGGGACGGTGTAAGGGAGGTTGCGATCTACCCTTGCATATGCCCTATACATATACCATTTGTAGTATATCGGGGGTCTGTCAGTGTCAGGAACTTAGGATATTATTAGGATATTACTAGGAACTGTGTAAGGTATGATTGATGGATTGTTGATGGTATGATTGGTTAAGGTGGAAATTGGATTGACTCATGGATGATCACACTTGATGAACACTTATAAATTCACTTATGAAACACACTCATTGGACACGTAGGGTGCATAGGATCAATGAACGACTCGAACATTTAGTGATTGATTGTAGACTTGGATGATGATATAGACACTTGATGATAATATAAATGCATAGTGATGATACTAACACTTAGTGACGGTATGGACACATGCTGAGAATAAATTATAGGGAGGATATGAACACTTAGTGACAATAAGAGCACTCAGTGATGATATGAACCCTTATTAATGATTATGGACATTGAGATTTAGTATGGAATTTGGTGAACTTAGACATTAGGGGAACTTTAATGTCAGGTGAACTTAGACATTAGGTGAACTTAGAAATAGGCAAACCTACATGTCAGGTGAACTTAGACATTAGGCGAACCTAATTGTCTAAGGGAACTAGAGACCACTTCACACAAAATTATCCTACCTAGAATAAGGTTTGTGAAGTGAGATTATGGTAAGATACATGATACACCCTAAATGCTAACAAGGGCATAATCGTGGTGCAATGGAACGGTGGTGGGACGGTGTAGGGGAGATTGCGATCTACCTCTGCATATGCCCTATATATAAGCTTGTTGCATTGCATCGGGAGGTTGTGAGTGTTGGTATAGGGTGGAGAATGTATGAAACTTAGGAATAGTTAACTAGTATTAGTTATGACCAACTAGGACACTTAGTATAATTTTAGGAAATTGATAAATTTTTATGAGTTTAATGACAGATAGGAGAGAAAAATAGTTCCTATATGTAATCTTAACTGTCTAAATGAACTCATTTGACCATTGTTTGTATAAATTACATTGTACACGGTAGTAACATGTTTCTAATTCCTCAGAAACATGCCGTCGCGCCGTCACAACGAAGATGACTCGAACAATGGGGATGCTAACAACAGTAATGCCAACTCCGGCATACAAGAGTTAGAAACACTTATCTCTGGATTGGTGAACCAGTTGACTCAGGCCAATCAGAACATCAATCAAAACAGAGGAGGTGCAAATCCTCCAACTTGCACATTCAAGCATTTCAACTCCTGCAATCCTCTGAAGTTCACGGGTGCTGAATCAGCCACTGGTCTACTGCAGTGGTTTGAGAGCATGGAGAATACCTTCATCAACAGCAACTGTCCCGAGAACTTGAAGGTGCGCTATGCCACTAGTGTTTTCCAAAAGAGAGCACTGACTTGGTGGAATGGCGAGAAGCGAACTAGGGGAGTTGATGCTGCCCTAGCGCTAACATGGAAAGAGGTCAAGGACCTGATGACCACTGAATTCTGTCCTAGAAGCGAGATGAGGAAGCTTGAGACTGAGTTCTGGGAACTCAAGCAGGACAGTGGAGAGAATGTTATCTACAATACTCAGTTCCATGAGTATAGCCTGCTGGTGCCTCACCTGGTGACACCCTTGGAGAGAGCAATCGAGAAATATATTGGCGGGCTGCCAATGCAGATTCAGGATACTGTCTATGGGAGCAATCCCAAAACACTTGAGGCGGCGATCCGGTTATCTGTAACTCTTACCGACAATCATGTGAAGAATGGAACACTTACAAGGAAAGGAACAAAGAAGGCTGAGGTGAAGACTGCTACAAAGGAACCAAAGACTGAAGTCAAGTCTGAAGCTGCCAGTTCATCCAAAAACAGCAACAAAAAGAGGAAGACCAGAAACTTCATGGTCACTGCTCCTGCAGCAAAGTCTGCGCAACAATCATCTAACAACACCACTGCCAGAAATTACACTGGGAATACTCCCCAATGTAATACTTGCAGATATCATCACACGCCAAACTTGCCTTGTCGCGTCTGCAACAACTGTGGCAAGTATGGCCATTTTGCTAATGTTTGCCGGAGTGCACCACAAGCACAAATGATGCAACATGCACCGCTTGCACTGCCAGCTCCACCAGCTCAACCTATTCTAGCTGTACCCGTTCGCCAGGTACCTCAAGAACAGGCAAGAGCCTGTTATGAGTGTAGTGAAGTGGGTCACTTCAGAAATCAATGCCCAAAGTTGACTGGGAACAATCAGAGGGTGGCAAGAGGCCGGGCGTTTCAACTGAATGCCCAGCTGCTCAAGCCAACCAGGATGTGGTCAACGGTACATTTCTGATCAACAACTCTTATGCATCTGTCTTATTTGATCCTGGTGCTGATAGGAGTTTCGTTTCATATGATTTTGAATGCTTGATTGGTAGAACACGTACATATTTAGATAAACCGTTTAACGTGGAGGTGGCTGACGGAAACACTATCGATATTGACATTGTTATTATCGGATGTATAGTGAACTTAAATGATCACGTTTTCCCGATTAATCTTATACCTATGCATCTTGGTAGCTTTGATGTTATCATAGGCATGGATTGGTTAGCCACCCACAAAGCGGAGATAATTTGCCATGAGAAATACATACGTATTCCATTGCCTTCGGGTGAAACTTTAAGGGTTTTTGGAGAAACTTCTAGCAAAGGTCTTAAGCTGATGTCATGCACTAAAGCACACAAGTACCTTAGGAAGAAATGTATAGCATTTCTAGCTCATATTGTGGAGAAAAAGGATAAAGGAAAGAAAGTTGAAGATGTTCCTGTAATCAGAGATTTTCCAGAAGTATTTCCAGATGATTTGCCGGGTCTTCCACCAGAACGTCAAGTAGAGTTTCGAATTGACTTAGTACCTGGTGCGAATCCAGTTGCTAAAGCTCCCTACAGACTTGCACCTTCTGAGCTGCAAGAATTGGCGAGCCAGCTGCAAGAACTTACGGATAAAGGATTCATTCGCCCGAGCCATTCGCCATGGGGTGCACCGGTCCTGTTTGTCAAGAAGAAGGACGGGTCATTCCAAATATGCATCGACTACCGCGAATTGAACACGCTTACAATCAAGAATCGATATCCACTGCCGCGCATCGATGACCTCTTCGATCAGCTTCAAGGCTCGGCATGGTTTTCAAAGATCAAGCTCAGGTCTGGGTATTATCAGCTTCGCGTACATGAAGATGATATTCCCAAGACAGCTTTCAGGACAAGATATCGCCATTATGAATTTCTGGTAATGCCCTTCGGCCTTACCAATGCACCTGCGGTTTTCATGGATCTCATGAACCGCGTTTGCAGGCCATACTTGGATAAATTTTTGATTGTATTCATTGATGATATTTTGATCTACTCAAAGACCAAAGAAGAACACGAGAAACACCTTAAGTTGGTTTTGGAGATCCTAAGAGAAGAACGACTGTATGCCAAATTCTCCAAATGTGAATTTTGGCTTAAAGAAGTTCAATTCTTGGGGCACATAGTCAACGAATATGGTGTTCACGTGAATCCAGCAAAGATTGATGCGGTGAAGAATTGGGGTACGCCGAAGACACCCACGGAGATTCGATCGTTTCTTGGACTTGCCGGTTACTATCAGCGGTTCATCTCGAATTTCTCCAGGATTGCTGTCCGGCTTACTTCTTTGACTCAAAAGAATAAGCCATACGAGTGGGGACCAAAGCAAGAGGAGGCATTTCAGACTTTGAAGCAGAAACTTTGTGATGCTCCTGTCTTAACACTGCCTGATGGAAACGATGATTTTGTGGTTTATTGTGATGCATCCAACTTAGGTCTCGGTTGTGTTCTCATGCAACGGGGAAAGGTTGTGGCGTATGCATCAAGACAATTGAAAATTCATGAGAAGAACTACACTACACACGACTTGGAACTTGGGGCAGTCGTGTTTGCCTTGAAGATATGGAGACACTATCTTTATGGCACTAAATGTGTAGTGTTTACTGATCATAAAAGCTTACAACATATTCTTAATCAGAAAGAACTTAACATGAGACAACGGAGATGGGTTGAACTGTTGAATGATTATAACTGTGAAATTCGCCGGTAAAGCGAATGTAGTAACAGATGCGCTTATTCGCAAGAGTCAAGTTCAGATCCATAGTGTCCGAGTGCACTCTGGTGTGACAACTCACAAATTCCAGGTTAGAATCATAACTCGAAAATAAAGAAAATGAGTGTAAGCGAAATTTCGAAACGAGGCTCCGATTTCAAGATACACTGATTCGAATATAGCGTTAAATAAGAGATCATATATTTTGAACTTTTCAGGTCTTGAAATTATAATAATTGGAAAGAGCTCGAAAAATCGTGAACGTGGGCGAAAACGGCGCGTAAAACGGAGTTCGTATGCTCCCGGAATCGCGAAAACAAAATTGAAAACTAACTAAGGCGGCGGAGGTACGCGAAGGAAATCCTCCGCGGTACGCGACGGACCAGAACGCATAAAAATCTGATTTTCTTGATCAGATTTCATTTCTGGTCGATCAACTCGACTTCCAGACGCCTAAACTCAAACTTTTACCCCCAAATCTCAGTTTTGAGGCCATTTAAACATCCGGATCAAGTTAGGGAACGTTTCTACAAGTCCTGATCATCGTTTTCATCCGAGCAATCCGTTCTAAAGGGTAACGATTCGACCTCTTCTATTAGTTTGATAAAATATGAATTAGATCTAGATTTTAACAGTGATATCATGGTTATTGTTGTTGATTATTGCCTAGATGATGGCTAGGAATAGTTAGAAATCAAGAACTCGACAGGTTAACGGTGAAATCTTTGTTTTGATCCGTTATAATGTCCGATGATCATGAAACCATCTCATAGATCATAATGGTTTTAACCATTTGATTATAACAATGGTTGTGATTGTCCTAATCATTCTTTGGAATGATCAATGACAAGGATTAACTATTTCTAAACCTGGAATCCGTTGAGAAACTGTTTTGGTGATATAATCAACAACAATACTAATTTGGTTAATCTGGAAATAGCCTGATTAAACCAACAAGTTATAAGTTTCTTAATAAGAACCAAAATCATTTTAGGTTCTCAATTAACACACGTTGTGAGATATTAAGCTAAGGAAAGTTCTGAGAGTCAGATTAAGCTTAATTAACTCATAGACCTCTAATAACATACAGGTTTAGAGTTCAAGAACTAATGATACGAACGTTGTGCATTGTTACCGATTTGAATCAACTCAGGTGAGTTCACGAACCCCTTTTCTGTATTTTGGCTTTTGAACTCAGGGAATGAGAAAATATAAAAACTCATTTGAAATATCTTGATTATTCTGAAACGATTTTGATACAGTTTGTGAAACATGAAACCTGATTAGATCAGGTGGAACTTTGAAACGATTTTGATACATTTGGTGAAACATGATACCTGAGTTGATCAGGTGGAACTCTGAAACTCTTTTGATACATTTTGTGAGACATGAAACCTGATTAGATCAGGTGGAACTCTGAAACGATTTTGATACATTTGGTGAAACATGATACCTGATTTGATAAGGTGAAACTCTGAAACGATTTCGCTACACTTTGTGAAACATGAAAACTTATTTGCATCATGTGAAGCGCTGATATACTTTTGAAACATTTTGTGAAACACGAAAACGAAAGCGTTGTAAAACATTTGGTTGAAACACGTGACAGTGGGGCGAAACATATGACCAAACTTGTCATTATTTCACGGGTTACACATTTGTCGCTAAGTCCCCTATTCTGTAACCGTTAACCGTGGGGGGGGGCGTGATTATTGAGAATAGATTCTATTTGTGATTGACAATCCTCGCCCGTGGTTCGTAGCTAAAATCACGACTGGATGTCGAGCGGGCGCTCAATAAGGCTAAACACACAATGTCTTGCGACAAGGACATTGGGAAGGGGCAAACACTGAACTCGTCAGCTCGGTTACGGGAGCCCAGGAGTTATAATTGGACAGTTGGTCGGGAACTAAACACGACATTGTTGGAAGGAACAATATTCGCACTGGATACCAATGTTTTACACCCAGTTTGGGACATTAATATTATTTAACTTATTTTATGAAAACATTTGATTTGTTTGGATAAATTACATACGTTTTAACAAATAAACTTGTGAACTCACCAGCAATATGCTGATTGTTTAAAAATCTTGTTTTCTCAGATGCATAATAATACAGGGGTGGAGCTGGGAGCTCAATCTTTGGAGACCTATAGTAGAGTCTATGAGCGATAAACTCTACAGTGTGATACATAGCATATTATATATGTGTAATAGCATTATATATATATATATATATATGTGTGTGTGTGTGAAACTCAGATAAAACCGTTATTACATTAGGCTTGTGGCTAATGTAGTTGTAATATTGCTCTGTAATATAGAAACATATGTGTCTTTTGTTGTAAATCATGACTGTGAAACCTTGAAAGTCACACCGTACGCTTCCGCAATGACAAGGGTGTGACATCTGGTCTCCGTGATGATGTTCTCACAGCCCAACAACACTCATTAGCTCAAGATGACTTGAAAAATGAGATGTCTTGCGGGGCTGAAATCTTATTGGAAACTAAAGATGATGGATTAATGTATTATTTAAATCGGTTGTGGATACCGAACAGGGGTGATCTTAGGATGGTGATTATGAATGAAGCTCATAAGTCTCGTTACTCAATCCATCCGGGTTCTGATAAGATGTATCAAGACCTTAGGGGCTTGTACTGGTGGCCTGGAATGAAGAAGGATATTGCTGAATATGTGTCTAAGTGCCTTAACTGTGCTAAAGTCAAGGCAGAACACCAGCGACCTTCAGGATTGTTATTACAACCAGAGATACCGATGTGGAAGTGGGAGAATATCTCCATGGACTTTATTACCAAACTCCCACGAACCGCAAACGGCAAAGATAGTATCTGGGTGATAGTTGATAGATTGACAAAGTCGGCTCACTTCTTACCAATACGCGAAACATACCCTGTGCGGAAGTTAGCGTGTATCTACATTGATGAGATCGTTAGCCGACATGGTATACCCTTAAGCATAATATCGGACCGTGATGCTCGTTTCATGGCACGATTTTGGGAATCACTTCACGAAGCTTTTGGAACAAGACTGGATCTTAGCACTGCTTATCATCCTCAAACGGATGGTCATACGGAGCGAACGATTCAGACATTGGAAGACATGTTGAGAGCTTGTGTCATCGACTTTGTGGCAATTGGGATAGCCATTTACCGTTAGTTGAGTTCTCGTATAACAACAGTTATCACGCGAGCATTGGTATGGCACCGTTTGAAGCTCTTTATGGCAGGAAATGTCGGTCACCTATTTGTTGGACCGAAGTCGGCGATTCGCAGATTACTGGTCCTGAGATTATCCAGGAAACGACTGACAAGATCCGCCAGATCCGTGACGATCTGTTAGCTGCTCGCAGTCGACAGAAGAGTTACGCGGACAAACGAAGGAAACCTTTAGAGTTTGAAGTGGGAGATATGGTGTTACTTAAGGTATCGCCTTGGAAGGGCGTTGTACAATTTGGAAAGAAGGGTAAACTTGCTCCACGTTATGTTGGCCCTTTTAAGATCCTCGAGCAGATCGGGAAGGTTGCTTACAAGCTAGAACTTCCTCCTGAACTTAGTAACGTGCACCCGACGTTTCACGTATCCAATTTGAGAAAGTGCTTAGCTGATCAGGATCTTCAGGTACCACTCGATGACATTCGCATCGATGATACCATGCATTTTGTTGAAAAACCAGTGGAGATAATGGATAGTGAGGTTAAAAAGCTCAAACGTAGTAGAATCCCAATTGTCAAAGTACGTTGGGAATCGAAGCGGGGTCCAGAGTTCACATGGGAGCGAGAAGATCAGATGAAGCTTAAGTACCCACATTTATTTACTACGGTCACTCCAAGTTGAATTTCGGGACGAAATTCCTTTAACTAGGGGAGACTGTAACATCACTGTACTTTAGGTTGTCCGTACATCTGTACATCCGTACGATTGTACTGTTACGACCTGAGATTTTGTAATTATTAATATTGACACACTATGTGATGATTATCACTATTACTGGTATACATGTTTATAACATATTATACGCGTAAACCATGGGATGTTTAGTTGTAACTCAACTAAACAGAACCAGAGAGTTTATCGCAGTTACATTATACTGATTATGGATTATTGGTTTGGAATGAGAATGGATTTGGGTTGGACTGGGATGGAACTGGGAGTTTGTTATGGTCTGGTTACTAAACGTAGTCAAGGACACATGGTCATGGTTTATCGAAATAGCGGTGGGACGGTGTAGGGGAGGTTGCGATCTACCTCTGCATATGCCCTATATATATGCATATTTCGGTCTATCATGGATGTGTCAGTGACTAGGGTTTAGTGGGTTTTGATTTGGGAATGATAATATTAAAGTTAATAAATAATGGGAATTAATTACGCGATGGTGAGGTTACGAATATGACTTAAACGCGAGTATTAATTCAGAAATATTAACTTAATAAATGTATTCGCGTGGGTCACGATTCACACGAATATAATTATTAAGAATAATAGTCTGAAACGATATTCCATAATTTATAAATCAAATCGAAATACAATACGAGCATCGGATTCGCAAAGGTGACGATCTTTACGAATACGTACGCGAGTAACGCATTTTGACGAGATAATTAAGTAATATCTAACGATATTAAGTTAATAAATGAAAACTAAAAATATTTATTAGGAATCACAACTGAAATTCAACTCGAATAAATCGGGTAATTTAAATAATTAAATTAACGAAAACGAAACGGAATTATTTTATAAGATAATTTAACTGAAACCATTTTCTTTAAAACTATTTTTATAAAAATGAGATACTATTTAAACGAGTTATAGTTTAAATATGTTTACGTTGGAAACCGAACATTTTATTATAGTTATCGCGATAAAGACGAGACCGAGCACGTGGAGATAACACGCGTTATAAGAAAGAAAATTCTTTCTTTCTTCTTCATTTCCAACATCTCACTTCTCTCTCTAACTCTCTATTTTCGTCACCCACATTCTACCCAACTTCTCTCTACGATTACGCGTTCGTTTCTTGACGGAATCACGTGATTCTTGGCCTTAAACGACCACAAGATCAAGGATAACGAGAAAGTACAAGAAGAACTAGAGTTTGTTCGCGATTTCGAGGTAAATCTGGAATGTTCTTTTCAGTTTTGTTGTTGGATCGTGAATCTTAAAGTTGTTTTAGTTATAGCCGATTAAACCACTTATAAAACCCTAAAATAAGTTGTTAGAAATGGGTAAGAGTAGTGAGTCTGACCTGTATCGATTTAGGCTTGTGAGGAAGGTGATGAACGGTGCGTGGCAATGTGGTGGGCCGAACCTGTTGGTTCCAGGTTCTAGCCGAACCCAGGCACAGCTGGGCGAACCCTTTTGGGTCACGAACCTTCCTTCCCTTTTCTGGCCACGAACCTTCGGCAATCCTATAAACCCTAGGCTGCCGAACCCTTTTGTTCATTTGGTCGAACCCTTTGCTTAGTCGACCGAACCCTTCTCCAGCCAACAGGGACGAACCCTCGACCCACGGGGAACGAACCTTGTTGGTGGTTACCGAACCCATGGATAGAGCCGAACCTTGCATGTTGGTCGATCATGCATGAAGCGAGCCTAGCATCTCACGAACCTTCTTGGGCCGGCTTGATCCAGCGAACCTTTGGGCCTGGTTGGGCCTAATTTGGTCTGAACCGAATCTAGGTGCTGGTCGAGTGTAACCAGCCGAACCTAGGGCTGAAAACCTTAAGGGACGAACCCTATGAGCCGAACCCTAGCATACCATAATCTATGGAAAGCCGAACCTTGGCCATGTGGGGACCGAACCTAGCAAAAAGGTTCGCTGCCCATATGAGGAAAACACAACCAACTTTCAATTAAATTATGGGATGAGGGTAATTAGGATCAACACTATGAGGTATGAACATACATGCACGAATGAGCATAAGATACCACCTTTCTTTAATAATATCAATCTCGAGTTATGAAATGTTATATAATATGAATGTTTGTGAAAATAACCTAATTATAATCTTTTAAAACATAATGTTGATTGTGATGACTTAGTGTAGGTGGTTAAGGGAATTATGCATGCATGCATTAATATAAAAGTGTACATAGAGTATAAGGTTGATACCTTTATAAGTTGTAAACTTTTGAATTATTAATTAAAGGCCTTCATATATTGAACTAATTAAACTAATGGATTTAAAGCATTATTGTAGGTTGAACATTGATACACCATAGGTGTCACTACCTAACTTAGCAACAAATAAAACTAAGGCATTAAAACACCTATGGGTTTAAATTTAATCAAGATGAACATTCAATACTAATAAAACGCTTGTACTTATAAACACGATCACATATTAAATTTACAGATCTTTGAGTTAAGTTGAATTACATACGCGAGCGCGCAAAATACGAGAACACATATTCTAAGGACTTCAGGTGAGTTCTCATAACCTCCCTTTCTTTAAACTGTTTTGTTTTAAAAACTCGGAGGTGAAACATGTATACCAAATTAAATACTATTTTGATAACACAAGGTGAATACCTGTTTATTAATATGATATTCACAATTTAATTACCATTATTTATGGATTATCTCTTACATTATATATATCCGTGTAAACATTGTCATTGACTTCGGTCAATAACAAAGATTACATGAATTGTCACAAACTCCGTGAATCATCGCCTTTAACTTCGGTTAATTGCTTTGACTTCATGTATTGTCACGTGGATGTTGTCCACTCCGTGAATCATCGTCTTTAACTCCGGTTAATTGCTTTGACTTCATGTATAGCCACGTGGTTAGCTACCACTCCATGGATCTTGTTTTTAACTTATGTTAATTACATAATGGTCATGTATAGTCACAGATATTATTTGAGAATATTGATGTTGAGATTGATTGATTGGTTATGTGGTTTGATTATCTATTATTGACTATGATTATCTATGATTGACTATGACTGATTGGATATGTGATTATGTGTTTGTGTATGTATTTGATTGTTGAGTTTGGAGATTTGTTGGATTATCTCATACAGGTATTATTGGGGATTTTCTCAGGAAATCATAAGTATTTATACTCATTTTATCTAAACCTTTTATAAAAACCATTTTGAAACTTAAACTTTTAAATTCATTTTATAAAACCTTTTAAGTATAAAAACTTATGATTACTCACCAACTACTTCGTAGTTGACACTTGATTTCTTACATGTTTCAGGTGATGAAGCTAAGTAGGATGAGAAGGACGGTCTCTCACATTTTGGACATCATCATATAGGGTCTTGGACTTAGCTAATTAACTAAAATTCTGGCGATTAGAGTTTAGTTAGTTTAGCTAATTCTTTTGTGTAATTGATGTATTTAATTCATGAGGAACATGATTTTTGTGTAATTATTTTGGTTAACTGAATGATATATGATGATTTGATTTAGATGTCCACGAGCTTTTGAACAATCTACACATCCCTCGTGGCATCCCGACGTTTCCGCCATCGGTCGGGGTGTTACATAACCCCTTTTTCATCACGATTAAAGAACCGTTCCACGACATTACCAAACCGAACCGACCCACCCCTTCACAAAAATCGTGTTGACCGCAACACGCTCGCACTTAAGCACATTTTTACGAGAAAGACTCCAGACACCCGTTGTTGAAAATGATTTGTGTTTAAGAAAACTTAACAAAAAAGAAAAATAACGAAATAATTAAAAGAAAAAATTAAAATTAAAACATAAAAAAAATAAAACCAACACAAAAAATCACAACTAAACGAAAATACGAAGAAAATAAAAGAAAGGTGTACAAACTATACAACTCGGGATTTCCCCCGAGGTTACCTGAACCTCAGACGTCCACGTAATCGGGTGAGCTTGTAACAAAGCTCACCGATTCCTCTGATGCACCTTGAAAATCTGTTGCCTCCAAGTACGGATTCAAACGATGACCATTAACGACTTGTCGTATGTGATCATCAAAATCTTCGATCTCGATATCGCCATAATTACCGATACGCACAATAGAGTACGGTCCCATCCATTTGCTTTTAAGCTTGCCCGGAAACAACTTCAACCGTGAGTTGTATAACCAAACTTTCTGATCCACTTCAAACTTTTGCAGCCTCAATTTCGCATCATGAATTCTCTTGAACTTGTCCTTGTACGCAGATGCACACTCATACGCCTCATCTCGCAGTTCCTCTAACTCGCACAGATCCAACTTTCTTTGCTTACATGCAGCATCATAGTCAAGATTAACCTCTTGCATAGCCCATAACGCTCTATGAGCTAACTCAACCGGTAAATGGAAAGTTTTCCCATAAACCAATTGATATGGGGTTGTGCCAATAGGCGTTTTGAAAGCGGTTTGGTATGCCCACAAGGCATCATTGAGTTTGTTAGACCAATCCTTGCGGTCAGACCGAACCGTCTTTTGCAAGATATCCTTAATTTGCCTATTTGACACTTCAACTTGCCCACTAGTTTGTGGGTGGTAAGGTGTTGCAATTCGGTGGTTAACTCCATACCTTTGCAGCAATTTTGCAAAATGACTGTTTTTGAAATGAGTACCCCCATCACTTATGATCACACGAAGGACTCCGAACCTTGTAAAAATGTTTGTTTGCACAAACTTGCATACAACGGAATGATAATTAGTCTTGGTGGTGATTGCTTCAATCCACTTTGACACGTAATCGAACGCCACCAAGATGTAATAGTTACCACACGAATTTGGAAATGGGCCCATGAAATCGATGCCCCATACATCAAAGATGTTAACAATTAAAATTGGTTGTAAAGGTATCTCATTCCTCTTAGAGATGCTGCCCAATTGCTGACATCTATTGCAATGCTTAGCAAATTCAGCAGCATCTTTAAAGATGGTTGGCCAAAAGAAACCACTAGTTAAAATCTTATTCCCTGTTTTGTGTCCACTAAAGTGGCCACCACATGCAAAGGAATGCACATGCTCTAGCAAGCTTGGAATCTCCTCATCGGGCACACATCTTCGTATCACTTGTTCCGCTCCCACTTTGAACAAATTCGGTTCATCCCAAATATATTGCTTGACTTTTGAAAAGAATTGTAGTCGCTTCTTCTTCACCCAATGCTCTGGCACTTGACCTGTCAACATGTAATTCACAATGTTAGCATACCAAGGCAAAGTAGAAATAGACATGATATGCTCATCTGGGAAGGTGTCATTGATTGCAAGTGAGGTGTCATTCTCCGTATGTGGTATTCGAGATAAGTGGTCCGCAACCACATTCTCACACCCCTTCTTGTCTCTGATCTCCAAGTTGAATTCTTGTAGCAAAAGAATCCAGCGAATCAACCTTGGCTTTGCATCCTTCTTCTCCATCAAGTACCTGACAGCACTATAGTCAGAATAGATAATCACTTTACTACCACAAATATATGATCTAAACTTATCCAATGCAAAGACTACAGCAAGCAACCCATTTTTTATTGTTGTATAATTCAATTGTGTCACACCCCGACCGACGGCGGAATATGTCGGGGCGCGATTTTTGACTGTTCATTAGCTCATGGTGCTATTAGTAAGTTTGAATAATTATTACATTCATTATTAACATTAAAATATACATTCATTGATAACAATAAACAATTACAAACATTTAAAGAATTACAAGATCTAATTTATCATTACATTTGAAATCTAACATTTTTGTTTAAATTAAATCTAGGTCCGCTATGCTTATCCTATGTCTTCACCATGTCTTCATCTTAACCTGTTACATATGTAAAATAAATTTGGGTCAACTATATGAATAGTTGGTGAGTAACCCATAAAGTTTATATAGTATAGAAAACTAATGCAATTCAATTAGACTACAAAGTTTAAACTCTAGCATGCATATCCTACTAGTTTGCAATTAAGTTTATAGAATATCTCGTCTCCAAACTTGTATCAATACATAGCTAAAAAGCTTAGTATATCTACAAGTCTGCAATAGTTTATATCGTCTCCAAACTCGTTCCAATACAAAGCACAAAGCTACGTATTTTCACAAGTCTGCCCATGATTGTACTTTTCGCCCTTTTTGCACATTTGACCTAAGTCAAAGCGAAGATGGTATCTAACACAACTTAGACTACTCGGTATCGAATAACATTGAATAACATAGAATAACACAGAATAACACAGAATCACAAAGCAAGTAGTGTCACATAGCAAAGAATCAAATCAAATAGACTAAAGGCATTGCATCTATATAATCTGAAATTAGAATAACTTGGATTTTGAATACTGGCATATGTAACATCCCAAAAGTAGAAAAATGTAAAAAGGGAGTATAGAATTACTCACATGATGTCCTAGCTTGTCACTAGAATCGTTGCCTAGGATTTACAAAGTTGTGCTTGCACACCTTAACCTAAAGGCAATAGAATTTCTTAGTCTATGTACTTAGAGTTCAAGTTTTTGGCATCCTAGTTACTATGGCATACTATGGAAGTCCTAATTGATATGCCTAAGTTTGAATGGTTTTCATTTAAGATTATTTATTTATTTATCAAATAAATAAATATCCTAGTTGATTTTTTTGAATGATTATTTATTTATTTGACTTTGAATAATCAAATCAATAAATACCCTAATTGACTTTGAATAATCATTTATTTATTTGATTTTGAATAATCAAATAAATAAATATCATAATTAATTTAGAATAATCATTTATTTATTTGATTTTTGAATAACCAAATAAATAATTATCCTAATTGATTTTTGAATACTTATTTATTTATTTTTGAATACCCAAATAAATAATTATCCAAATTGATTTTTGAATACTTATTTATTTATTTGATTTTGAATAATCAAATAAATAAATATTCAAATTGATTTTGAATAATTATTTATTTATTTGATTTTGAATAATCAAATAAATAAATATACCAATTGATTTTGAATAACTATCTGAATATCTCATTATGTTTGAATTTAACCTAATTTCCAACCTTTTGTTTTTTTTATTGTTTATTGTTTAAAGAGATTTTGTTTTTTTTAAAGAATGCATTTTAAATTTAAATCTTTGTATAAAGAAATTTTTATGTTCAAGATAAATGTCTTACTTTAAAATAAACAAAAGCCTTTGTATTTATTTTAAAATAATTTTATGCCTTTGTTTATAAAATTTTCTTTTTAGAATAATGAAGTTTTACTTTGTTTAATAGTTAAAAAAAATAATAATAAATTCATAGTTATATAAAATAAACATTTAAAGTTATAAAATTTTGTTTGAGTAACAATTGATTTAGAATTTAAAAGAATCCATTTAAAATCATTTTATTATTGAAAATAATAAAAAGGTATACATACATGTATTTTATAATTTATTCTATCAATAAATAAGTAAAAGGTTAATTATATACATGTATGTATTTTGTAAAAATTATTTTAGTTTTATTATTATTATATATAATAATAAAAGATTACTTAGAGTTTTTAGTTATTTAAGTTTACTATAAGTGTAAATAATTAGTATAATTTAAAAATGTTTCTGTTATTAGTTTCCTCATTACAAAATATTAGAAATATTGTTTTAAGATTTTTAGTAATTATTTTATAAACAAAATGTGATGGAAAAAGGCTAAAAAGGTCAAAAAAACCGAATCTGGATACACCCGAGAGGTTTCGAACCCGAGTCTCGGGCGTCCAAGGCAGCTTGTCTAACCACCAGGCTGGGTGGTTTTTCATTACTCCTTACCGTTTCTATTTGGTCTTAAACAGGTTTGAATTTGGTTCCCAAAACCGTATGAACCCTAGATTGGGTTTCCATTCGATATGGGGATATTAATCTACACCTATAACCGAGTAGGATGATGCTAGAACTTACCTGGATTCACCAAAAGTCGATGGTGTTCGAGTGAATGAAGCTTTCGGTCGTGATTCGCTTTGATTTCCTACTTCAGGACGCTTGGGAATCGATTTGAGGTTTGCAGAAGGTTTCGTGAAGGCTAGGGCGAGGTTTAGGGTGCATTTGCATTGAGTTTTATACCGATCTAGTTCGTATTGTATTTTGGTTGATGGTTCGGCATTTAAGGGATCGAATCCCATTGATTTTGATTCGATTTCGTTTATTGGATTGTATGATACGAATCACGCACACCCTCTTCCCCTGAATCCTTTCCGAATTTGATTAGAACCGCGTGATTGGGCTATTTATGGGTTCCGGGTCGCGATTGGGGGGTCGGGTCGGGTTGGTGTTTGGCTGGGCGAAGGAGAAGGGAAAAAAAAGGAAAGGGTTTTGAGTTTTTGCAGTTTTAGTCCCTCAAATTTCTGATTTCCTTCAGTCACCACTTTTTGATTCCTTTTCACTCACAAAGGATTTTTATAAAACTCCAATTTCAGCCCCTATAACTATTATTTGAAAAAAAACTTAAGTTTTATATCTAAAAGTTTATTAAACCATCTTTAAAAGTTATAGAACTTTTTTATTATTATTATTATTATTATTATTATTATTATTATTATTATTATTATTATTAATTTGTTTAATCTTATTATAACTATTTTTATACCTGTATGTCCATGTATAAATAATTGAATTATATAGGTTTTATAAGTATGTATATAATTATATATGTATATATATATTTTAATGATTTCCTTTGAATTTTTTTAATATTAAACAATTAAAAAAGTGTTTATATATATATATATATATATATAATTTTAATCATGGGTTGTTTACTAATAAAATATTATTATTTTATTACAACCTATTGTACTTTTTAGGCTTTGAGAGAATTATAGCTTTTTATAAAATGAAATTTATAAAAGATTAGATTGCGTCTTGGGTTACATTATTAATATTATACACTTTTTTTTAAATGAATATATATATATATATATATATATTTAAGTTTATGAAAAGAAGCGTTTCAAAGAATACCAACGGCTTTATTTTATTATAAATCGAACACGATTAAAATTTAAAATCGTCATAGAAAAACTCTAGGGATTACAGTCTGCCCTACTTTAGGGAATTTCGTCCCGAAATTTGAGTGTTGATCGTTTCTTATTTTCCTTTGTTTTGTTCTATTCTAAATTTTGACTATCGATTTAACGTATTAGTTTTGTAGTTAAAGCAATGTCTAGGTTTATAAATTACTATATAGATGGTTAGGGGGTTTAAATTCATCTTTTGTTTTAGGGCTTGAAGTGTTGAATCTTAACATGAATGAGTAACGTATTCTTGTGTTTAGTGCTCGTGTATAACTAGTTAATCTGCTAAAAGGGTTACGAATTTAACGATTGCTTACTTAACTACAGGTAAGAATAGGGATATGTATCTTTGATTTGACCTAGTGCAATAATACACACCTGTTTATATATGAATAGCATTTGATTTGACTATTCATGACTAGAGTACGATTTACTCAAAATTATAGATTGAATTTACAACTCCTATACTTGGTCAAGCTTTCGGTGCTACTATCAATGTATTAGTGGTGCTTATATATAGGGTATACCGCAGCCAACCCACCACATCACTAATACCTTGATAGCATTCCAATTACCTACCAAGACTATCCTAAACCTAACTACATTTGAATAGATGCTTGAATACTTGACTATCTTTAGAAATTGTATGAGTTTAGAAATACTAACAAATGCAATCTTGCAATCGAATCTCATAGTTATATGGATTTCTAAATGACTGATTTTGAATATACGAATGATACTGAATACACTAGTATGTGATATTATATAGTTATGATAACTACTTATCATTAACCTTAGTTATGATATCACTGGATCCTCGAATAATTTTTTAAACATATGAATATAGGATAAATCATTTAAGAATCATTAGCATGATTTCTATGGTTATCAATATCCTTAATTTGACCTGGTGTAAGAATACACACCAAGATTAGAAATTGAGTAACAATTGATTTGGCTAGCATGGTTTCTCGAAACTGTAGTTTGAATTGACTACTCTAGCCCTTGATCAAACTTTTGATCCTACTACCAATGTACCATTAGTGCTTATATATAGGGTATACCGTAGCCAACCACCACACTACTAATACTTTGATAGCATACCAAACGCCTACCAAGGGTGCAAAGAACTTTAGACAAACTTGAATAGGTGTGGGAGACTTTGACTTGCTTTTAAAAATTGCATGAGTATAGAGGTTTTCATCAATGAATTTTTTGCAATGCAATTTCTCGGTTGTAACGTATAAATTGATAGATGATCAATTTTTGGATAAATGAATGATGTAGAGTACATAAATTTTGATATTATAAGCTTTGATAGTTGTGATAACTAATTATCACTAATCTTAGGTATTAGTATCATTAAATATTTGAATCGATGTCTAAAGATATGATTTGTCTAAACATCAATAATATGATTAATATGAACTTGCTGGGAATTTTATATGGAATCATCCATACTAAAATCCCATAAGTTTAAGTCATGTCACCTTATTGAGATTTAAACAAAAAATAAAATATAATGAGAAATCATAAATCATACATCATAAATCATAAATCATCATGACTTGTTTAAAACATAGGAAAGAATTTTCAGGTTTGATTACTTAATGACATGTTAGAATTATTCATCAGTGATCTTAGCCATAAAATATTAGTGAGTTTATAGAATTCTAACATAGACGTCCTGGATTACAATAAGATATGTGATATGATAACTTATAGATGTAGTGATAAGTCACTAATCATAAGAACCATATCATTGAATCTTCTATCATAGGTTTGGATATGGAATATGGAATATGTAATATTATAACTTTTTAAATTTATTGATGAATCACCATCAATAATTCTTAAGTACAATATTACTGATTTTCTTGAATAAAAACATACGTCATAAATCAATGAAAAGTAACATCATAACCTTTTAGATTTTTGTGATGTATCACCATCACTGATCTTATGTTTAATGTTAGTTAAATCATAACATAGGTAACACAAATAAAAGGAGATTTGACATCATATCTTGTTTATTAGTGATGAATCACCATCACTAGTCTGAAGTATGATAATCATTAGGTTTGAAATTTTATAAACAATGTATTGAAATCGATTTGAATTTGACTAGAAATTTTAGGGAGTAGTATCCAAGTGGACACCTTTTGGCTTATTAGAATTAATGTTATTTTCAAAATGTAACATGCTTTGGCCTATAGGTAAAATACTCTCATTAAAAATCCCCAAGAAAGCTAGACTGGTCCCTCGTCAGGGATTATGAATCGCTTTTCTAGACAGGAGTCTTAACAACCGATATTCACCCTTCCAGTTACTGCACACTCATTTATACAAACTTAACTCTAATGAGGATTTGAATCATAATTGAACGTTTAATAAAATCACAGAAAAGTGAGATATTTGATCATGTTTGAAAACAATAGGAATGGTATTCAAAGTTGAACACCGAGTGACATATTAGAATTCATTTAGTTTGTTAGGTGTTAGGTATGATATGCTTTGGCCTATAAGTGATTGTACTCTCATCAGAAGTCCCCAGGAAGGCTAGACAGGTCCCACACTACCTCAGGGATTTATACGAATAGCTTTCCTAGACAGGAATTCCAACTACCGGTACTACACTCTTCCAGTTAGTACATATCCACCTCACAAACTTTAATTCTAACGGGATCTTAAAATCAATAATAGAATTCTTATTTTGTCTAAGGAATAATATTAGGCATTAAGCCTAATGATTGTTGAACTCATATCAACTAAAGGTTATTTGCATGTATTTGAGTTCGGAATAGATTTCTCCTAAAAGCAAATGTTAAGGCAATTGCTTAAACTAAGTAATCCCATGATATAAATTAACTTAGTCTAAGGCATTCCTAACTAGTGCAAGCAAGGCATATTAACAACTATGGCTTTCCTCTATGGTAACAAATATAACATAACACATAATGAATAAGTATATAATATATAGCATAAGCAAGTAATAAACAAACAAGTGTAATATGAGATAACTCATATTTGGGTTAGCTTAGTTATAGTCTAGGCCACCATTTTCTAATAACCTAGATCCCTATAACCATGGCTGTAGAGCCCGCTAAACGATGAAGACTGACAAAGTCAACCCGGAAGAGTCAAAGCTCAAGTTTTGGTTAATTTTCGTGTACAGCATTTCGAGTACACGAAGTAATCGTGTACTCGAACCTCTTGTATTTAAATTTCGTGTACTCGTAGACCTAGTATAAATAGACGTATTTTTGTACAGGTTGCAACACGAATCCCGAGGTGTGCTCTCTACACGTATTGAGGCACATTTTCGTGTACTTCTTGAATACAATCAAAGTTTTGATCTTTCTTGTTGTTCTTGCTTCTTCTTTAACTCTATTATGGATTCCGCACACTATAGAGTTGTTTGATGATGTTTGGAAACATAAAGCTTGGATCTTGATCAGTTACAGGACCTACAAGTGGTATCAGAGCTGGAATGCTCTTTTCATCATCAAGGTGACAACTTTTCTAAGCAAGTTTGCTGCTTTATCATTCTTCTCTACTCCTACTAGCTACTATATAAATTTGGGACTCTGAATCTTAAGAAATAATTTTATAGAATTTTTCTTAAGTATTTTCGAGTTCAAAATTTTTAGAGTTCAGCTATTTCGAGTATAGGCAGAGTGTTCGAAGATCAGTTAGAGTTCGAATACAGAAAAGTTTTGAGTACAACATCAATTTCGAGTACAGGTTGAGTTTCGAGTACACAGAATCTTCGAATACAACATACACTTCGAATACACAGTTTCGTGTACACGATTTTGAGTACATCTAGGATTTCGAGTGTAGATCGATTTGTTCACTTCGGGCAGCTTTATTGACTTTTATCTACAGGGAAATACAGGGAGTTCGTGTACAGCACTTAGAAATTTTTCAGATTCACAATGGCTTCAAAGAATCTGACAAACTTGTCTAATTTGCTCAATTTAGACAATGAGATTGGCACCGGAACAAAGCCACCAAGGCTCGTGTCGGGAGATAACTTCCAAGACTGGAAATTTCGATTTCAGTCATTTATCAAGTATACCGATCCCAAGCTTTGGAGATCAATTGAAGAGGGTCCCTTTGTACCTTCATACCAAAGTGAGCTAAATGGTCCTCTCGTTCCAAAGGATCCAGAACTATATAAAGACAATGACATACTCATGATGGAGAAGGATGAAAAGGCATACGCCTCGATCACAATGGCTTTGTCAACAGATGTTGCTCACAGATTCAAGGAACACAAGACTGCTAAGGAACTCTGGAATGCCTTAGTTGAAAGATTTGAAGGAAATGAGGACATGCGAGAGAGTCGGAAGGATATGCTCAGACAAAGGTTCAACATGTTTAATCATATCAAGGGAGAGTCTCTAGAAGCACAACTCAACAGATTCACACATCTGATGACTGCGATGACCAGTTCTGGGATTGAAATGACTAAGGGAGAGGTGAACAAGAAGCTGCTGAATTCACTACCTTACACTTGGAACTCTAACTGTACAACTATCAAAAGAACCAAGGACATGTACAAGACTTCTTTAAGTGAGCTGATCTCAATTATCAACTCATATGACATGGATGATAAGCAGAGAGCACTGAATCATGCCAGCTCAATGGGCATTGCACCTACTTCTGAAAACTCTGCTCTTCTGTCAGCAATCAATCTTCAATCTCAAGGAATGCAGCATTATCAGCCTTCTTCATCTCATGGAGTTCCTTTTGAGACTGCCTTCCTGTCATCTGGACAAGCTGGATCTGTGCCTAAAGTCAATCCAGAAAGTGAAGAGAATCTGCTACTATTTAAGGGATTCATGAATAGCTACAATGCTTTTATTGCTGGAGAATTGGCACCTTCAAATCTCACTCAAGACAATCTAGAGCAGATTAACCCAGCTAATGTTGAAGAAATGGATATCTCATGGCAAATGGCAATGGCTGTGTTCAGAGCAAAGAAGTTTATCAAGAGATATGGAAGAAACAGCTTTGGAAACGCTCCGGGAAAGAAGCTTGGCTTTGATAAGTCAAAATTGAGATGTTACAACTGTGACCAACCGGGTCACTTTGCCAGGGAATGTAAGCAGCCAAAGGTAGCTAAGGAAGGAGGAGAGAAGAAGCCTGAAGAGAAGTCAGGGAATGCAGCTGCAGGAGGGAACGCTAGCACGTCCAAAGCATTGGTGACTCAGGAGACTGACTCCTATGATTGGAGTGATCAGGTGCAGGAACTGGAGCTGACTCTGAGTCATGCATTCATGGCCGAGGTGGACGACAAACAGAAGGAGGTAACTGAAAATCTTTGCTCTACCTCATGCATAAATAAAGTATTTAAGTACAGGTCACACAATGAATCTTTAATCAAAGAATTAAACAAACTTAAATACTTTAACTCAGAATTTCTTAAAAATGAAGGAATTTTTAAAAGGAAACTTGAAGCCGAGGGTCGGGATGTGGCAAGGCTAAAGGAACTCTTAAGTGACAAAGAGTCCAACTATCGAGACGCTCGACGCAAAATCGATGAACTCACTTTAGAGTTGGACCAAGTCAAAACTCAGCTTTCTAAAACTTCAGTAAAATGTGAACAATTTGATTATTCAAGCAAGGTTTTAGAAAACATGGTAAGCATACAATTCAAGAGGGATAATAAGGGTCTTGGTTTTAAAGAGGGTGCACCACCCTTTAACCATAATTACTCATGCATGCCAAGGATCAACACATCTGTTGATGACTTGGAATTGGATTCTAGTCGTGCTTGTGATTTCCCCACCAAACCGGTTATGCTCACAGCTGACCCTGTTATGACTAATGATTCTAAGGTTTGTGCAGAAAAACTAAGTGTTGCAGGTTTAGAGGAGAAGAAGGTAGAAAGAAGTGCTGGGAAGAGCACAGATTGTTCAACATCTACAAGACAATCATCTTTTGTTCCAAAAACTGATTTTGTTGGAAAATTCGATGAAATTGACATTAATCTTAATGATATGTTGAGACATTTTCAAAAAACATTTGATATAAAATCAACCTTCTCTCCTTTGACAGCACAAAATGCACCGGCTCATTCCACAGTTACTAAAGAGGAATGTTCACAGTTGAACCCTAACTGTGAACCTTATATTCCAACTGGGTCATTGGAACAAATTTATTCAAACTTATCCTCTAGTCAAAGTAACTGTGATGAAAATCCCTTTGATCCAATTGAATTTCACCAAAAGGTCTGCTGTTATGCATGTGGGAAACCAGGCCACATTGCTAGACACTGTCTGCACCGACCTACTGAATTCTTCTATGGGAAGAATCAGAAGGTCATACCTAAGGCTAAACCGGTTAACAAACATGTGAGGACTGTACCATCCTCCAAGTCTAAGGCAACCTCTCAAAAGGGGACTCAGACTCAGACTCCTTCCACTGCAAAAAGACATAAGAAATCAAACAAAACACAATCTGGTTTTCATAAGCAAACTCGAAGGATTTTCAAAACTAAGATAAAACCAGTTGACCAGGGCAGTGGAAGCATGACAAAACATATTAAGCTCAATTCAGAAAGACCCAAATCCAAACCCAAGGATAGAGTTTCTTCTATTACCAAAGTACCTAAATCTGTTATGATTTGGGTACCTGTTTCTCATTAATTGAATGTGTACTATGCAGGGAAAGCCAAGCAAGCTTAAACATGTTTGGTATGTAGATAGTGGTTGTTCCCGGCATATGACTGGGGATTTCTCTCAGTTGCATGAAGTTACACCATTCAATGGAGGCTATGTGTCATTCGCTGGAGACAAGGGAGGAAGGATAAGCATGAAGGGCACGGTCACAAATGGAACTCTTAGTTTTGAAGATGTGTACTATGTTGAAGAGCTCAATCACAGTCTTTTGAGTGTTTCTCAAATCTGTGATAAGAGTTTTTCCACACACTTCACAAACAAAGAATGTCTTATTCTGAAGCCTGGCTTTGTAGTGCCTGAGAAGTGGATTCTGATGAGAACTCCAAGGATAAACAATGCATATATTATTAATATGAACTCAGATTCATTTACAGAGAACACTTGTTTGTTCTCAAAGGCGTCGGAGCGTGATTGTCTGTTATGGCATCGGCGACTAGGTCATGTAAACCTAAAGAATCTGAATAGACTCGCCAAGGGAGATCACGTCATTGGTCTACCTTCTAAAGATTTCTCCACTATTGAGAAATGTATCTCTTGTGCCAAAGGGAAACAACACAAGAGATCTCACAAGCCTAAATTGTTCACTTCTATCTCTTCAGTTCTTCAACTTCTTCATATGGATCTCTTCGGACCGGTTAACGTAATGAGTATTGGGAAAAAGTCATACTGTCTCGTTGTGACAGATGATTATTCCAGATTCACTTGGGTGTTCTTTCTGGCCAAGAAAGATGAAGCTCCAGAGATTTTGAAGAAGTTCATTACCTTGATTGAAAATCAGAAGAATCTAAAGGTCAAGGTGATTAGAACTGATAATGGAACTGAATTTAGAAATCAGACTCTTATAGATTTCTGTGATGAGAAAGGGATAGCTAGGCAATACAATGCTGCTAGAACACCTCAGCAAAATGGAGTTGCTGAAAGGAGAAACAGAACGCTTATAGAAGCTGCACGAACAATGTTGTCAGAATCAAAGCTACCAATCTTTTTCTGGGCTGAAGCAGTTAACACTGCGTGCTATGTTCAAAATAGAGCACTTCTGAACAAGCGTCATCAGAAGATTCCCTACGATATTCTATTCAATCAGAAGCCCAAAGTTGGACACTTCAAGTCATTTGGATGTCCTTGCACTCTTCTTCATACAGAGCCTAACCATAAGTTTGATGATAAGGCAGATGAGTGTTACTTCGTGGGCTACTCGTCTGAAAGGGCAGCATACAGAGTTTATAACAAGAAAACTCGGATGATTGTGGAATCATACTACATAGATTGGCAAGAAATGAACTCTACTAATGCTGGTTCTGGTCCAAACTGGCTATTTGAGTATGACTCCACTTTTAAGCCCTTCAGTACTCCATCTGAGAATGCAGGAGCATCTGAGCAAGCCGATGATTTCTACAAAGGTGATGATGTGGACTATAGAGTTGACTATGTTCCATGTGATCCTAATCTTTTGACAGTTGATCCTCCTGGCATGTACAATCGTGACCCTCCAGCTCAGCCGACCCCAGTACAAGAAGTTCTCCCATCAGAACCAGACACTTCTCAGTCTGTTCAACCACTTCCAGAAGCTGATCAAATCTCATCTTCCTCCCACCAGACCTTTGATAATCCATTGTTCTCAGATAACATTCCTGAGGAACATTGTGTGGATCAAGGAACTGAGTCAAGTGAAAATGCTCATACCGACAACATTTCTTCTTCAAGTATAGATCAAGTGAATAATCTCAGCAACTTGCTAGACAATCTAGCTGTGGAAGAAGTGCCAACACTCAGTATAAACAAGAATCATCCAGTTGAAAATATTATTGGACCTCTCTCGGAAGGTGTTCTCACTCGAAGCAGAACCATTACAGCTCAGAACCTCTTGCCTGAAGAGACGACTACCAGAAGTCAATCAGGTCCAATTAATTCATGTTTATATTCTTGTTTTATCTCGCAGGTTGAGCCCAAGAATGTTAAAATGGCTCTCAAAGAGTCCAGCTGGGTTAAAGCAATGCAGGAAGAACTGATGCAGTTTCAGAAACTTAAAGTATGGAATCTGGTTCCCCTGCCCAATGGAAAACTGCCTATAGGAACCAGATGGGTTTTCAGAAATAAAAGAGATGACTCTGGAGTCATTATCCGAAATAAAGCAAGGTTGGTGGTTCAAGGCTTTTATCAACAAGAGGGGATAGATTATGAGGAAGTCTTTGCGCCAGTTGCACGACTTGAAGCCATTCGTACTTTCTTGGCTTACGCCTCCTATATGAACTTCACGGTATATCAGATGGATGTGAAGACAGCTTTCTTATACGGAAAGGTAAAGGAAGAAATTTATGTGTGCCAACCCCCTGGTTTTGAAGATTCTCAGTATCCAGAGCATGTCTACAAGTTAGACAAAGCTCTTTACGGCCTTCATCAAGCACCGCGAGCATGGTATGCTACGCTTACTGATCACCTGCTCGCAAATGGATATACATGTGGAGCTATTGATCAGACCTTGTTCGTTCGCAAAGATAAGAATGATTTAATTCTCGTTCAAATCTATGTGGATGACATCATATTTGGCTCCACCAGCTCAGCGTTGTGCAAGGAATTTGAAGGGGTGATGAAAAAGAAATTTGAGATGAGCGCAATGGGAGAAATGACCTTCTTTCTGGGTCTACAGGTAAAACAGGATTGTAAGGGTGTGCTGATTCACCAAGGAAAATACGTCACAGACATTTTGAACAAGTTCAAAATGATGGAATCAAAGCCGGCATCCACTCCCATGGCTGCTCGTCCTATCCTAACTTCGGATTTAGATGGTGAAGATGTTGATCAACACCTCTATCGTTCAATGATTGGTTCTCTGATGTATCTGACTGCTAGTCGTCCAGACATTATGTTTTCAGTATGTCAGTGTGCCAGATATCAGGCAAATCCAAAGGCATCTCACCTCATAGCTGTCAAGAGAATCTTTCGGTACCTAGTCGGGAAACCTAAGCTCGGTCTTTGGTATCCAAAGAACTCTGAGTTTCAACTATTTGCATACTCAGACAGTGACTTTGGTGGATGTAACCTGGATAGGAAGTCAACCACTGGTGGGTTTCAGTACCAGGGAGATCGCCTTGTTTCATGGCAATGCAAGAAGCAAACGACCGTATCCACATCCACTGCAGAAGCTGAATATGTTGCTGCTTCCAGTTGCTGCTCTCAGGTTATCTAGATGCAACAACAACTCCTCGATTACGGTTTGAACTTTCTTGACTTTCCTATTTATTGTGACAATGAAGCAGCCCTACAGATCGTCAAGAATCCGGTACAACATTCCAAAACTAAACATATTGACATCCAGATTCACTTCATCCGTGACTGTTTCGAACGTAAACTGATTCATCTTGAAAAGGTCCACACTGATGACAATCTAGCGAACCTTTTCACAAAACCGTTCGATACAGCACGCTTCCATCACTTGCTTGCCTCTCTCAAATTAATAAGCTTTAATTAAAAGCATTTTTGTAAATACATTAAAATTTGTGTCTTACTCAGTTCACAAATTTAGAGGGAGAAAATTTACAAAACAACAAAAATATTTTTCGTTCTTTGAGTCAAAATTTACAAAACAACAAAAAGATTTTCGGTCTTTGAGTCAGTCTAAGATAATCTATAAGTTTAGGGGGAGTTAGTTTTTTCAAAGAAAATCCTAAGAAAATGAGATTCTGCTTCGTGTTATTCAAAGAAAATTACAAAAACATTTTTAACTTTTAACTTTACAAAAACTTAAGAAAATACAAAAAGATTTTATTTGGACAAGCAAAGTGAATCGATCAAATTGGGAAGTGAAATAATCTCTAAGGATCAAAATTTCACTGCCTTAAATTAAAACTCTGAACGAATAACAACCGTGAATACTATTCTATAACCAAAAGATTGAAATAAGTTTTTCAAAGTTTACTTGATCAAAACAAAATTACTTAAAAATTAGATAAGTAAGAAACTATGATCATTAGATAACTAGAAATGTGTGACAACTATTTGACTTCTTGTTAAATTCTAGAATCAAAACAAGATTGTGTTTCAATAAACTTGAGATTGTATTTTTGAAAAACTCGGGTATTTCCTATGTTTTGTGCAAACAAAGAGCGGGAAATACTTACTGAAGCATCCTATGTTTTGCGTAAGCAAAGATCTGGATGTGTGAAGTTAAGGCCAATGTGTCTGCAGATCAGTAAATAAAAGATGCCAATGAGCACAAGATGAGAGAACCCTTTCTTGTTCTTGATTCTAATCTGATGAGATCTGTTCTTTTCTTTTCTTACCTTAAAACTCTGTCAAAAATAATTTTAAGTTCGTTGAAACACAGTCAAAGTTTGAAACCAAGAAGTTAACAAGATTGATAGGTTGCACATTAATCTAGTTGGTATTATCTAGTTGAACATAAGTTTTCTATAAATAATTTTCATAAAAACTTGATCAAATAAATTATCTTCATGAAATAATGAATGGAGATCATTTGGTAAGGAAAAGTTATTTAAAGGTTGTGTTTCATTAAGAAACTTAACTAAGATAGTTAAATTTTGATAACAGATTTGATCCCACAAATTTGAAACGACTAAACTTTAAAACTTGTTCAAAGTTTATTTTATTTTATTTTATTTTATTTTATTTTATTTTATTTTATTTTAGGAAAGTTAGAATTTTTCCTCGAGATAAGAAAATTAAATTTAATTAAAGGGGTGCATATTCGAAATCGAGTATACGAAAATGAGTACACGAAAAGGAGTACACGAAGTCAACCTCTATAAATATCCCAAGGATGTTGATTTCGTGTACCACAATTTCGTATACTCATTTTCAGATTTCGTTTACTCTCTGAGGCGATTTTCCTTTCTAGACTTGATTTCAAAATTCCACTCCGGCTATCTTATAGATCATCACTAGGCGACTCTAGGTATAGATTTTTGTTAAATTTTAACCGCGCATTTGAAAGTTATGGACAAAAATAAATTTCGTGTACGCAAATTTCGTATACAGTTTGCTTTTGGTAAAATTGACCAAGAAATACTTGAAATTGGAAGGCAATTTTTAAATATGTTGATCGCCTCACAATTTCGAGTATATTGAACCAGATTAGAAATTCTAAGGAGCCAAAATGTTAAACTTTTCTAAGAATTTTGAGTACACGAAAATACAAAACTTCGTGTACAAAGTCTACTTCGTATACTCAACATACTTCGTGTACAAGACAGATTTCGTGTACTCAAGACTTGGATATGTTCTTTCATTTTACTTCGTGTACTCCAGTTGTTCCGAGTAGAAACCTTCAACACTTAGAAAATTTTACAATTTTTCGTGTATAACTACTGTTTCGTGTACTCTTCATATTAAACTAACTTAATCGATTTCTGTTTCAGATGGCTGACTTAAGATTTGTGCATGATCACAATATGACCGCATTCCTTGGGGAACCGCCAGCTAAGCACTCCGAGTTCAAAAACATGATTGAAGGCCTGATATTGTCTCCAGTCAACTATGCTATTATGGAGTATCCCCTGATCATTACCTCGTTTATTCAAGACTTCTGGAGCACTGTAGAGGAGAGTATCGATGCGGACGGAAACGTAAGTATAGTCGGAAAGATCCAGGGTCACTCCATCATCATTTCAGAGCAAATCATTAGAGATTGTCTGCAGTTCGGAGACAAAGAGTCTGACCCTGTTGAACTAGACCAAGATCTGGTAAACAGAACTGTTTATCAGATGGGACATGAAGGAGCTTACCCACCCACTGAGAAGAAACTACTGCATCCGTACTGGAGATATCTAGCCCACGTTGTGACAATCCGACTTTTCAAGTTAACCTTGTTAACCTTTTAGGCCCAACAAGCCCAACAAGGCCAATGAAGGCCCAGTAAAGCCAAAGAAGATCCAGTAAGGTCAAGGAAGACTCAACAAGATCAATTAGGCCCAACGAAGTCTATGTAGGCCCAACAGAGCCAATGTAGGCCCAATAAGTCAAGAGAGGCCCAGTAAGGCCCAATAAATTCAAGTAAGGCCCAATGTAAACAAAGTATGCCCAGGGAAGGCCAAGGTAGGCCAGGAAGGCCCAGTGAGGCCCAATTATATTTGAGAAGTCTAATTAGCTTAATTTAACACTACAATGTTTTAATTGGCTTATTTAGTGGTAATCCGGGATCTTTAATTCAATTTTTATTAATCGAAGCAATAGGTTAGTGATCCAGAATAATTTATAAGGATTGAGAAATATCAAAAATCAGATTTTAAGTATTAAATTTCAAGGATTAAGGTTGTAAACTAGTGGAAATGTCAAAACTTGACCTTAAAAGTCAAAATACGAGCATATCATCAAATTGAGGTTAATATTCGTATTAAACTCAGGTTGTAACTGAAATGGATCATCATAATCATCACAATTATGGTTACTAACAGTTTCTAGACGTTATGAGGCTTTTCAATCATCGAATTGATTGAAATCGGTTACAAGAACTCGAAACCGTAGTCCTATATATTCAAAACCTCAACATTTGATCAAATTTCGAAACCTTGAACTCTCAGAGAGCTATTGCGGCACATTCTGAACCTCTTTGATTCATCAATTCGAACAGAAGAACATCGGGGAGCGAGGTTGATACGGGAGTAGGCCGAACATCATCCTAGAAGGGAACTACATCGATTTGAAATCAATTCAGGTAATTCTTGATTCCTACACTTTCTAAACATGTCGAATAAGGGTTATCCTAGATCAATTTCAGCTGTTAACATCGAATTGATAGGGTTCAAGTAATTAGGGCTCGTAATAAGGTTGTTTTGGGGGTTGTTGATTAAACCGGTTTAAAAATGAAATTAAACTAGATAGTTAGTTTCAGAGAAGGTCGACTAAGGTTGTTCTTATAACAATTTCGATTATTGATAGCAAATTGTTGGAGTTCTAATAACTAGGGTTCTTACTAAAACGGTTTTGGGGGTAGTGATGATTAAGAGATTAATAATCGAATTGAATTACATAGAAATTTTCTGAATGATTCGATTGAACTAAAGCCTAAGTTAATTTGATGTTTCAATCATGAATTAGAGGAATTCGAATTTAAAATTTGTGTGGTTGAAAACCGAGATTTATGTGGGTCAATTAGAACATATTGTTTATGTTTTGATCGAATTAGAACCACCATTAGGTACGCATAAGGGGTTAGAATGATAAGCTTGTGTTGATGAGTGCAATCGGATTCGAAATGGTGGTCAATCGAGGGAAATTTGCTTCGGCTATAATATGGTATATGAACTAGGCTGGATGATGATTTAAAAGAATTAAATTCTGATATCTGTTGCGACACCCTAGCGGGCTGAGTTGGTAGATGCGTGTGTGTTTGAGGAGGGGGGTCGCGGGTTCGAATCCGGGCAACACCAATTTTTGGGTTTTAAATCAATTTCTTGTATTTTTGCCATAACTTTCACATACGGACTCCGTTTTAATTCGTTCAAATTGCGTTGGAACCGTAACGAGAATACGAACGTGTTGAAATGATAAAATCCATATTTTAATCCGAACACGAAATCGCGTATAATTACGTTTAATTAAATAAAATCAAATGTGATTTTATTTAAACGATTTCAAAAGCACGTGTACTTCCGTATGCCTAATTCTCACACTTTAACATACGTATGTTGATACGTATGTGATTTCGAGCACAAAACGACATTCCGAATAACTGTAGGTTATTGTTTAAATCACAGATTCTTCGTAGAGGAGTTCTACGCAAGTTCATACGTATTTGATCATTCTACTACTATCAAAGGTGCGTACACGGCCCCTTTCTTATTTTAACTGTTCTGGGGGAGAAAACATGTGCAACAAACTCTTTTTAGATACATATCACTTGCATGAGTTATCTGTTTACATTATGTGACAACATATCAACTTGAAAGTCCTTACACACCTCGAACCGTTTAGTTTGCTGTAATGCAAAGCGTGGTAGTTGGAAATAGATCTATTAGGTTTGACAAACCTCACCTGGTAGATGGGATCTACGCAGGTGTTTGACTGACCAAACACAATTTTTACTATTGTTGTGATAGACAATAGTGGCAAGGCGAAAACATGCTATAGCATGGCAACTAGTCAGCTTCGGTGTCGAACACGTATGTAAATAGTTTATATGACTAGCTATCATGACTGTGCAATTGTGATTATGTTATCTACAAACTTGTTATTCAAACTGATGTTTTGAACACTATGATTATTTAAAACCTGTGTTATGCACCAACCTTTGTGTTGACTTGATTTGCATGTTTTCTCAGGACGCTAAGGCGCGCGTTAAAGCTGGCATGGACTAGGAAGATAGAGTCTCATGCATTATAGACACTTTGAATTTGAATTTGAATTTGAACATTTGAATATTTAAGTACTTTGGTTTGTAATGTTTACTTTACAACTGTTTATGGTTTTTAAACGCTTCCGCAATTTTTTGTAAACTCTGAATGTTATGTTTTAAAGACCAACGTATGTTTTGAAATTCATATAGAGGTCTTCGCTATGTCTAATGATCTGAGATCCTGGTTTGCCATGCTCCCAAACGGTGTGATTCCGTTAGTTGAAAATTGGGGGTGTGACACACGTGGTGACACAGTGTCTTTCTGGACGAAAGGGTGGATATGATGTGCTGAATCAGACTCTCAGCTCCTGTATGGTGGCTTTGGCACTTGGAGAGGATTTCAACTTCTCAAAGATGATCTTTCTGGATATGCACGCAAACATCAAAGGAAGGAGGAAAGAAAGATTTTTGGCCTTTCCCAGATTCATCCAGATCATCATAGACAAAAGACATCCGAACCTGCAACGCACATTCGGTTCACTGGAAGTCAAAAGAATGCGAGATGATATCTTCGGATATATGAAGATGAGCAAACGCGGAAAGAAACAATACACTGGTCAAAGGCCCCTAATCAAGTTTGGAAGATTTGTGGGAGAAGGTGTAGATGAAGACATGCCTGGAACCCCAGTGGCAATAGTGGCCGAGGAGCATGATATTCATATTACAGGCTCAAGTGTTAAAGCTAGTAAAGCTGCAGAGGTTGCTGCTAATGATTCTTCATCTTCTTCAAGCGAAGATTTTGTTCCTGAAAAGCCACCGCCAACCAGACAGGAACGAGAAGAAGCTCAAGATGCGGATTACACTCCAACTCCTGAGTCTTCGCCAAAGAAGAAGAGGCAAAAGACAATGGCTAAGAGAACCAGAGATCCTCGACTTCAAAAGATGTTCTCAAGTTTATCTTTCTCCTCTGCTGCTTCCATTATGACACAGGCACCTGTCAAACCAACTCCCATCGTTAGACCACCTTCACCACCACCTGTCACAAAACCACCATCACCATCGCCTGTTACCAAACCACCTTCACCACCACCTGTCACAAAAACACCATCACCATCGCATGTCACAAAACCACCATCACCACCACCTGCCACTCAACCACCTCCACCACCTTCACATTCTCAACCCACAAAACCAAAACAACTTAAACCCACGGCCAAACCATCAAAAACCAAACTAGTCATCCGAATTCCCACTGCTCGTTCATCCGACACTATCCTACCACACACCAAAACCAAATCACCTCCACCCCATTCCGGAAGCAGCAAAGGAAAATCTCCTTTGCATTCCGATTCACCCTACGAGCCATCGCAGGTGCCTGTGGATCTTATTGGACTAAGTGAGCGAGTTTATCAGTTAGAAAAGGATGCTGAGATAAAGGACAGAATGATCAAGAACTTGCGTGAAGGAAAGATCAAGATATGTGCTCATCTGAACAAATGCAAGGGAAAGATCAAAGCTCACGAAAGATTCATCAGAATTCTCCTGCTGGAAAACCACAAGATGCAGAAGGACATTAAGCGACTCAAAGGAGAAGATGTCTCCGAGTCTGAGGATGAAGTCTTAGATGTTAGTGAAGAAAGTGACGATAGTAATGATGATGATGATGATAATGATGATGATGATGGAGGTGATGATCAGAGCCAGAAGAAAGATAAAGAGGATAAAGATGACAAGGATGGAAATGACAAAGATAAAGATAAAGGTCCCCCTGATGACAAGGATCAGGGAGGAGACTCCGGGAATCCATCCTCATCCGGGAAGCCATCTGGTTTATATGATGATCTATTTGGAGACATTCCAGATGACATCCTGTTCGGTGATTGCGTTCAACCAGACGAGACTACTGGAGCTGGGCTTGATAGTCTATTAGATGATCTTCCAGATGATTTTGACTTTGAGTCACCTGGCGAACCGACAGCAGATCAAGCCAAGTCTTCTACAGGGGCATCTGTAGAAGAAGAGCCAGAAAACATAATACTTGGCAATGTATCATCAGACCCCTATATCGATTATTTGTATGCCCACAAATACATTGATGCGTTGGGAAATGAGGTCACTTCTCTACACGAAGTGATAGACAGTTGGTTCGATAGAAAGAAGGACTGGACGCCTGCTCCCCCTGTTGATAAAGCTGCTTGGTTTAAAGAAATGGGAGACCAACATCCAGAGCACACCTTCATTTCGGATGACAGAAACCTGTTCGCGGTTCGTAACGACAGGTCAAATGTATGCTGCTGGATGTATGACAAACAAAGAGACATATACTTGGTCAAAAGATTGAATGGAAAGGTCGAATTCTACAAGAAGCCAAGAGATTTCTGTTCCCTGCCTAAAGTTGACATCAGAAGCATTGACAAAGCTATGTTCTTCAACCCTTCTAAAGACTCACAGGCTGATTTGTTTGCAAAGTTTATCAAAGACCAGTGTGAGAAGAACTTCCCAGTCATGCGCACAGCAAAGGGACGACGTTTTGTTTCTTCATGTATCATTGATCCAAAGACAAAGAAACCATGGGTCTACTATAAGTACCCTCCTCCTCGCGTCGAGCAAGCAGTACCAGTCTCACCAAGAGTTCCTGATAACTCTCTGGTTAACTTTCTATCTTGGTATTTTGATGATCTGAACCTTGCTGCAGTTATTCTTAGGAACATAGATGATGTGGATGATATCGACATCATTCTTGATCCTATGGATCTTCTGAAGTACGGCAAAGAAGACATGATGAAGCTGCACAACTCTCCCATACGAGTATATTCTGGAAATGACGAGCAGGCAAAACCGTTTACTCGAGCTGTCGCTTTTGCCATGAAACTAAAGCTATATGCTGGAGCTGGGCCACACAATGTCAATCTTCCGATAGGATGACTTCGCCAGTCTAGGGGGAGTTTGTAGAGCCCGCTAAACGATGAAGACTGACAAACTCAACCCGGAAGAGTCAAAGCTCAAGTTTTGGTTAATTTTCGTGTACAGCATTTCGAGTACACGAAGTAATCGTGTACTCGAACCTCTTGTATTTAAATTCCGTGTACTCGTAGACCTAGTATAAATAGACGTATTTTTGTACAGGTTGCAACACGAATCCCGAGGTGTGCTCTCTAGACGTATTGAGGCACATTTTCGTGTACTTCTTGAATACAATCAAAGTTTTGATCTTTCTTGTTGTTCTTGCTTCTTCTTTAACTCTATTATGGATTCCGCACACTATAGAGTTGTTTGATGATGTTTGGAAACATAAAGCTTGGATCTTGATCAGTTACAGGACCTACAATGGCTCTGATACCAATCTGTCACACGCAGACCGACGGCGGAATATGTCGGTGCGCGATTTTTGACTGTTCATTAGCTCATGGTGCTATTAGTAAGTTTGAATAATTATTACATTCATTATTAACATTAAAATATACATTCATTGATAACAATAAACAATTACAAACATTTAAAGAATTACAAGATCTAATTTATCATTACATTTGAAATCTAACATTTTTGTTTAAATTAAATCTAGGTCCGCTATGCTTATCCTATGTCTTCACCATGTCTTCATCTTAACCTGTTACATATGTAAAATAAATTTGGGTCAACTATATGAATAGTTGGTGAGTAACCCATAAAGTTTATATAGTATAGAAAACTGATGCAATTCAATTAGACTACAAAGTTTAAACTCTAGCATGCATATCCTACTAGTTTGCAATTAAGTTTATAGAATATCTCGTCTCCAAACTTGTATCAATACATAGCTAAAAAGCTTAGTATATCTACAAGTCTGCAATAGTTTATATCGTCTCCAAACTCGTTCCAATACAAAGCACAAAGCTACGTATTTTCACAAGTCTGCCCATGATTGTACTTTTCGCCCTTTTTGCACATTTGACCTAAGTCAAAGCGAATATGGTATCTAACACATCTTAGACTACTCGGTATCGAATAACATTGAATAACATAGAATAACACATAATCACAAAGCAAGTAGTGTCACATAGCAAAGAATCAAATCAAATAGACTAAAGGCATTGCATCTATAGAATCTGAAATTAGAATAACTTGGATTTTGAATACTGGCATATGTAACATCCCAAAAGTACAAAAATGTAAAAAGGGAGTATAGAATTACTCACATGATGTCCTAGCTTGTCACTTGAATCGTTGCCTAGGATTTACAAAGTTGTGCTTGCACACCTTAACCTAAAGACAATAGAATTTCTTAATTTAACCTAAAGGCAATAGAATTTCTTAGTTTATGTACTTAGAGTTCAAGTTTTTGGCATCCTAGTTACTATGGCATACTATGGAAGTCCTAATTGATATGCCTAAGTATGAATGGTTTTCATTTAGGATTATTTATTTATTTATCAAATAAATAAATATCCTAATTGATTTTCTTGAATGATTATTTATTTATTTGACTTTGAATAATCAAATCAATAAATACCCTAATTGACTTTAAATAATCATTTATTTATTTGATTTTGAATAATCAAATAAATAAATATCTTAATTAATTTAGAATAATCATTTATTTATTTGATTTTTGAATAACCAAATAAATAATTATCCTAATTGATTTTTGAATACTTATTTTTATATTTTTGAATACCCAAATAAATAATTATCCAAATTGATTTTTGAATACTTTTTTATTTATTTGATTTTGAATAATCAAATAAATAAATATTCAAATTGATTTTGAATAATTATTTATTTATTTGATTTTGAATAATCAAATAAATAAATATACCAATTGATTTTGAATAACTATCTGAATATCTAATGATGTTTGAATTTAACCTAATTTCCATCCTTTTGTTTTTTTTTATTGTTTATTGTTTAAAGAGATTTTATTTTTTTTTTTAAAAGAATGCATTTTAAATTTAAATCTTTGTATAAAGAAATTTGTATGTTCAAGATAAATGTCTTACTTTAAAATAAACAAAAGCCTTTGTATTTATTTTAAAATAATTTTATGCCTTTATTTATAAAATTTTCTTTTTAGAATAATGAAGTTTTACTTTGTTTAATACTTTAAAAAAATAATAATAAATTCATAGTTTTGTAAAATAAACATTTAAAGTTATAAAATTTTGTTTGAGTAACAATTGATTTAGAATTTAAAAGAATCCATTTAAAATCATTTTATTATTGAAAATAATAAAAAGGTATACATATATGTATTTTATAATTTATTCTATCAATAAATAACTAAAAGGTTAATTATATACATGTATGTATTTTGTAAAAATTATTTTAGTTTTATTATTATTATATATAATAATAAAAGATTACTTAGAGTTTTTAGCTATTTAAGTTTAATATAAGTGTAAATAATTAGTATAATTTAAAAATGTTTCTGTTATTAGTTTCCAAATTACAGAATATTAGAAATATTGTTTTAAGATTTTTAGTAATTTTTTTATAAACAAAATGTGATGGAAAAAGGCTAAAAAGGTCAAAAAAACCGAATCTGGATACACCCGAGAGGTTTCGAACCCGGGTCTCGGGCGTCCAAGGCAGCTTGTCTAACCACCAGGTTGGGTGGTTTTTCATTACTCCTTACCGTTCCTATTAGGTCTTAAACAGGTTTGAATTTGGTTCCCAAAACCGTATGAACCCTAGATTGGGTTTCCATTCGATACGTCCGATACAACAACAAATCGAGCAAACGACCATGGGGCTATTAATATACACCTAAAACCGAGTAGGATGATGGTAGAACTTACCTGGATTGACCTAAAGTCGATGGTGTTCGAGTGAATGAATCTTTCGGTCGTGATTCGCTTTGATTTCCTACTTCAGGACGCTTGGGAATCGATTTGAGGTTTGCAGAAGGTTTAGGGTGCATTTGCATTGAGTTTTATACCGATCTAGTTCGTATTGTATTTTGGTTGATGGTTCGGCATTTAAGGGATCGAATCCCATTGATTTCGATTCGATTTCGTTTATTGGATTGTATGATACGAATCACGCACACCCTCTTCCCCTGAATCCTTTCCTAATTTGATTAGAACCGCGTGATTAGGCTGTTTATGGGTTCCGGGTCGCGATTGGGGGGTCGGGTCGGGTTGGTGTTTGGCTGGGCGAAGGAGAAGGGAAAAAAAAGGAAAGGGTTTTGAGTTTTTGCAGTTTTACTCCCTCAAATTTCTGATTTCCTTCAGTCACCACTTTTTGATTCCTTTTCACTCACAAAGGATTTTTATAAAACTCTAATTTCAGCCCCTATAACTATTATTTGAAAAAAAAACTTAAGTTTTATATCTAAAAGTTTATTAAACCATCTTTAAAAGTTATAGAACTTTTATTATTATTATTATTATTATTATTATTATTATTATTATTATTATTATTATTAATTTGTTTAATCTTATTATAACTATTTTTATACCTGTATGTCTATGTATAAATAATTGAATTATATAGGTTTTATAAGTATGTATATAATTATATATGTATATATATATATTTTAATAATTTCCTTTGAATTTTTTTAATATTAAACAATTAAACAAGCGTTTATATATATATATATAAAATTTTAATAATGGCTTGTTTACTAATAAAATATTATTATATTATTACAACCTATTGTACTTTCTAGGCTTTGAGAGAATTATAGCTTTTTATAAAATGAAATTTATAAAAGATTAGATTGCGTCTTGGGTTACATTATTAATATTACACATTTTTTTTAAAATGAATATATATATAGATATATATTTAAGTTCATGAAAACAAGCGTTTCAAAGAATACCAACGGCTTTATTTTATTATAAATCGAACACGATTAAAATTTAAAATCGTCATAGAAAAACCCTAGGGATTACAAATTGTGCATCAGAAAGAGTCTTGCTTTCATAGTAGATCACCACGGGTTTCTTGTCAACCCGTTGTCCAAACACAATCCCAACTGCATAATCACTAGCATCACACATAATCTTAAAAGGAAGAGACCAATCCGGTGATTGCAAGATTGGGGCTGCCACAAATTGTTGTTTAAGCAAATTGAATGATTTCAAACACTCCTCATCAAATTCAAAAGGGACATCCTTTAAAAGCAAGTTACACAAAGGTTTCGTTATGACACTAAAGCCTTTTATGAACCTTCTATAAAACCCGGCATGTCCTAGAAATGAACGAATGCCCTTGACATTTGTGGGAGGTGGCAATGTAAAAATAACATTTATTTTAGCCCTATCCACCTCCATCCCTCTTTCAGAAATCACATGACCCAAAACCACCCCTTCACGAACCATGAAGTGGCTATTTTCCCAACTTAAGACCAAATTGGTTTCCACACATCTTTTCAATACTTTGGTTAATTGATTAAGACATTTGTCAAAGGATGAACCAAATATTGAAAAGTCATCCATGAAGATTTCCAAAGATTCCTCCACCATATCTGAAAAGATACTCATCATACACCTTTGAAAGGTGGAAGGGGCATTGCACAAACCAAATGGCATTCGCCTAAATGCGAAGGTACCATAAGGACAAGTGAATGTAGTCTTATGTTGATCATCAGGATGAATAGCAATTTGGTTGTAACCCGAATAACCATCAAGAAAACAAAAGAATTTCTGACCTGATAAGTGCTCAATAATTTGGTCAATGAACGGTAAAGGAAAGTGATCCTTAGATGTGGCGGCATTCAATTTCCTATAATCAATGCACACACACCACCCGGTTACCGGCCGGGTTGCGATTTGCTCGCCATCATCCCCTCGTACTACCTGAATACCTGATTTCTTTGGAACAGTCTGAGTGGGACTCACCCAAGTGATATCAGAAATAGGGAAGATAATGCCTGCATCTAGCCACTTGAGTACCTCTTTCTTTACCACTTCTCTCATGTTGGGGTTGAGCCTCCTTTGTGTGTCTCGAAATGGCTTGGCTTCCGGCTCAGTGATGATCTTGTGCATGACAATTGACGGGCTTATACCTTTCAAATCTGCTATTGTCCACCCAATTGCTGATTTGTAAGTGGACAAAACTTCAATGAGTGCTCTTTCATGTTCCTCAGTCAAATCAGAAGCAATGATGACCGGTAGTGTTTTGTTGCCTCCCAGAAACACATACTTGAGATGTGTTGGCAACTCCTTCAACTCTAGCTCGGGTGGTTCTTCCAGTGAGGGTTTGAGTTCCTTGTTCCATGAATCTGGAATCTTCTCTTGATGACAAGACCATGGTGGTCTACCCTCCTGTGTAGCTTTCACTTCAACATCCTTTTCAGCATCCATCAACTCTTGAATAGGTTCATTCTCCAACCTGTCAACCACAGAAAATACCTCGACTGTGTTGTCGTTGCTCACTACAGGATCATAGCAAGGAGCACAGCTGTCAATAATATCTGCCATAAAACATGTGTCATGAGTAGACATGTTAGTAACAGGAGAAAACATATTCATACGCAACTTTCGGTTACCGAATGTCATATCAACCGTGCCATCAACACAATTGATTTGGGCATGAGTAGTGGCCAAAAATGGCCTTGCTAATATGACATCCGGTTCCCTACCCTGTATACCCGACACATAATCCAATACCAAGAAATCCACTAGGTAGTAGAAGTCTTCCACCTTGACAATCACATCCGTTAACACCCCCCCCCCCAGGAAGTTTAGGAGTCAACTCAGCTAACACCACTGTGGTGTTAGCTTTTTGAAGTGGACCGAAGTCAAATTGGTCATAGAGACTTCCTGGGAGGATGCTAATGCTAGCACCAAGATCCAACAATGCCCTTTCACTTGTAAAATCACCAATTTGAATAGAAATCAAAGGCGTTCCTGGATCTTCCAAGTTAGGTGGAAGAGAACCCGACAAAATGGCACTCACTTGCACATTAACATCTAACTTTTTGGGCAACTTATGTTGCCTTTTCTGTGTGCAAAGTTCCTTCAAGTACTTAGCATAGGCAGGCACCTGTTTGATTGCATCTAACAAACGGAGATTGATTTTAACTTGTTTGAAAACTTCCCACATCTCATCTTGTTGTGGGCCCCTTTTTGTTTTGTTAGAAAGATCCGGTTTTACCAAGGCAGCCGAAAAAGGGGCTTCCTTGGTTGTTTTATTAGAAACAATTTCAGGTTTTGAAACCGGTTTAGATGCAATAGGTGTCTCCTCGCTATCACTCTCCTCATCCTCATCAATATCCACCACCACACCTTCTACAAAGGTTGGTGGAACATCAACTTTGTTATCAAAAACCTTACCATTTCTAAGTGTGGTTACCTGTTTTACCTGAGCATGCTTAGAAGAAGATCCTTGATGAGCTGGGTTTACCTTTGTATCGCTTGGCAATGTTCCAAGATTCCTCTTTGCCAAATCTTCAGCCATTTGCCCCACTTGCTTGTTCAGCGCATTGAAGGCTTTGTCCCTCATCTCGTTCTCCTTCTTCATTACCTTCAACATCTAGAATATCTCATCAATCTTTGAAGCTTCAGAAGTTGATGTTGATCCACCTTGTTGATTTGCTTGTTGAGGAGGTGGTTGCCTATAATTGCCTTGAAACCCTTGGTTTTGATTCCCTTGATATTGTCTTTGGTAACCCCCTTGATTGTACCCTTGTTGTCGATTAAACTGCTGTTGATTTCCTTGATTGTTTGGAGCTTGAAAATTGGGGTTCATTTGGTTGGAAGTGTTTCCATACCTAAAGTTCGGATGGTTACGCAACCCCAGATGATAAGTGTTGGAATTCATATCTCCATACACTTGGTTCACTTCTTCTGTTGGACCAAACTAAGCTGAGCATTGGCTTGCCTTGTGTCCAATTTCTCCACATCCACCACATACACTAAATACATTTTCTGCTTTAGTGTTATCTTTTCCCAATCCAGCGAGTTTGGCCATCTTTTGTGCCACGACCTCCAATTGCTCCTCGTTTAATTGTGTGGCTGCACCATTAACAGTTTCATGTTTTGACCGCTTGTTAGATTGCTCTAACCTATTTGAAGTGGTGCTCATCCGCTCAAGCATATCCCAATCCACTTGTACATGATTGTACAAGAATGTCCCGTTACTTTGGGAGTTGATGTCCCGAATGTCTTCAGATGACATTCCATCATAGAACGCAACTAAAAGTTCCCACATGTTGATCCCATGATGTGGGCATTTCCTCAACATGTCTTTAAACCGGGTGAAAGCCTCGTGAAATAATTCCCCTCCTTTTTTCTTGAAGTTTCTAATGGCAGCCCGAGCCTCTGTTGTCTTCTTCATTGTGTAGAATTCACTTAAGAACTGTTGCTGCATTTCTGCCCAAGTGTAGATGCTAGCTGATGGTAAGGTGGAGAACCATTCCTTAGCCCTATCTTTCAGACTAAAAGGGAATAAGATGAGCTTGACTTCATCCGCTGAAAATCCTTGGCCACCCGTGACTTGACAGAATTGTTCAACCTCTTGCAAGTGCTGATATGGCTCCTCAGTAGCTCTTCCATGGAATGTGGGCAATGAGGAAAGTACTGCTGGTCTCACTTCAAAGGATCTACCATGCCTTACAGGTGTGACTACCGGTGAGGAATTGGAAGTCAAGGCAGGCCGAAAGTGAGTAGTGGCACCTTGTGCATGTGCCATGCCTTGATTATAATTCATTGGTACTCCCATGTTTGGAGGAGGCATAGGAATTCCGGGCCCATAGTTATGATTTTGTGGCCTTGGTGGCCTGTTGAACCCTTGCTGTGGCGGATAACCATATGGTGGTTGTTGATGGAAACCATAACCTCCTTGATTCAGTGGTTGCGGATTTGGTGGGTAAGGCTTATGCACTTGTGGTTGTGGAGGTGGATACCCATAAGGATCATCATAAACCGCATTCACGTTTTGTAAATTGTAATCATCACCATTCACACCATCATCCCAATCATTAACGTGGTTCTCACCACTCCCTATTGTACCGTGGTGACTACCTCCTCTAAGAGTATGTCTCTCCTCCGTGGTGTGAGTATGGTGGTCATCATTAGGAGGAGGTACATGTTGAAATTGAGGTATAACAGGTGGTGGTGGTGGTGGATTTGGGTTACCTTGTGGATTCTCAAAATCTCCAAACATTGGTGGTTCAGGTAATGGGTTATTTAATGGGTATTCCATTGCCAGAGGTTGCTGAACACTTGGAGATGCAAGCTCTGTTCGGTGGAGTACTCGATTTCTACGAGCAGTGCGTTCAATTTCTGGATCCAAATTAAGAGGTGAAGCTCTTCCAGAATATCTAGTATGCATGCAATCCGGAAATTACTTGCACACTAACACAACCCGTGTAAATCTGAAAAACAAAGCAAAAGAAAACAAAATTGAAAGTAATTTGCGCACGACTCCCCGGCAACGGCGCCAAAATTTGATCGGTGTCGAAGTACCAACCAAAAATAAGAATTTAAACTCAAGTCCTACTACCCAAATTAGATAGGGAAGTCAGGTATCGATCCACGAGAAGTCAAGTGGAAATCACTTTCAACACAAACTAGTTAACTACTTGCACTTGAAAATTAAACTTGAAATTGTTGATTGTAGGTTTAAATTGGAAAACAATTAACATGCACTAAAACAAACTAATTAAAACAAAAGATTTGTAAACAATAAAATGGAAAGGTGATCACTCCGGATTTCAAGTTAATCAAGTAAATAAAGATGCTTTGAATTGTCAATTGGAAACTACATAGACATAGCTTATGCTTGAATTGATCTACACCTAGACTTTGGAAACCAATTAATGACCTTATTGACAACCGGTAACTAGACCGATGTTGATTCCATTGATTATTAATTTCACAAAACCAATTGATCATAAAAGCCTTGAAAACTCAAATTCATCAATCACCAATCCATTCAAACTATGAATGAATAAAAAGTAAACGACTTGAAATTGAACTTGCAAAGTAATAAAACAATAGTTAGGGTTTCACAATCAAGCAATACTAGAGAAGTAATCAATAAAAAAGTAATCTAACACCAATGTTTAACAATCCAAAGTAAACTTTAACTACTAAACCTAACCATCCATCCGGAGACGATCACAAGAGACTTAGCCGGACATAGCAACACTTGAATCTTCGATCTTCATGTGGAATTGCATGTTGGAATCTTGATTTTGCTGTTCGGATTGATGTTTTGTGGCTTTAGAATCCTCCCAAATGCTCCAAACTCGCCCAAGAACTTGCCCCAAAGGTGTGATAGTCGACTATGGTTGATTTGGGCCTTAAATACCCCAAAAAACGCGAATTTTGATGTTTTCCGTCGACCCCCGGCGTAAGTTACGCCCCCCTAGGCATAACTTACGCCTACATGCATGCACCTTACGCCCTAGAAGCTCTGTCTTACGGTTCTAGTTACAGAACAGCATCCTGTCGTAAGTTACGGCCCCTTAGGCGTAACTTACGCCTGCTCTGATATCACCATTAGCTTCGTCTCGTCGAGAAACTCAATTTTCATATATTATACGTCCCGTAAATCCTCTCCTAGCCCAAGATATGCCTCTTCAAAGTTTATGGCTTCCATTTTGCATATTCGGAAGTTCGGATGTGCTCGCCCTCGCTCCTCATTGCTCCTTTTCCATCTAAAAACGCTTTCTTGCCTCATCCAACCTACAAACACACAAGAACAAACGGTAGCTTCTATTCCGAAGAAATAAACAATTCAAACCACATAAAAACATCCAATTAATCAAGTTAGAATCAATTCCAAACCCATTGCATCAGAAACTTGTGTGTGTATGTCTCAATTGTGTAGAGATTTCTAGAACAAGCAAAGAAAACAAGAGACCAAATGTCTCTATTTATACATGTAGTCATGGCATATCAAAAGTTGCCATCATGTCCATTAACAAGCCAATTCATGGCTTAGTTAATAACCAATTCATGAAAAATGAATTGGCCATCATGTCCATTTAACAAACCAATTAATGACTTAGTTAATAACCAATTCATGACAAGTGAATTGGTAGATGAAAGATTTATAATTTCTTTTTCCTTTTTTTTCCTTTTCACACAAAATTCCAACATGTCTATGTTTGTAAACCCAAGTTACATAATTTATGTAACAATTATATATGATCAAAATTCCCATACATTGTAATTACACATTCAAATAAAATTAGTGCCACTTTGTTTCATTGTGGTTTGTTTATGCTCAAATGAGTTACCTCCATCTAGATCATGTAATTAGTGGAGTGTTTCTTACACTTAAAGAAATCATAATTATCTTCATTGTTTGCAGTGTTATTAATGGTAATTCAAGTTATTAACCATGCATGACATATCTTTGTAATGATTGGGTGTATATTGTGTATAGATGCATAGCATATAATCTTCCAACAAGGTGATGAAAGCCTTGTTACTGTCATTTATATGATTATACATATATTGTTACTCTTTTATAGGGTTGGATTACCGATACGTGGATAAAGGAGTTTGAGAGAGGGAGAAACAATGGCATGAGTGCCGATGATGAGGATGTGATATCTCGACATACAGGCGGTCTAAGGGATATGAAGAGTGCAACCAAAAATGAGGGAAGAGGTGCAACACCACATGAGGGAATAAATATAACAACAAATGGGATAAGAGCTGAAGGAAGAGATGCAATGACACATAGCTGAGCTAGTGAAAAAATTTGGTAATAGTTTAGCTTATATATTCGTCTTTTGTTGTTGAACTCGTGGTATAGTAGTCTTTTGTAGTGAACTTGTAATTTGATGATGATAATCTTATGAGGTAAAACTTAAAATTCGATGACTATAGCTTTTCGTGGAAAAACTTGTAACTCAACAACAGCGTTATCTTGTAGTTGAACATGATTTTTAACGAAATTTTCTACATTTAAAGCAAGAAAAAGTTTGCGTTTATCGTAGTTTTTTACATTTTATTTTTTTGTAGTGATTTTTGTCTGAACTAGTATGAATAGAGAAGAAAAAAGTAGAAAATGTTTGTCGGAAGTTTGTTGGAAATACAACAAAAAATGAATAATTAAATAAAGTTGTGGTCGGAAATTTGTCGAAAACATAATAAAAATAATAATAATAATAATAAATAATTAAAATGTGTTACCGGAAATCTGTCGGAAAAAAAATTAAAAATAAGTTCTGTCGGAAACAAGTCGTAATAGAAAAAAAAAATAAAACTTAATCTTAAATTTTTGTTAGTTGGAAATAGTGTCGTTGATAAGTTGTAGCAAAATTTCCGTCTAATATAATTTGTCAGAATTTGGTTGGAAGTATTGTTTTCATACAGATTTCCGACAACAATGTTCATCAGAAACAACCGTGTTTTTTAATAGAAAGATATTTTATGGTGGTTAAGAATGATGGATTTTGTTTTAGGGATAAATCATCTTAATTTGTTTATCAATGATGCTTCAAATTCTATGATTTGTAATACATTTTGTGCGTTATAACAAGAATGCAACTTAAACATTGATGAAATTATTGGGAAAATGATCATTGAAACTCTTTATACGAAACTTACTTTAGTCCAAGTTGCTATTGATAGAAATTTCTATTGATGGTCGTAATCGAAAAGTTTCTCCTTGGACAAATATTAATCAATTTTTCATTCCTAGAATTGGTTTAAAATTATCATATAAGTAAATTTCGTTTAAATTCCGAGGACTATAGCTTCCTCGATCTTGTTGTATCCTTTCATTAGGGACGTAAACGAGCCGAACCAATTCCGAGCTTGTTAGGGCTCAAGCTCGGCTTGTTTAGACAAAATAAAGCTCAAGCTCGAGCTCAAGCTTGACTCGTTAAGAGTTTTATTTATAAGGCTTAAGCTCGGCTCGTTAAAAAATTTTTAGGCTCAAGCTCGGCTCGACTCGGCTCGTTTAGATTTAATTATTTAATTTATTTACTTTAATAACTAATTTAATTATATTTATAATTATATTTTCTAAATTTAACGTAAAAAATATGATTTAAATATATTTATCATAATTTTATATATAAAAATAATTAATTTTATAAATAAATACTTAATATAATAAAAAAAGTTATATAAACAAAAAGTTCGTTAAGGCTCGCGAGCCGGCTCGAGCTCGATATGTAAAGCTCGGGCTCGGGCTCGGGCTCGGGCTTGTTAAGTCTCTGCTCTTTCGAGCTTTTTACCGATCTGACCCCGATTATTTCATAAGCTGCCTTGATACATATCACCCTAGCTTTCATAATAATATTAATAAATTAAAATCAAAGCTAATCCTGGTTCACTGTAGGTTTATTATTAATACAATTTTTTTTTCCTTCATTCATTCACGGTCAAAAGTATGGATGATCTCAAACTATATTAATTTATGATAAGGACGGTAATCTTATAAACATGACGGTTAAAGTTGAATCCAATGAAGTTTTTAAAGAATTGTAATTTGTGCATGTAGTTATAAAGTGTAACTCTATAATGGAATATGTACTTGCTTACCATACATGTATTCTAGTTGCAATATTTTTTTAATAACCAAACTCGTATCACATACAAATTTATAATAAAGTCTTTTATATATTTGTAAATATATTTTGCAATTTTGGTGATCTCCATAAAGCTAGTGCATAAGTTCAACATAAATAAAGGTAATATATAACAATAACTGTAACACCCCAACCTAGTTAGGGCTGACGTGTTACTTATACGGAGTCAGAGTTAATGCAACAACCTATAATTTATATCCAAACATAATTGAAGTCTTAATTTGTAACATCACTGTACTTCAGGTCGTCCGTACATCCGTACGATTGTACTGTTACGACCTGATATAATAATTATTAATGATAATGAATTATTGGATGCATTATTTGATGATTATCACTGTTATTGGTATACATATTTATAGCATATTATTATACGCGTAAACCATGGGAAGTTTAGTTGTAACCAAACTAAACAGAACCAGAGAGTTTATCGCAGATGAACACACAGAATATTGGATTATTGGTTTGAAAATGGAAAGGAGTTGAGTTGGGTATGGTTTGGTTGCTAAACAGTCAAGGACACATGGTCATGGTTTATCGAAATAGCGGTGGGACGTTGTAGGGGAGGTTGCGATCTACCTCTGCATATGCCCTATACATATGCATATTTCGGTCTATCATGGATGTGTCAGTGATATGGTTTAGCGGGTTTTGGATTGGGATTGATAATATTAAAGTTAATAAAATGATAGAAGTATAATTGGAATTAATTACGCGACGGTGAGGTTACGAACATTATTTAAACGCGAATATTGATTCAGAAATATTAACTTAATAATGTATTCGCGTGGGTGACGATTCACACGAATATAATTATTAAGAATAATATTCTGAAACGATATTCCATAAATCGTAAATCAAATCGAAATACGATACAAGCGTCGGATTCGCAAAGGTAACGATCTTTACGAATACGTACGTGAGTAACGCGTTTCGACGAGATAACTAAATAATATCTAACGATATTAAATTAATAAATGAAAAATAAATTAAAAACGTTTATTAGGAATTACAACCTAAAACAAAATCGAATAAAATCATTTTATCTGAATAAATAAATTACCGTAAATGAAACGAGATCGTTTACCCAACAACTTATTTAAAATCCCTTTTATTATGACAAACTTTATTATGTAAAGGTTTTACGTTTTAAATATATATTCCGATCATAACCGAACAATTATTGAATTTTATCGCGATAAAGACGAGACCGAGCACGCGGGGTGTAATACGCGATATAAGTGAAGATGCTTCCCTTCCTTTCTCATTTCTACCTCTTCACTCTCTCTCTAAAAACACACACAAGCCACATCTCTCTCTACCTTCTCACTAGGATTTCCCACTAGTTTGTCGACCGATTTACAAGATCTTGGTGTCCAGACGACCGCGTGAACGAGGAGAACAAGATTCCACGAAGAGATCCTGCATTTGACCGACGGTTCGAGGTACATCTGAACTTTTCTTTTCGGGTTTTGTGATAGAACTTCATGTGTTCATGATTTTCAACTTTGAAAACGATTCTTGGGTTTTATACCTGTTAATCGAGATTATAGTGACTGGTTGAAGCCATAGATGATCTGCAAGAGCTGAGAACTCGAGGGGGTTTGACGAGGCGGACCTGGTTCGGTGAAGGGTTAGGTCGGCCGAACCTGTTGGGGGTTGGCCGAACCTTTTTGGTTCAAATTGCATGGTCTCAGCCGAACCCAGCCCCACGAACCCTAGCAGGCCAGCCGAACCCTTCTCCCCTCCTTGGCAGCGAACCTTCTCCCTTGTCAAGCTGGCTGTCACGAACCTGGTTCCACCGAACCCTAGGAGCCAACGAACCCTTGTGGGCAGGAACAAGGTGGTCGAACCCTGTAGGGTGGCCGAACCTTATACTTTCAGACGAACCTTTCCTCTCTTGGCCGAACCCTTGGGTCTTGTTAACCGAACCTTCTTATGCGAACCTTCCATGCACCCCGAACCAAGAGGAACGAACCCATGGGACGAACCTTGTATCAACCTTAGCCGAACCATGATGAGGTGCAGCGAACCTATAAGGGCCGAAGCCCTACTCGGCCGAACCGCTTGACCCCACGAACCCTACCTATGGCGAACCATTGTGCGAGCGAACCTCATCCCTTGGCTTAACCCTACGAACCTTGGCTATGATAAACGAACCTATGGGGGAGACTAGCGAAAGGCTCGCTGGTTTGGGGCCTCCTAACCACATTTTCTTAACTACGAATTATGAACATGTACATATAGATATGTATATATACATGGATGTAACCATGCATGCATGAACATGAAGAATTATTTTCTTTTTCTTAATAAATAATTATCATACACATACTTGGAGGTTTGATTTATGGAATACTTTGCATAAATAATCTAAGTATCTTTTCCTAAAATTAAAGTGGATTTCTTTTACAACTTAGATTATGAAATATGTTAATTTAAACATGCATGCATGCAAATCATGAAAAGTATATACATTGTGTTAGGGTTCCCACCTTTAGTATGTGTATAACTTTATACTTTCACTAAGACATTATAAGATTTGTTGATTTAACGAACTAATGTCGTACTAGTTTCTAAAATAAGAATAGGAAGCCCTACGGGTTATCGACATGACTTAAATTACAAATCTAAGTAAGTCATACAAACAAACTTCACTTATAAATTAATATTGATTAATTGTAAGATGTAGATTTGTACATTTTAACTTAGGATAAATAAACTAAGCTAAGTTAATAGTTAGTAACTAAAGGTTAACACTTATGAGTAATTGACTTGGATGAAACACGAATACTTATGAACATGAAACACACTATAATTACAGATTGTTGAGTTGATCTTGAGTTCACTTACGCGAGCGCGCATATTACAGGAACACTGATTCTAAGGATTCAGGTGAGTTCTCATACCCTCCCTTTTAAACTGTTTTGTTTTTAAAACTCGGAGGTGAAACATGTATACCAATTTTAAATATTATTTTGATAACACATGGATGATACATGTTTATCAATATGATATTCACATTATGGGATTATCATTATTTATGGATTATCACTGATTATTATATATCCTTGTAGCATTGTCATCGACTCCGGTCATTAACAATGATTACTTGTATTGCCACTTGCATTATCACAACTCCATGAATCATTGCCTTTGACCTTGGTTAATTGCATTGGTTTTATGTATTGTCACGTGGTTAGCCACCACTCCATGGATCATGTCTTTAACTTATGTTAATTACATAAATTCCATGTATTGTCACATATACTCTTTGGGAATGTTGATGTTTGAGATGTGTTGAATGGTCATGTGGTTGATTATCTATGATTATTGTCACACCCCGAGCCGGCGGGGTAGGATCGAGTTTCCCCGACGGGCGGAAGGTTCCCGGGGCGCGATATCGGGAGTGATAATCAGGAGTGATCAGATTGTTACATTGCACATGATATAAATGAGAAATGCTAATTAAAATAGAATTACAAAGTTAAATTACAGCAGTAACGTTTATAATTTAACCATGTAAATCTATTGTAAAACATCAATAAATGTCTATCTTGTATTTACACAAGATATACAAAATAATTTATATCATGATGTCTTCAAAAGTATGCAGGTCCAAAATACTAGTCTTCTATCTGAAGTCCTAGTCCAAAAGAAATGACTTCCTAATTGACCTGTTCGTCACCTGAGAAGTCATGCCAAAATAAAGGTCAACACATGGTTGGTGAGTTCATATAGTTTAGTAGTTGAAAATGATTTGAAAATGATTTGATAATGATTTGAAAACCTCCTTTGGTAAAGACCTTAACCTCATTAGCTTCACATGTAATATCCAAATCGGTATGCTTATATATAGGGCATATGTAGGGTCGAACTTACCGCCCGCCCAGCCACCGTCCCACCACATACTAATCTGTATATGACACTGTTGTTAATGATAATTAAGCATTTTTACCCTTAACTCAATCCCATAAGTTCTCCTGTTTGTTGTCCCTGTCATTACAATTATTTGAAATCTATGTTGATTTCACAAGTTCATCACACAATATGATCAACCACACAATTGTATAACAGTTATAAATGCTTAATTAAACAAGTAAATAAACATTTAATAAAATCTAAGTCCTTATGATTGGGGCCTTTGGTCATACTCGAGTAGACTAGTCTGTCAATCTAGGTACTTAGTAGTTAGGGAATCTGTAAATATCCTCAAACATACGACCTACAATCAAACGGTCTAGCTAGGACTTCTTGAAATGTAGGGTTTTTGTTTCGTCTGTTTTGGCATATGTTATCTCTGATATTTCCCAGGTTTTCCCTTGAAAATGATCTATTGATTCGTCTGATTTTGTTACAAGATGTACTTAAATTGTTGATCATAGAATACTAAATTCATGGATCAATCGTACACTTGATTCATTGTTCCACAAACACTTGGTTTGTATAACATTGAATATAGTCTTTGCAAAGATTTGTTCGTCTGATTCGTTGAATTCCCACACTTGTTTTGTCAAAATGTTTCATATGATCCTTTGAACTCACCCACTTGATTTGTCAAAATGTTTCACTTGATTCACTGAAATCACTCTTTTGATTCGTCAAAATGTTTTGTTGGATTCACTGAATTCACACACTTGATTTGTTAAAAATGTTTCCTTTGACTCTTTTGAAATGTTTTGTTTTATTTGAAAGGTTTAGTTATATCGATTATTCACTTAATTGATAAGGAATAACTTCGTAAAACCTGCATAAAATCTTCCTAGACATAATCTAGGATAACATTTATATATATAAAACATATAAGTTTAAAAGCACTTAAGTAAACAATTTAAATAAACAATTTACGCATGCTTCTCAGCCCCGCGTTTTAAAACAAAAATGTTAGAAAAGGGGCAATGAACTCACCTGTGTTGCTATGTCAATGATCAAATACAAAATGCGCGCTCTTGTTGTAAGCTAAGTTTCTTCAGTTCCTGAGTTATTTTATAAGAATTCGAATGTAATAAGTACGCATAGTAGTCGTTGTGCCTAAGGTTTGATCTTGTTGTGTGTGTGCAACTAAGTGTCTTAGTGCTAAGTGTATCTAAGATCTAACCTATCTTAACTACCCTTTTTATGATCCCAAATCCCATGGTTAGTTATAAAACATTACTCTTATATTTTAGAAAATTTCGGCAGAGTTTCCTTTGTTTTTAAAATAATTCCAGACAATTAAACTGTCAATTTTATAACAAGTTCCCAACTCAATTAATTCAAAACATTCAACATTTTATAGCTAAATAAATTTAAAAGAAACCAATGACCATTATAGATTATATTTCAAATTACAACTTTCTAGAAAAGTATTGAATTAAGTTTTTAATCAATTCATAATATTTTCATTTTATGTAAACATCTTTCATTCAATAATACTGTTTTTAACTTATGATGGGCCTTAATTAGTCTATCAATCCCACTTTAGCCCATCACTTGTTGTTTACAATAGCATTGTTGCTCCTAGGTCCGTATTAATTCAATTTAACATCCTTTAGGTTCGATATCCCATACAGGGCAGCGAACCCTTTGCCATTTTTTCACTATAGTTCGGCTCTAATGGAACTAGACGAACCCATAGGGTTCGGTCCACCATGAGTTCGTGGGTTGTGATACTAGGCTCGCCGAACATGTAAGGGTTCGTTTAATTAAAAGGTGCAGGGTTCGTTGCATTGCGTAGGGTTCGGCCATGCAGCCAGTTGGTTCGCGACTGCTGAACTATGGTGCGGCTCAGGTTTCACAGGTTCGCTGTATACCACAGGGTTCGTTGCTCAGGCCCTCAGGGTTCGTTGCATGTGTCTTAGGGTTCGGCTGGCAGGTGGGAACAGTTTCGTGGTCAGATAGCAGGGTTCGGTGTCCAGAAAGTTGCAGGGTTCGTGGCAGTACCATGCAGGGTTCGTTGCAGGTGCGATCAAGGGTTCGTTGGGGTGATGGTTCGGCTAGTGAGGAAAAGAGGGTTCGGTCACCCTAAACGCACCTGTATCAGCTCCAAACCTCGCGAACCTGCAAAACAATTTCCTATTTCGACCCTATCCTGTTATAATTTAGTTTCTAAAGTGCATAGGTTAATCGTATGTATTCATCTATGCGTTTTACGAGTGCATAGGCCGATTACAAGCATCCATAATAAGGGGTTCGTATTAAACCCTAAAAAAAACCAAATCTAATCTAGTTAGTTACCTTAAATCTCGTGGATGAAATCTTGAAATGCTTGTACTTCCGTGATCTACAAGTTGAAAGGATCGTAATGGCACAAAGATGACCTTAATCCGACTTGGAGCTAGCAAGATCTTCTAGAGAGAAGTTGGAGAAACCCTTTTTAGAGAGAGAGGGTGAAAAACGAATTATGAGAGAGAGGATGGGATTGATGATGGTTGGTGGTGCATTTACTCACCATATTAATGGTTTCATTTACCCGGTCTATCGATCTCGTTTGGTTTCGCGTAAAATACTAGTTTCGCGTAGTTTTCGCTACGGACGACGCGATTTTATAATATAGAATTTATTTAATTATTCCAGGTTGTGATTCCTAATAAATTAACTAATATCTTCTTATTTAGTACAAAATTTAAAACAAAATTAACTGTTTAAATCGAAATGTACGGTCGTCGCGCGTATTCGTTCGAATCGTCACCCGTACGAACACGACGATAACTATACTTTTCAATCTTGTTTTCTAATTAAAGAATATCACTCAGAACGTTAAACTTTCAGATTTATTCGTACAGATCGTCACCTATACGAATAACCCGTAAATTTAGCATTCACATAGCAATATTCGTGTGTTTTGTTCTGTAAAGTCTCACATACGTTTATACATAATATATCTTAAGCAAATAATCACATGATGGTTCTGTATTGCCAGACAATTGTCTGACTCAAGAACCATTGTTCTGAACTGTGTTTCTGTTAAATGTTTCTGAAACTGTTCTATGACAACTCACTATGATAATGATAATTGATATGAATATGAAAAGTACTGCAATGTATATGATCCGTACCTGTTTTACCGTTCATGTACTGTAGAGATCACTGTTCCGATGACGGTTCCGGCACTGATGTTACAGTCTCCCCTTGTTAGAGAAATTTCGTCCCGAAATTTAAGAGTTGTTATCAGGTACAGCTTCCTCTTCAAACAGTTGGGGATACTTTAACTTCATGTGATCTTCGCGTTCCCAAGTGAACTCGGGTCCACGTCTTGAATTCCATCGAACCTTTACAATCGGAATACGGCTTCGTCTTAGTTGTTTAACTTTACGATCCAAAATCTCTAAAGGTTCTTCAATGAAATGCAACTGTTCATCCACTTGAATTTCTTCAATCGGAATGACAAGACTCTCGTCAGCAAGGCATTTCTTTAGATTTGAGACGTGAAACACGTCATGCACACCACTGAGTTCATCTGGTAATCTCAGTCGATAAGCTACAGGACCTATACGTTCGATGATTTCGAACGGTCCCACATATCGTGGTGCTAATTTGCCTTTCTTTCCAAAGCGTACCACGCCTTTCCATGGGGATACCTTTAACATTACACGATCTCCCACTTGGAATTCCAACGGCTTACGCCGTTTGTCGGCGTAGCTCTTTTGTCTGCTCCTTGTTGCTTGTAGTCTTCTTTGAATCTGAGCTATCTTGTCAGTGGTTTCTTGAATTAATTCTGGCCCCGTTATTCGGTTGTCTCCAATTTCAGTCCAACAGATCGGTGATCGACATTTCCGGCCATAAAGAGCCTCGAATGGTGCACATCCGATACTGCTGTGATAACTGTTATTGTAGGAGAACTCAATCAGTGGTAAATGGGAGTCCCAATTCCCACCGAAATCCAATACACAGGTTCTTAACATATCCTCTAGGGTTTGGATAGTACGTTCGCTTTGACCATCCGTTTGCGGGTGGTAAGCTGTACTCAGATTCAACTGTGTCCCTAGAGATTTCTGTAATGATTGCCAGAACCTTGAAGTAAATCTGCTGTCTCTATCAGAAATAATAGACAATGGCACACCGTGGCGTACCACTATCTCATTGATGTATAATCTTGCCAGTTTATCCATGGTGAAGTTCTCACGTATGGGCAAGAAATGAGCAGATTTGGTTAAACGATCAATGATCACCCATATTGTATCATGACCGCTGGAAGTGCGGGGTAGCTTGGTAATGAAATCCATAGCTATTTGTTCCCACTTCCAGAGCGGAATCTCAGGCTGTTCCAGTAGACCAGACGGTCTCTGGTGTTCCGCCTTTACTTTCGCACACGTAAGACACTGTCCGACATACTCGGCTATGTCTTTCTTCATTCCCGGCCACCAATAAAATCCACGCAAGTCTTGGTACATCTTATCAGCGCCTGGATGAACAGAGTATTTAGTCTTGTGTGCTTCATCGAGGATAAGTTTCCTCAATTCATCTACCGCAGGGATCCATATACGTTCCTTGTAGTAGATCATACCATCAGGCTTCGTATCAAACTGTTTCTCTGCTCCGCAATCAAGTTCCCTCTTCAGATTACCTCGGTCAAGTGCTTCTTGTTGTGTTTGAATTATCTTGTCACTTAAACTGGTCTGCACGGTTATCCCCATTGCTCTAACACGTAGGGGTTTGACCCGTTCCTTCCGGCTCAAGGCGTCAGCTACAACGTTCGCCTTTCCCGGATGGTACTTGATCACACAATCGTAGTCATTCAGAAGTTCAACCCAACGACGTTGTCGCATGTTGAGCTCCTTCTGATCAAAGATGTGTTGCAGACTTTTGTGATCAGTGAATATGGTACACTTGGTGCCATATAAGTAATGTCTCCAAATCTTCAGTGCGAAGATTACAGCTCCCAGTTCAAGATCATGAGTAGTGTAATTCTTCTCATGAATCTTTAACTGTCTTGACGCATAGGCTATGACTTTGTCCCGTTGCATTAACACACAACCAAGTCCCTGATGGGAAGCATCACAGTATACAACAAAGTCATCACAGCCCTCTGGGAGAGATAAGATTGGAGCATCACACAATTTCTGTTTTAATGTCTGAAAAGCATTTTCTTGTTTCTGCTCCCAGACAAACGGTTCACTCTTCTGGGTTAGTTTAGTGAGAGGCAAAGCTATCTTAGAAAAGTTTGAGATAAACCTTCTGTAATAACCTGCCAACCCCAGAAAAGACCGTATCTCCGTCGGTGTCTTCGGAGCGTCCCAATTCTTTATCGCCTCGATCTTGGCGGGATCAACGTGAATTCCCTCGCTGTTGACAACATGTCCCAGAAATTGAACTTCTCTTAGCCAAAATTCACATTTGGAGAATTTGGCATAGAGTTTCTCTTCTTTCAACAGCTCCAAGATCTTTCTAAGGTGTTGCTCATGTTCTGTTTTGGTCTTGGAATAAATCAGTATGTCATCAATGAAAACAATGACAAACTGATCCAAGTACGGCTTGCACACTCGGTTCATGAGGTCCATGAAAACCGCTGGTGCATTTGTCAATCCGAAGGGCATCACCATAAATTCGTAATGCCCGTATCTGGTTCGGAAAGCCGTCTTCGGTATGTCTTCATCTTGAACTCTCAACTGATGATATCCAGACCGCAAGTCAATCTTAGAGAAGTATTGAGCTCCTTGCAGTTGGTCAAACAAATCATCAATCCTCGGTAATGGATACCGATTCTTGATGGTTAGTTTGTTCAGTTCACGGTAATCTATACACATTCTGAATGATCCGTCTTTCTTCTTCACGAACAAGACCGGAGCTCCCCAAGGTGAGTAGCTCGGTCTGATGAAACCCTTGTCAAGTAGCTCCTGTAACTGATTAGACAATTCCTGCATCTCTGAAGGTGCTAACCTGTAAGGAGATTTAGCAACAGGAGTTGCTCCAGGAATTAAGTCAATACGAAATTCTACTGGTCGCGCAGGTGGCAAACCAGGTAGGTCTTCGGGAAATACTTCGGGATACTCTTTCACTACTGGTACATCTTGAATCTTCTTCTTGTCTTTCTCTTTTTCCAACACATGAGCCAGGAACGCTATGCACCGCTTCTGTAGACACTTACGCGCCTTTATGCAAGAAATGATTTTGACACTTCGCTTTGCTTGATCCCCTTTAACTTCCAATACACGATCACTCGGCAATGGAATTCGAAGCAGCTTCTTAGAACAGATGACTTCCACTCGGTTAGATGAGAGCCAATCCATTCCAACAATGATGTCAAAACTACCCAGCTCCATCGGTATCAAATCGATGGTAAATGTAAAATCATTTAGTGTCAATGGGCAGTTCCTATAAACTGTACTAACTGTGATCTGTTTCCCGTTAGCTACTTCTATAATGTAAGGGGAGTCTAACTGTTCCTCTATGGACTCTAGTTGACATGCAAAATCGGTAGAGATAAAACTCTGATCCGCACCAGTATCAAATAAGACAGATGCATAAAAGTCATGTAAGAGAAACGTACCAGTGACCACATTTGGGTCCTGGCGTGCAGCTGGTGCTCCGATAGCAAAGGCTCGTCCACGGGGTGCTTGAACTGCTGGTTGAGCCTTCTTTGGGCAGTTCTTCACAAAGTGGCCTTGTTCGCCACAGTTATAGCATCCACCATTGTTATGATTTGCTGGTGGAGGAAGAGCCAAAGCAGCATTGTTGACTGCTTGGTTAGGTGTCATCCTACAGTATTGGACCCAATGGCCCTTTCTTCCACATCCTGTGCAATGTTTACACGGAGCGTCAGCAGGGTGATGATACTGACACTTGGCACACAAAGGAAACGTGCCAGTGTAAGGCTTGCGGTTGGGGTTTTGTGGTGCTGCTGTTACTTGTTGGAGAGGTGTGGCCACCGTGTAGTTCTTAATGGTCTTCTGTTTCTTCTTTGGATGGTGGTGGGGTTTCTTGGAAGACTCAGCCTTGTTCTTGCTGGGTTCAGCCTCTTTCTTTAAAACTCCAGAGGCTACCATGAGGTCAGTGAGTTTCCCAGACAGTCTCACTGCAGATTCAACAGTAGTAGGGTTGGCTGAAACAACCATGCCCTGAATGCAGGCGGGAAGTCCACCCACATATCGGTCTATCCTTTTCTCCAAAGTTGGTACCATGTCAGGTACCAAAGCAACCAACTCATGGTAACGAGTGGTATACCCCATGTGATCAGCTCCCTTCATCACATGGTTGGATAGTTCAACCTCCAATTTCTGCAGCTCGTTCTTGGGACAGAACTCTGTTCGCAGCAGTGTCTTGAAATCTTCCCATGGCATGGCCATGGCTTCTTCTCTTCCTCGGGCATTAATCTGACCGTTCCACCAGGTCAGAGCCCGTTTGTTGAATGTTCCCGCTGAGTAACGGACCTTGTGGTGTTCGGGGCAGCTGCAAAGATCCAATGTTGCCTCAATCTTCTCAATCCATTGGATTAATCCAACGGCGCCTTCAGACCCACTGAAACTGGGTGGCTTACATCCTACGAAGGACTTGTAGGAGTAGTGAGATGAATCTCCAGTGTTTCCACTGGCTTCCCCGGATGTGTTGCCAGTATTGAGGATCTCATTACGAAGACGAAGGAACATCTCCGGTATAGCTTCTTTCATCTGATTCGTCATCTGGCTACTCAGTAACGTCACCAGAGCGATAGTAGCAGGATCCATGGTCGGTACCGTGCTCGAACCAGATGCTTGAGTAATCAATGGAGGAGGGGGAGGAGGAGGTGGAGGAGGTGGTGGTGGAGAGTCATTCGGAGACGGTGTGGAGGAGTGTGGAGCCAAGTCTTGAGGTGGTAGCTGTATCAAAGGAGGTTGTCTTCGTGGAGGCATTCTGATCATAACCAATAAGGTCACCGGTTAGTGCAATGATCGAATACAGAAGACAATATGCAAATAAGTCTTAAGTCCTATGTCCTCTATATGCAGGGTCCCTAGGTTATAGTCTAGGCCAAACCATTTAAATAAGTGACCTATATTTCTCTATAACCATGGCTCTGATACCAATCTGTCACACCCCGAGCCGGCGGGGTAGGATCGAGTTTCCCCGACGGGCGGAAGGTTCCCGGGGCGCGATATCGGGAGTGATAATCAGGAGTGATCAGATTGTTACATTGCACATGATATAAATGAGAAATGCTAATTAAAATAGAATTACAAAGTTAAATTACAGCAGTAACGTTTATAATTTAACCATGTAAATCTATTGTAAAACATCAATAAATGTCTATCTTGTATTTACACAAGATATACAAAATAATTTATATCATGATGTCTTCAAAAGTATGCAGGTCCAAAATACTAGTCTTCTATCTGAAGTCCTAGTCCAAAAGAAATGACTTCCTAATTGACCTGTTCGTCACCTGAGAAGTCATGCCAAAATAAAGGTCAACACATGGTTGGTGAGTTCATATAGTTTAGTAGTTGAAAATGATTTGAAAATGATTTGATAATGATTTGAAAACCTCCTTTGGTAAAGACCTTAACCTCATTAGCTTCACATGTAATATCCAAATCGGTATGCTTATATATAGGGCATATGTAGGGTCGAACTTACCGCCCGCCCAGCCACCGTCCCACCACATACTAATCTGTATATGACACTGTTGTTAATGATAATTAAGCATTTTTACCCTTAACTCAATCCCATAAGTTCTCCTGTTTGTTGTCCCTGTCATTACAATTATTTGAAATCTATGTTGATTTCACAAGTTCATCACACAATATGATCAACCACACAATTGTATAACAGTTATAAATGCTTAATTAAACAAGTAAATAAACATTTAATAAAATCTAAGTCCTTATGATTGGGGCCTTTGGTCATACTCGAGTAGACTAGTCTGTCAATCTAGGTACTTAGTAGTTAGGGAATCTGTAAATATCCTCAAACATACGACCTACAATCAAACGGTCTAGCTAGGACTTCTTGAAATGTAGGGTTTTTGTTTCGTCTGTTTTGGCATATGTTATCTCTGATATTTCCCAGGTTTTCCCTTGAAAATGATCTATTGATTCGTCTGATTTTGTTACAAGATGTACTTAAATTGTTGATCATAGAATACTAAATTCATGGATCAATCGTACACTTGATTCATTGTTCCACAAACACTTGGTTTGTATAACATTGAATATAGTCTTTGCAAAGATTTGTTCGTCTGATTCGTTGAATTCCCACACTTGTTTTGTCAAAATGTTTCATATGATCCTTTGAACTCACCCACTTGATTTGTCAAAATGTTTCACTTGATTCACTGAAATCACTCTTTTGATTCGTCAAAATGTTTTGTTGGATTCACTGAATTCACACACTTGATTTGTTAAAAATGTTTCCTTTGACTCTTTTGAAATGTTTTGTTTTATTTGAAAGGTTTAGTTATATCGATTATTCACTTAATTGATAAGGAATAACTTCGTAAAACCTGCATAAAATCTTCCTAGACATAATCTAGGATAACATTTATATATATAAAACATATAAGTTTAAAAGCACTTAAGTAAACAATTTAAATAAACAATTTACGCATGCTTCTCAGCCCCGCGTTTTAAAACAAAAATGTTAGAAAAGGGGCAATGAACTCACCTGTGTTGCTATGTCAATGATCAAATACAAAATGCGCGCTCTTGTTGTAAGCTAAGTTTCTTCAGTTCCTGAGTTATTTTATAAGAATTCGAATGTAATAAGTACGCATAGTAGTCGTTGTGCCTAAGGTTTGATCTTGTTGTGTGTGTGCAACTAAGTGTCTTAGTGCTAAGTGTATCTAAGATCTAACCTATCTTAACTACCCTTTTTATGATCCCAAATCCCATGGTTAGTTATAAAACATTACTCTTATATTTTAGAAAATTTCGGCAGAGTTTCCTTTGTTTTTAAAATAATTCCAGACAATTAAACTGTCAATTTTATAACAAGTTCCCAACTCAATTAATTCAAAACATTCAACATTTTATAGCTAAATAAATTTAAAAGAAACCAATGACCATTATAGATTATATTTCAAATTACAACTTTCTAGAAAAGTATTGAATTAAGTTTTTAATCAATTCATAATATTTTCATTTTATGTAAACATCTTTCATTCAATAATACTGTTTTTAACTTATGATGGGCCTTAATTAGTCTATCAAGCCCACTTTAGCCCATCACTTGTTGTTTACAATAGCATTGTTGCTCCTAGGTCCGTATTAATTCAATTTAACATCCTTTAGGTTCGATATCCCATACAGGGCAGCGAACCCTTTGCCATTTTTTCACTATAGTTCGGCTCTAATGGAACTAGACGAACCCATAGGGTTCGGTCCACCATGAGTTCGTGGGTTGTGATACTAGGCTCGCCGAACATGTAAGGGTTCGTTTAATTAAAAGGTGCAGGGTTCGTTGCATTGCGTAGGGTTCGGCCATGCAGCCAGTTGGTTCGCGACTGCTGAACTATGGTGCGGCTCAGGTTTCACAGGTTCGCTGTATACCACAGGGTTCGTTGCTCAGGCCCTCAGGGTTCGTTGCATGTGTCTTAGGGTTCGGCTGGCAGGTGGGAACAGGTTCGTGGTCAGATAGCAGGGTTCGGTGTCCAGAAAGTTGCAGGGTTCGTGGCAGTACCATGCAGGGTTCGTTGCAGGTGCGATCAAGGGTTCGTTGGGGTGATGGTTCGGCTAGTGAGGAAAAGAGGGTTCGGTCACCCTAAACGCACCTGTATCAGCTCCAAACCTCGCGAACCTGCAAAACAATTTCCTATTTCGACCCTATCCTGTTATAATTTAGTTTCTAAAGTGCATAGGTTAATCGTATGTATTCATCTATGCGTTTTACGAGTGCATAGGCCGATTACAAGCATCCATAATAAGGGGTTCGTATTAAACCCTAAAAAAAACCAAATCTAATCTAGTTAGTTACCTTAAATCTCGTGGATGAAATCTTGAAATGCTTGTACTTCCGTGATCTACAAGTTGAAAGGATCGTAATGGCACAAAGATGACCTTAATCCGACTTGGAGCTAGCAAGATCTTCTAGAGAGAAGTTGGAGAAACCCTTTTTAGAGAGAGAGGGTGAAAAACGAATTATGAGAGAGAGGATGGGATTGATGATGGTTGGTGGTGCATTTACTCACCATATTAATGGTTTCATTTACCCGGTCTATCGATCTCGTTTGGTTTCGCGTAAAATACTAGTTTCGCGTAGTTTTCGCTACGGACGACGCGATTTTATAATATAGAATTTATTTAATTATTCCAGGTTGTGATTCCTAATAAATTAACTAATATCTTCTTATTTAGTACAAAATTTAAAACAAAATTAACTGTTTAAATCGAAATGTACGGTCGTCGCGCGTATTCGTTCGAATCGTCACCCGTACGAACACGACGATAACTATACTTTTCAATCTTGTTTTCTAATTAAAGAATATCACTCAGAACGTTAAACTTTCAGATTTATTCGTACAGATCGTCACCTATACGAATAACCCGTAAATTTAGCATTCACATAGCAATATTCGTGTGTTTTGTTCTATAAAGTCTCACATACGTTTATACATAATATATCTTAAGCAAATAATCACATGATGGTTCTGTATTGCCAGACAATTGTCTGACTCAAGAACCATTGTTCTGAACTGTGTTTCTGTTAAATGTTTCTGAAACTGTTCTATGACAACTCACTATGATAATGATAATTGATATGAATATGAAAAGTACTGCAATGTATATGATCCGTACCTGTTTTACCGTTCATGTACTGTAGAGATCACTGTTCCGATGACGGTTCCGGCACTGATGTTACAATTATCTATGACTGTCTATGATTATATGAGATATGTGATAATGTGTTTGTGTTTTGTGTGTTTGGGTTATGGAATGGACTATCTCACAGGTACTCATGTGGATTTTCTCAGAAAAACCATAAACTTTTATACTCATTTCATAAAACATTTTTAAACATAAAAATTTATGATTACTCACCAACTACTTCGTAGTTGACACTTGATTTTCTTACATGTTTCAGGTGATGAAGCTAAGTAGGTTGAGGAAGATGAACTCACACTTTTGGACATCATCATATAGGATCTTGGACTTAGCAAATTAACTAAAATTCTGGCGATTTGAATTTAGTTAGATAGCTAATTCTCTTTTGTAATTGATGTAACTAATTCATGATAGACATGATTTTTGTGTATTTAATTTGGTTGATTGAATGATATGTGATGATTTAATTTAGATGCCCACGAGCTTTTGAACAATCTACACATCCCTCGTGGCATCCCGACGTTTCCGCCATCGGTCGGGGTGTTACATAATTAATCAAACTAAACATAAATAAATTGATAAGTTCTTGATTTTCTATAAACGCTATCTCCTCAGTTCCCCGCCCAGTTTCCTTGATTACCTATACAAAACATACGAACACCACAAAAACAGATTCGGCTGAGCCAAAGAATGCTCAGTAACAGATAAACAATAGTAATTAAAAGAGGCTCAGAAGGTGATGAAGATAATCAACAATATGGTCAGAAACAGAAATCAAAACCAGAGCAATAGCAGAAACATAACAGTAAACAGTGGTCTGACTTGAATAAAATATAGCATTCTAGAAACAACAATATGGGTTATAATGTAAGTCAGAAATAGTAGGAAATCCCAAAATATACCACGAGCCGACTGTACATAAAAAAATGTAAGGTTCATGGGTAGTTACTCCCGCTTACCAGACACATGAGATAGTTAGTGTTGGCATACACGTCACTATCCCCCAGAAATCAGAAAATACAGTTAAAAATTATCCTAGGACCAGTCCATACGCCTCTTCAGAATTCAGTAGGTGCACAAGTGTACTATCAGATTACTAAGTAGAGACGTCGTGAACTCAACTAACTGCCACGGGTGGTTCCACATCATGGTTGCCGCCATGAAGGGCTTGTAGTCATCCTTATAGGTAGGGGCATGCTCGGGTAATAGATCAGAAGTTCGGTAGGTTCAGTAGGGTAGTTAAACTACCAAGTAATGTCATAATCAGATTATGCAATAATGAGTACAACATAATCTAGATCTATTGCATGATAAACGAAGCAGGGAAACACGATATCATATCGTGGCAATAACAAATCAAAATACTATATATAAACAGAAATCAAACGGTTACAGAAACAGAAATATATGATTTAATTAAACAAAATCTGTACAAAACGGTAGGCAAAGCAGAAATATACTATAAGTGATGAAAAGAAAATCCGTAACTGGCCTTAGCCACTAATCAGACAAACAATCAAGTAATTCAAATCTGACGGTTCAAAAATATGTGTTTTGTTTAATTTCACGTTAGTTTAAACGAATTACGATTCGTATACGAAATCGGTTAATTTCGACGGTCTATACTTTTTAACGTTAATTCGGCATAATCGGTTTATTTACCAAATCGTTTATTAATGGTTGTAAATAATCATTAATTTCACAAATATTTTTAGTCTTACATCAGAAATGTTACTATTTAAGATTTTTAACATAGCACAATTAAATAGTTGTTTTTGTCAGTATTGGAACTTGTAACCTCTTTGATCAGATTTCTAAAAACTTAACGAGTAAAGCTTAATTCACAATTGTTTATTTGATCGTTTTTACTTCTGTTATTTCTAAACTAGTTCTTGAATGTTCGTTTGGTGCTTAGCTTAAACCGATTCGTCGTCTTCTTCACCAAAACTAGACAGAAAGTTTCAAACTATATATATATTGGCAACTTCTTTCATCATGCTAGATGTGTGTGTATACACACACATATATTCCAATCTCCCAATCGTGATTTTCATTTGCATTTCCAATTTGGTTGATATGATTTAAACAAAGTTTTTATTTTGAAAACTTGATTTGAATAAAAATTAACATCGATCTAAATCTGAGAGTTGTCAAGATTGGCGATGAACTGAGCATCAACTTAACGAAATGTACTAGATTAAATTTATCAAGAACTTACCTTAAGCATAACACGAGAACGATCAATAACCGAGATGAAACCGTATTCACAATCTAATAATAGTCCACTCCTGTTGTGTTCGATGATGAAGTGCTCGGCGACGGTGGTGGTTGGGGTCAGTGGCCTCCGGCGGTGGTTTTAAAAATGATGATGTGGTATGAAGATCCTCGAATCAAAATGGTGGTGCATCGGTTGTTGAAGAAGGTGGCGTGAAGGTAGTGATAAAAGTTGTGGCTACATAATACAATGGTGGTTGATATTAAGGTTCATACTCTTTGTTCGCCCACATAAATGAAAACGGAAAGAAGCAATTGATCGGTTGTGTTCAATCTAATAGCAATTGATTGAGATCAATTATATGCTCATTTATTTAAGTTGTTGTCGGTTACCACTAAACCGATGGCATGAATATACGAGTAAAGATACCCTATTTTCAAGGCTGCGATGTGGTTCTCGTACAAATATGTTTCCAAGTTAGTTTTTAATTGGTCGGCACGACAACTTTAGTCGTGAAACAACTGATATTCAAATAGTATCTTTCCCGAAGATATTAGGATAACCAATTGTAATGTTTGTTCAAGTTCATTTGACAATAATCGAGTCAAATGATATAAACTTAATTAGTAGTTGGATGCTATTAAATTAAGTAGTTCGGTTATCCAAATAATTAGAATGTTCGGTAGTTAATTTGTTGTTAATTCATTGAAACTTTTAATTAAATTTGTAGAACCATTTTTAATTCATATTTATCTTTTAATCTCACTTATTAAGTTTTAATTTATTGATATTTATTTATTTTTTTACATTATTATTTGAGTATTTAAATTGCATATTTATATATTTATTTACATATTTTATTTATTTATTTAATTTAATGTTGTATTTTTACAAGTGTTGTAATAACCATCGCTTAGAAAAGAGTATTAGCAAATAGCAACCCTGTCAGTATATATGATTTCTATCATCTATCATTCGTATGTGTTGGTGTTAGAACCGAGTTCCTAAAGTGTTGTTTGGTTGAGAGGAACTCACTAGAAAGTGTTGTTAATCATTTGGAGTTAATTTCTCTGGGCAGATCTGGTGGATTGCTAATCATTTGGAATCCTTCCTATTTTAAAAAGAAAGATACCTACGCAGATGATAATTTAATCTTAATCAGCGGGAGGGTGGCATGGGTTGATGATAACCTCAATATTATGAATGTGTATGCTCCACAAGATCTGAAGGCCAGACAAGAGCTTTGGGAGGAAATTTTAAGGCGTAAGGCCATCAAAGAGGGCATTTGGATTATACAAGGTGATTTCAATTATGTCAGATGGCCGGCCGAACACCTCAATTCTGAATATAACTTCCAAAGTGCAAATAATTTTAATCAATTCATAAATGAAGCTCAGTTAATGGAATACAATATGGGAGGATCGAAGTTCACTTATATGGTGGGGCTCGGGGAGAAATATAGTAAATTAGACCGGTTCCTAATATGCGATAAGTTTGTGTCTAAATGTCTAAATGCGTGTGCATCCGTGCTTCCTATAAAATACCCGAATCATAATCCAATAATCCTCATTACATCTAGTGTGGATTTTGGACCACCACCTTTCAAGTTTTTCAAACTCATGGTTAAAATTCATGGGCATGGAGGAGGTTGTCTTGAAGGCTTATAAATCGGTGGTTACTTTTGGTAGACCAGATTCAATTTTAGCAACAAAATTAAGAGCTGTTAAGGGAGCTTTAAAGGTATGAGTTGCAAAACAAAGGGCTTTGAATGATGAAGATTTATCAAGACAAATTGATTTGGTTCTTCAATTTGAAGAAAAAGCTGAACAAAATGTATTAACAGAATCTGAAAAAAACCAATGGGCTGAAGCAAGGAAAGAAATGGAAATGCTAGAATTACTCAAAGTACAGGATACCAAACAAAAAGCAAGGATTAAATGTGCAATAGAAGGGGACGAAAATTCAGCTTTTTTCCACAGATTACTGAAAGCAAGACACAAGAATAATAGGATTAATGGGCTAACCATTAATGGAGAGTGGTGCGACATCCCTGAAAAAATAAAGGAAGAAGCTTGGTGTTTTTTCAACAATAAGTACAGGAATAATTGCAGTAGCAGGCCAACTTTCAATTGTCCAATTGTCAGATTTATTTCAGCTGGGGAAGCAAATAAGTTGGTGGAACCATTCACAATGGAGGAAGTCAAGGCTGCAGTTTGGGAATGTGGAAGTAACAAAGCACCTGGGCCGGATGGGTTTAACTTTACGTTTATTAAAATGTTTTGGGGTCTTTTAAGTAATGATATCATGAACATCATGACTTCGTTTTATTGGGATGGCAATATTTCAAATGAATGTGGATCATCTTTCATTACACTTGTTCCCAAAGTGGACAACCCAACTTCATTACATGAGTATAGACCAATTAGTCTAATTGGATGCATAAGCAAAATAATCTCAAAGGTCCTTGCTTGCCGGATAAAAAAGATTATGGGCTCTCTAATTTCCGAAACTCAGACGACATTCTTGTCAAACCGTAATATAGTTGATGGAGTTCTAATTATAAATGAAATATTGGCTTGGCTTAAGAAAGGAAAAAAAAAAGAAGAAACCTTTTTCTTCAAGATTGACTTCAATAAAGCATTTGATACTATTTCATGGGATTTCCTTGACTCTATGTTGGATCAGATGCATTTTCCTCAAAAATGGAGACAATGGGTACAAGGCATTTTACGATCAACAAGAGCTTCGGTTCAATTAAATGGGTCCCCAACTAAAGAATTTCAGTGTCAACGAGGTTTGAGGCAAGGGGATCCTCTATCTCCTTTTCTATTTATTCTAATGATGGAAACCTTTAGTTGTATGATGAACAAGGCATGCAATACAGGAGTATTCAAAGGTTTAAATCTACCTAATAATGGGCCTACTTTATCGCATCTATTGTTTGCAGATTATGCAATTATAATAGGGGAGTGGACATGTACAAATGTTGCAAATCTCAGAAGATTAATGAGAAGTTTTTACATGGTGTCGGGGCTAAAAATTAATTGCAAGAAGAGTAACTAATATGGTATAAATGTGAGAGATGAAGTAACTAGTAAAGCGGCCGAAGCCTTACATTGTCAAGTGGGAGCTTTTCCATTCTCTTACTTAGGCCTCTTAGTTGGGGCAAATATGAATTTGGTAAAGAATTGAAGACCAGTAATAGAAACTTTTGAAAGACGGTTATCACTTTGGAAAGCGAAATACCTCTCCTTTGGAGGTCGTATTACTCTTATTAAGGCAGTTTTAAAAAGTCTTCCCATTTATTTTTTCTCTTTATACAAGGCTCCTGTAGCTGTGATAGAAAGACTTGGAAGAATTAGAAGAAACGTTTTCTGGGGTGGTTCGGAGGAGCGAAGGAAAATACACTGGATCGGGTGGGAGAAAATCATGTCTAACAAAGAAGATGGAGGATTGGGCATCAGTTCCCTAAGAGATGTAAAATTAAGTTTGCTTGCAAAATGGTGGTGGATGTATAAATCTAATCCTGAAAGCTTATGGTGCAAGGTAATAAATGGCATACATAAAGCAATTAGAGTTGGTGATGTTGTCCCATGCAAACATACTTTTACTGGAGTGTGGAAAAATATAACAAAGATTGATGTTCATTTTCAAAGGTAAAGGAGATCGTGACCAAAGAATGGGATATTGTAAGGCTGCTTTGGGGATGGATACGTGAAACAGCAACCGAACAAGAGAAGGATGAGCTGGCTGAGTGCAATCAACTATTATCACGATTGACCGTAAGCGAAGAACCAGATACATGGAGATGGTTTGGCTCAAAGGATGGCGTTTTCTCGGTCAAAGAATTAAAAAACAAGATAGGTATGGTAAGGCAAAAGGTATCAGCCAACTCCATGCATTGGTGCAAATGGGTTCCATTGATAGCAAACGTGTTGGCTTGGCAAGCAGAGCTAGGAAGACTTCCCACTTTAGACGGTTCGGTCCGAAGAAGGGTGCATGTTAGCTCACCTTTATGTCCTATTTGCTGTGAGGTTGAGGAATCTTCATACCACTTATTAACATCATGCTATTTGGCTCATGCCACATGGCAATTTGTTTCTCAATGGTGCAAAATTCTAGGGATCTATGCGTTTGAAGTCAAAGATTTACTAACCGTATACAAATTCCTACCAACGACCGATATTAAAAAGGAAATAATACATGGGATAATAATAACCGTTTGTTGGTGTATGTGGCAAATGAGAAATGATAAAGTCTTCAATGGTAGAACGCCCATAATTCAAAAATTGGTAGAAGAAATTATAAGGGATTTTTGTGGATTACAAATAGGGCCAAGAAGCTTAATGTAACTTGGGAAGATTGGGTTTCGTTTAGATTCTAAACATGTAAACTATATATGTATACTTTTGTTTTGTTTTATAAAAGATTTTAGTCATTCAAAAAAATTTACTGCAACTGAAATTTAAGTTCAATTTTTTTTTTGCCTAATAAAGTTATTGAGACAATCTCCCAAAATATTGCATTTTATATAATTAAAAATTATTTTATGTTTAAAAAGGAATCACATGAATGTTCTAAGGCCCCGCCCACAACCAATCCTGCCACCATCACCAACCATTGTCACCGCCACTGAACACCACCATTCGTACCTGCTGCTACCACAAGTGTTATTTTTACATTTCATTTGCATGACAAATCTACCGACAAATTATAAATTTACGAAATTGGCAGGTGTTTTAAGTTTCATTTAAAGGCAGGAGAATGTTTTTGATATATCCACCATTTCGAAAAGGAAAAACATAAATAACAACTACCATGATTCTTCTTGAATGGATGAATTTACAATTATTAAAGATATATGTTTTCCTGGTTGTTATTCATTTGTTCTTGTATTAAACAATTAATACAAACAGTCCAACAAACAAGTCAGAAATGTTATCCTAAACAATTAACAGACCCGACTATCCATCTGGAATTGCCTATCTGCATTGGCTACAAATGATAATAATTTCTCAAATAAATCATAATATGAATCAGAATCACCAAAACCAGAGCCAAACCAGCCAAAACCAGAGTCAAACTAGCCAAAAACCAATAAGAGAGTTGATTTGGGAACATAATTTCTCGTAATATATATAACAACAGAAAGTAGTAACAAGTTAAATAAAACAGACTAAAACAACACCAATTTAAGCAACCTTCAAAAACATCAAATCTTAGCCATCTCCTTCCTAAGGGCATTGGCTCTAACCAAACTCCCAATCGTATTAACCGCAAGCTTCAAGTCCTCCAACGGGTTACCCGGTGCCACCTTCTTGTACAAATAACTATCGAACGTCATCTTCTGCACATACTCGTCCGCACACATCTCCACAAACGCCTCTCGAGCCGGGTTAGACCGGTAAAACACCTTCTGCAATATATCCAACACCTTGTATGTTGGCCAGTAAGTCTTGTCCCATTTTTGCAAGTAATTCCTCAAATCCGATTCATCCACCATCCTCGTCCCGTTCTCCGACCCCTCCACGATCGCCTCCGCGCACATCCGACCGCTCTTTGCCGCGAAATATATCCCCTCACCGGAGCATTTCGTCACATACCCGGCAGCATCTCCTACCAGGGCCACCCTCTCCAAGAGTCTCCGTGGACGAGGGTGTTCGGGAATCGGATGGGCCTCCACCCGAATTATTTTTCCACCCAGAATCTTGTCACGTGCTCTTAGACGCGTGGCAAGTTGGAATTTTTTAATGTCGGGTTTGTGCGTCACGGTGCCGGTTCCCACGGCAACGTGATCGCACTTCGGAAACACCCAGCCGTAGAAGTCCGGTGAGACGTCGTCTCCCACGTACATCTCCGCCAGGTTTTCGTAATATTCCATTTTGTCGTTGGGGATTTTGATGCGCTCCTGAAAAGCGATCGCATACTCATAATCCCCGGCACCAATGGATTTTGCGACGCGTGAATTGGCCCCATCTGCGCCGATTATCGCATCTACTTCCATGGAAACCTTTTTGCCCGTCGACCCCACTTTGCCGTCGTACTCGTTGTAGTGAATGATGTATGGCGCGTATTTGTCGGACGGTTTGTCCATTTTGGTGAACAGGCCATTGATTACGGTGGCGCCGGCGCCAGCGGCGCGGTCACGGAGATAGGCGTCAAGGACTTCACGACGGACCATTCCGATGTACTCGTGGGGTTTCAGCGTCTGGCCGATGTCGACGGCGACATTTGATGGCGATATCATTTTCATCTTGGTTACCCGCCGGTCGATGATGTCCAACGGCAGATCGAATTCTCCGACCATGCAGAGTGGAATGGCGCCGCCGCATGGTTTCGCGTTGTCTAGTTTCCGTTCAATGAGAATTGTTTCGATTCCACCTTTCGCCAGGGTTTCAGCAGCTGCGCCGCCGGCGGGCCCGCCGCCGATGACGGCGACGCGGAGGTTGCGGCCGGTGATTTTGGGGCAGGATTTACCGGCAACGACATTGAGACGGCGGTAATGAATTTGAGTAGATGGAGGGGGTTTAGAGAGAACGGTGATGGGGGGATGGTTGTTTTCCGGCGACGATTGTCGGAGTCCGGCGAAGGATTTGAGTGCGACGGAGGCCATGGTGGTGTGGTGAACTCGAGTGAAGTGAAGGGTTGATTTTGTAAGATTTTAAGGATATGGTTTTAGATATTGCGGTGGTAGAGATCGTACGATTTGAAGAATGAACGGTTGTGATTTGTTGTGGATAATGAAAGGAAATATGCGTTTATTTTTAACAAAAGGCCTCTTTGACCCTATAAAAATATTAATGTAACATATAGGATAAATAATTTGGTTTAATTTCTAATAAATGTCTTTCTAGAGTTTTCTTTAATCTGTTAAAAGTCAGTTTCTATTGTTATATCATTTTATATCTCCAAATAATTGCTCAAAATAATAGGTGACAGAACATAAACGTTTTGAGAAATGGGATAAGATTTACAAAAATAACAATACATGTTAACTTTTTAATATGAATGAGACGAAACCAATATTTAAATCCAAAACTAATATTTCGGTCAAAAAATTAACATTATGTTCAAAAAACAGAAAGGGACGATATGAAGACTTGCCAATAAAACTTTTGTTTGGTGAAGTATGTCCTCTTTTTATTTGATATTTTTTGTATATTTGATAAAACTAACTTATTAAATAGTTTTATTATTTGAATGCAAGCTTTATTATTGTTTATTAAATGCTTATAAAACACAAGGGAAAAATGTCATTCAAATAAGTTTTAAATTAAAGTATGAATTATTGAGTTTGCTTATTTTGCAAATCTGCACTATGCGCAGAAATTGAGTTGTTATTCGACTTATTTTCGATTTGCTCAACTTAGGACTTGATTAGTTGACTCGTGTGTTGTATGTTTTTATATATGCATTAAACAATAACTTGTTGATAATATAAAATTAAACAAGCTTACAAGAAAACATTATCAGCATATAAAAGAAAACAACAAAACTATTTGACAATACATCAATTAAGAAGCATTACTTTAATGGTACTATATGATTTTTTCAAATGTGAGGTCTTGGATTCAAATCCCTCTCGCAGTAGAAATTGGGTCTGAGAGGGGTCAGGGGGTTTTCCCAGTGGGGTTTCCTTTTGAGGTTGTTGTGGTGGCTCATGGGAGATATAGATAGCTAGAACTTGGTGACATTGCCTGAAAACAATGAGTTCACACAATTTAGACCTTCCCTGTTCAAAAAAAAAATTAAGATGACTTCATTGGTGAAAAATGAAAATTTTTATGAGTTAAATTAATTGTGTTTTTATGGTTGTTTGTTTGTTTGTTAAGTTTTTATCACACTAATTACTAGAGTAACTGAAGCACGTTAAAAAACTATTTAAAACACCGTATGCATTTTTAATAAAATATATTAATATAAATGAGTTAATAACGAAGGACAATACTCTAGTTATTCCATCTTGTCCTCATGTTGTAAAAGATAAGTGGCTGGAAAAGGGCGAGGTAGTTGAGGTAAAGTACAACTTTTTAATGCATCCATTAATATACGTGGACAAATCTCAACCATCATCAATTTTTTTTTTTTTAATTTTTTGAAATGGCGAATTTAGTTCTATATCTTTATTATTAAAATATCTTAACTAATCATACTTTTTGTGATGTTCAAATTCACGACTGTAGTTTGTGATATAAAACATCTGGGTGATGTTTGTTTTTTCAAAAGATTATTCTTGACCTTTGCTGCCTGTGTCGCATATAGGGCTGTAAACGAACACGAACGGGTCATTGTTCGTGTTCGTTCGTTTAACTTATAACTTGTTTGCGAGCGGTTCACGAACGCTTACCGAACGTAAATTCTTGTTCGTGTTTGTTCATTAAGGAATTTAGCTTGTTCATGAATGTTTCACGAACGCTAACAAACACATATTATTTATATAATAAAAATCAACATTTTTAATCTCAAGCAATGAAGATAATCATTTATAAATATATAAATTAAGATATTATAGTATTAAACTAAAAATAACTTAAGTATTAGGGTATTAAACTAAAAATTAAAAGTAAACAACACATTTAACGATAAATATAATAAATGAACTTAACCGAACATAAACGAACGTAAACGAACATGTTACCGAACGTTTACGAACACAAATGAACGAGCACGACCTCTGTTCATGTTCGTTCATTTAACTAAACGAACGATATTTCTTGTTCGTGTTCATTCGTTTATTAAACGAACGAAAATAAACGAACTTCCCGCCGAACGGTTCACGGACTGTTCACTGAACGTTTGGTTCGTTTACAGCCCTAGTCGCATATATCACGGGTAGAGGTTAGTGTCTGTAGCTTGTTTGTTTTTTAGAAGATATTTCATTTAAAAACATCTTCATATCTTTTTTTGATAGACTTTAACCAACCTCTTCTTCTCTCTTCTCGCCTCTTCTTGCAACTCAAGACTGCAATATCAAATACATCAACACCTCACAAACCCCAATCCCGAGTCATGGTCTGTTGATAGACATCATGGGTAACAGAGTTCTGCCATGGTGACAGCCCCTCATTCCCTCGCAAAAAACTTCATCCTTTCACCATCAACTTCACTAACGTGCCTCCCTTTATCGGTTCCCATTCAACCGACGTATCCCTCTTGTTCACCTGGATATCTTGCATCTGTTTATTTAATGGATGAAAAAAGATTAATTTGGTGTCATCCTTTTGATTTTTTTAAATTTTTTGAAGTTTAAAAAATTAGATTATTTAAATTTCAAATTTTTTTAGTAGGTTGCAGATGTCAAAAAATAAACAGTCTTTTTTTAACACAATGCAGATGTTTTGTGTAGCTCTTCTTTTACAGAGGTCTGGAGATGTAGTTCACAGACTACAGACATTTTACATCTTAAAAAACAAATAAAACCTTACTAAATTATCACTTTTTCTAAATGTTTGCTACAAACGACCTCCTTGGCTATCTTCTTGTCACACCCCAGGCCGACGAGGTGGATCGACGTCCTGCCGAGCGGAATAGCCACGAGATGCGATACCTGTTTGATAAGATTGCATTCACAGCATATGATATATAAGAAAATACGACATTTCATCAAAAATAACAAAGTTAAACTACATAGTTGTCCTAAACAAAATTATCTAACCATGTTACAAAATGAAATCAAGTCTTGAATCTTGTAGCTACCAAGGTTTCACAAAAATGCTAGCAAAAGAAGCTAGGTCTAGTACACTGGCTCCTAACTTGCTTCCTAACAGGCATACTGGTTAAGTCTGTTCGACATCTAAGAAACATGTAAAAGTTTATCAACATTTATGTTGGTGAGTTCATAATGTTTGTAAATAAAACTTGGTTAGCACGGTTGGTTTTAAAAATGGAGTCGATTTCACAAACGTTCGTTATAAACCTCATTAACTACACTTTCCCAGGCCATTAACGATAGTTTATATATAGGGCATGCGTAGAGCCAATGTAACGACCGTTTTAACGGTTACGTGTGTTAATAAATAAATTTTATTATATTTTAAATTATGTTGTGATAATAATATAATAACAATTGGGGTATTATAGTTAACTAGTAACTAACTTGATTAGGTTAGTTAAGTGGGTTAACTAGTTAAAAAGATTGAGGGACCAAGGTTGCCATATGGGCAAACTTGAAAAATTAAAGAGGAGATGAGGCTTGACTTGGTCAAAATCAGATTTTTCATTCCTTGTATATGTCTGTGTGCGTGAGAACCAGAGAAGAGAAGAAGGGTTGCAAAAACCTAGTTTTCAAGTTTGTTGATTCCATGGCTAAAGTTCAAGATTGAAGATTCTAAACTCATCCATAAGTGTTGCCTAACATCTTGTAAGTGTTTTTAGATCCTATCTTGATGTTAATAGTGAGTTCTTGTGATGAGCAAGATAAGGGTTTTACTTAGATCTTGAAATTGGTTGTTTAAATGGGTTAGAAACCATAAATGGATGCTTATTAAGTGTTTGAGACAATCAAACTACTAGTTATTGTGTGTGATTGCATAAAGTTATGAACTTTGATGTTAATGAAACATGAATGGGTTAATTAGTAAGTAAGCTTGCTGAATGAATGTGCCTATAAGTTATGCACATAAGATGCTTGGTGAAATGCTTGAACCAAAAGTGATTAGTTGCTGAATTGAATGAAAATATGTTGCTGTACTGTTATTCAAAAAAATCGTATAAAATCATAGAAAAATAATTAGAAAATGAGCCTTATATGGTTGGAAAGCTATTTGAAAGGGCTACAATCCATCTTTTGACATGAAAAGCTGAAAACAAACTTAAGATGGGTTAAAATGGCAATTACAGCAGCAACATTGAAAAATTCAGCAAGCTGAATTAAGAAAATGAAGGTGCAGGTCTGATTTTGTAAATTGTGTATAAAATCAACCGTGTATCCGTTTGAGGCGTATTTTATATGCCTGGAAAGGTATAAGAGTCTACTACAAACCATCTTTGAACATGAAGAGCTAAAACATATTGTAAATGTGTCAAAAGTGTTGATTACAGCAGCAACTCAGAAAGTTGCTGCACAAAATTGAAATTTGAAAGTCAATGTTTTTTTTAACATAAACATGTGATTATAAGTAGTAACTTGACTTCTAAACACTATATATTGATAATTGAGATTCAAATTAGTTTGAATCAATATGTATATGTGTTGTGTGTATTAAAACTAGTTGTATATATATGTGAATTGCAACTAGGTGTTGGTGGTGGAAGTCAAGGAATAAGTCATAGAAGTGGAAAAGAGGTTGTAGGGGGTGACCAACTATTTGAACAAGGTAAGTTATCCAACTTACTATAACATTACATATAAATAGTAGAAAGAGTCTACTTTATTGTTGGTGTTTATTTATTAATTGTGCATAACTTAACTAATGAAACTAATTGAGTTAAAAGACCTATGAGAAGGCATTTTTAGTTTCAATGTAAATGTTATGCTTGAGTTGTATGTTTGATATAAATGGCATAAAATTAGCCGGATGAGCCGGTAGATGAGTTCATGATACCACATGAGTGTGGATAGCCGGATGAGCCGGTAAAATTGATCAATTGGACCACTAGAGAGTGGATAACCGAATGAGTCGGTAGATAATGTTATAAACCACTAGAGTGTGGATAACCGGATGAGCCGGGAGTTAAATTGATAAAAACCTACTAGAGTGTGGGTAATTGAATGATTCAAGATAGTGAATTTAATTGATGATTAACTAGAGGTGCTAGTAATGGAGTTGAAAATAGATCATATAATTATTTGTGAAAATGAACCGTTAAGGGAAATTAATGCACAATGGTGAGTTATGTGCAATTAAATGATTGAATATGATATATTATGATCTAAGCATGATAAACATCCATATGATACGTATGTGGATGTGTTAGAATGAGTTTTGAGAACTTTGAGGGTTGCTTACTTAGTTCATATGAACTAATTGTGAATTTATATGTGATGTTTACAGGTCAAAAATAGATATGCATTGGGCGATCATATCGGGCATGTCTTGGAGCGGAATCACTCGTTATGTTGGTTGTTTTTTGTGGATGTAACTTAAACTTACTATGTTTTGTTGACGTGTAAATGTTGTAAATAAGTTTGTGTCAGTTTTTGAATGTGACAGGTTATAAAGGGTTATTTAATGAGTTTTCAAACAAACCCTTGCAAAATTTTTTTTGGGACCAAATTCCGCAACGTGTTTATGTCTAAACAAGTGTTTTATGATCCATGTGGGATCTGGGTGTCACAAGTTGGTATCAGAGCAATGGTTTGAGTGAATCAAGTGCGTTGCGAACACTTGATCTCAAACTCGTGTGCTCTTGATATGAAAACATAACGTTTGATTCAAAGACCCGATCATGAAGCCGAATGTATGAGGTTAGCATATCTATTTCCTGTATTATAATTGTTGAATGTATTGTGAATCATTACATATGAAATGTGATTATGTGATTATGTGAAACCGAAATCAATGTCTTGAGTATGAAATGAAGGAAGCAAGAAATTGGGCATATAATGAATGGACTAGTACGTCTGGCCAACTTACTAGTGCAAACATGGTATGAGCAAGTTCTTATGGAGATCATCTTATATTTAGGCCGTTGAAATTAGGTAAGGTGTTAAGAGTTGCATGAAAAGTGATTGTAGAATCACTAAGAATTTGAGTTTTTATATAGTGATAACTATATGAATATACCATTGTGTGTAAAACTAACAGGTGAGCTATACAATTTCAGTCATAAATGGCTGAAGAACATAACTCCGGTGGGAGTGGTCATGTGGAAGGAATGCTTACCGAGAACCAACGTATGATAAAAGAGGAAGTGGCAAGAGCTCTTGAAGCTGCTTTGCCTACATATATTGAAGAAATTAAATCCTCTTTGAAAGATTTCCTTCACGAAGAGTTAGCGGATTTCAAAGCTGGGGCTGAGGTAGAACAACCTTCCAAGAAGGTTACTTATAAAGATTTTATGGCTTGTAAGCCAGCAGAGTTCAAGGGAGAGGTGGATCCTTTGATGAGTCAGAGGTGGATTGCTGATATAGAAAGTGCATTTGATACCAGTCACTGTGACTCTTCTGATCAAGTCATGTTTGCTGGTAATCAACTCAAAGATAGAGCAAAAGATTGGTGGGAGTTGTTACGAAAGGAGAGAGGTGCACAAGGTATGAAGGGGTTGAACTGGACTCAGTTCAAAGAACTCTTCTTGAAACGCTTTTGTCCTCAGGCTGCTATTGATCGTATAACTGAGGAGTTTTTACATTTGAGGCAAAAGGAGGAGAGTATTGACACCATCACTGCTATTTTCTATGATAAAGCAAGGTTTTGTCCGGATTTGCTTCAGACGGAAAGGATGTGGATCAACCGATATCATACCATGCTCAATGCTAAGTATCGGGAGTTCCTCACACCTTCTAGGTGTGATACATTGATGGAGCTAATAGATTGTGTTAGAGAAAGAGAGTTGGAGTTGAAAAGACAAGATGATCGTGGGGAGAAAAGAAAGGCGGTTGTTGAAGTGGGTTCTTCAAAGAAGGCGAAGTTTGTTAAGCCGCCTAAGAAAACCAGTTTTATTAAACCCTGTTCGAATTGTGGAAAGCTACATACTGGGGAATGTCGTGCAAGAACCACCATATGCTATAAATGTGGCAAACCAGGGCATTTTGCTACTCAGTGCACGAGTCCTATTAGCTTATGTTATAACTGTTACAAACCCGGACATAGGAGAGATGAATGTCCTGAATTGAAGGGAACAAGTCAGAGTAGTGGTGGAGGTCGAGCGTTTGCAACACAGAGTTCAGGGAAAAAGCCCGAAATACCAAAACCAAAAGGAAGAGCCTTTCAGATATCGGCGGAGGAAGCCAAAGTCACATCGGATGTGGTGACAGGTACTTTCCTCCTTAACTCGATATCTGCATACATATTGTTTGACTCTGGAGCTAGTAGATCTTTTATATCTGCAAAATTTGTGCATCATCCCTCGTTCGTTTTAGAAAAGCTACCTGCGCCATTAGAAGTGGAGGTAGCTGATTCTAAAAGTTTCTTAGCATTTGATATCTATCGAAATTGTAAACTTACCATCGAGGGTGAGGATTATAGTGTTGACTTGATTCCTATGGTATTAGGAGAGTTTGATGTGGTTATAGGGATGGATTGGCTATCTAGTTATCGAGCCAATATTGTTTGTGATCGTAAAAGTATACAATTAATAGCTCCGAGTGGCTATGAGGTGTCTATTCAGGGTGAAAAGAGGGGTGGTGTTGTTTTGTGTTCATTGGTGAAAGCTATGAAGTATATGAACCACGGGGGTCAATCCTTCTTAGCTTATGTTATTGATAATGAAAAGGTGGTACAGAAGTTAGAGGATGTTCCAATTGTTAGAGAATTCCCTGATGTGTTTCCGGATGATTTACCGGGAATTCCTTCTGATAGAGATGTTGAGTTTAGGATTGATCTTATTCCAGGAGCTAAGCCTATAGCTAAAGCTCCATACCGTTTGGCACCGTCTGAATTGCAGGAGTTGATGACTCAACTGCAAGACCTTCTCGACAAGGGATTTATACGCCCTAGCATCTCACCGTGGGGTGCACCAGTCCTTTTTGTTAAAAAGAAGGATGGGAGTCTACGAATGTGTATCGATTATCGAGAATTGAATAAGGTGACGGTAAAGAACAAATATCCTTTGCCTCGTATAGATGATTTGTTTGATCAGTTACAAGGGGCTTCTTGGTTTTCAAAAATCGATCTTCGTTCGGGTTATCATCAACTTAAGGTTAGGGAAGAAGATGCTCCCAAAACAGCCTTTCGTACCCGATACGGTCATTATGAGTTTCTAGTTATGTCTTTTGGGTTGACGAATGCACCTGCAGCGTTCATGGATTTGATGAACCGCGTGTGTCGCCCAATGTTGGATAGGTCTGTCATAGTTTTCATAGATGACATTCTTATCTATTCTAAAAGTGAAGCCGATCATGCTTGTCATTTAAGTGAGGTACTTGAAACTCTCCGTAGGGAGAAATTGTATGCTAAATTTTCTAAGTGTGCCTTTTGGCTACGTGAAGTCCAATTTCTTGGACATGTGATTAATGCAGATGGCATTTTAGTTGATTCTTCTAAAATTCAAGCGGTGACAAAGTGGAGTCCACCCAAGACTCCTACTGAAATCAGAAGCTTTCTTGGCTTAGCTGGATATTATCGTAGATTTATTCAAGACTTTGCCAAGATTGCATCTCCCTTGACTAAACTAACAAGGAAGAATACTAAATTTGTTTGGGGTGAAGATCAAGATAAATCATTTAATGAGTTAAAGACAAAATTAACTCAAGCACCGGTGTTGACGTTACCAGATGGACCTAATGATTTCGTTGTGTATTCGGATGCTTCTTATCTTGGTCTGGGTTGTGTTCTAATGCAAAGAGGAAAGGTAATTGCCTATGCCTCAAGACAATTAAAAACCCACGAGATCAATTATCCAATTCATGATTTGGAACTTGCAGCAGTCGTGTTTGCCTTAAAAATCTGGAGGCATTATTTATATGGTGTAAAGTGTACAATTTACACCGATCATAAGAGTTTGAAATATTTCTTCACTCAGAAGGAATTGAATATGAGGCAAAGACGATGGCTGGAATTACTCAAGGATTATGATTGTGAAATCCTTTATCATCCGGGTAAAGCGAATGTGGTGGCGGATGCCTTGAGTAGAAAAGAAGAGTGCGAACCAATCAAAGTGAAAGTCATGAAGCTTGTGATTACTTCCGGATTAATTGAGCAAATTAAGGAGGCTCAAAAGGAAGCTTTAAAAGAAGAAAATTGGAAACGAGATAGAATAAAAGGGCAAGCGTATAATCTAGATGAAGACAATCGTGGTTTAAAGACTAGGTGGGGTCGAGTGTGGATACCTCCCACATGTCCACTTAAGTCTACACTATTGGAGGACACACAAGTCTAAATACTCAATTCATCCAGGAGCTACTAAAATGTATCGTGACCTTCGGGTAAACTATTGGTGGCCTGGTATGAAGCGAGATGTGGTTAAGCATGTGGAGAAATGTTTGACTTGTATGCAGGTGAAAGCCGAGCATCAAAAACCATATGGTAAGTTACAACCGTTGGAAATTCCGTTGTGGAAATGGGAGCATATCACGATGGACTTGATAACTAAACTTCCTAAAACTAGAAAGGGTTATGATACGATATGGGTCATCGTGGATAGGTTGACAAAGAGTGCTCATTTCTTACCTATTCGTGAATCCTATTCTTCTGAGAAAATGGCTGAAACATATGTTAGAGAAATCGTGTCTAGGCATGGTGTGCCTGTAACAATTGTTTCTGATCGAGACACTCGATTTACTTCTCATTTCTGGAGAAATTTTCAGGAAGAACTAGGTACAAAATTGTTGATAAGCACGGCGTATCATCCTCAGACTGATGGCCAGAGTGAAAGAACCATTCAAACGTTAGAGGATATGTTACGAGCGTGCATAATTGATTTTGGAGGTAGTTGGGATGATTATCTACCTTTAGCCGAGTTCTCATACAATAACAGTTATCATTCCAGTATTGGAATGCCTCCATATGAAATGTTGTATGGGAGGAAATGTCGTACTCCTGTGTGTTGGGGAGAAGTTGGGCAACGAGAACTGGCAATAAAAAGGTAGTTAAAGTAACAAATGAACGTATAGATCAGATTCGAGCTCATTTGAAGGCGGCACAAGACCGTCAGAAATCTTATGCTGATAAGCGTAGGAGGCCTATTGAGTTCCAGGTGGGAGACTTTGTATTGTTAAAGGTCTCTCCTTGGAAAGGTGTTATACGTTTCAGAAAGCGAGGGAAGTTAAGCCCACGTTTCATTGGGCCATTTAAGATTATAGCTCGAATTGGCGAGGTTGCTTATCGCCTTGAGCTACCAGACGAGTTGAGTGGAATTCATAACACATTTCACGTATCTTATTTGAGAAAATGTTTGGCTGATGAATCGGCTTATGTGCCACTAGAAGACTTGGAAATTGATGACAATTGAACTATGTGGAAAAGCCGGTAGCTATATTAGACAGAAAGGTCAAACAGTTGAGAAACAAGTCATTGAATCAGGTGAAGGTTCAATGGAAAAATAGAAGGGGATCTGACGCCACGTGGGAGTCAGAAGATGAAATGAGAAAGTTTTATCCTTTTCTTTTTGATGTATAAACGGTTTCGGGGACGAAACCTTTGTGAGGGGAGGAGAATTTGTAACGACCGTTTTAACGGTTACGTGTGTTAATAAATAAACTTTATTATATTTTAAATTATGTTGTGATAATAATATAATAACAATTGGGGTATTATAGTTAACTAGTAACTAACTTGATTAGGTTAGTTAAGTGGGTTAACTAGTTAAAAAGATTGAGGGACCAAGGTTGCCATATGGGCAAACTTGAAAAATTAAAGAGGAGATGAGGCTTGACTTGGTCAAAATCAGATTTTTCATTCCTTGTATATGTGTGTGTGCGTGAGAACCAGAGAAGAGAAGAAGGGTTGCAAAAACCTAGTTTTCAAGTTTGTTGATTCCATGGCTAAAGTTCAAGATTGAAGATTCTAAACTCATCCATAAGTGTTGCCTAACATCTTGTAAGTGTTTTTAGATCCTATCTTGATGTTAATAGTGAGTTCTTGTGATGAGCAAGATAAGGGTTTTACTTAGATCTTGAAATTGGTTGTTTAAATGGGTTAGAAACCATAAATGGATGCTTATTAAGTGTTTGAGACAATCAAACTACTAGTTATTGTGTGTGATTGCATAAAGTTATGAACTTTGATGTTAATGAAACATGAATGGGTTAATTAGTAAGTAAGCTTGCTGAATGAATGTGCCTATAAGTTATGCACATAAGATGCTTGGTGAAATGCTTGAACCAAAAGTGATTAGTTGCTGAATTGAATGAAAATATGTTGCTGTACTGTTATTCAAAAAATCGTATAAAATCATAGAAAAATAATTAGAAAATGAGCCTTATATGGTTGGAAAGCTATTTGAAAGGGCTACAATCCATCTTTTGACATGAAAAGCTGAAAACAAACTTAAGATGGGTTAAAATGGCAATTACAGCAGCAACATTGAAAAATTCAGCAAGCTGAATTGAGAAAATGAAGGTGCAGGTCTGATTTTGTAAATTGTGTATAAAATCAACCGTGTATCCGTTTGAGGCGTATTTTATATGCCTGGAAAGGTATAAGAGTCTACTACAAACCATCTTTGAACATGAAGAGCTAAAACATATTGTAAATGTGTCAAAAGTGTTGATTACAGCAGCAACTCAGAAAGTTGCTGCACAAAATTGAAATTTGAAAGTCAATGTTTTTTTTTAACATAAACATGTGATTATAAGTAGTAACTTGACTTCTAAACACTATATATTGATAATTGAGATTCAAATTAGTTTGAATCAATATGTATATGTGTTGTGTGTATTAAAACTAGTTGTATATATATGTGAATTGCAACTAGGTGTTGGTGGTGGAAGTCAAGGAATAAGTCATAGAAGTGGAAAAGAGGTTGTAGGGGGTGACCAACTATTTGAACAAGGTAAGTTACCCAACTTACTATAACATTACATATAAATAGTAGAAAGAGTCTACTTTATTGTTGGTGTTTATTTATTAATTGTGCATAACTTAACTAATGAAACTAATTGAGTTAAAAGACCTATGAGAAGGCATTTTTAGTTTCAATGTAAATGTTATGCTTGAGTTGTATGTTTGATATAAATGGCATAAAATTAGCCGGATGAGCCGGTAGATGAGTTCATGATACCACATGAGTGTGGATAGCCGGATGAGCCGGTAAAATTGATCAATTGGACCACTAGAGAGTGGATAACCGAATGAGTCGGTAGATAATGTTATAAACCACTAGAGTGTGGATAACCGGATGAGCCGGGAGTTAAATTGATAAAAACCTACTAGAGTGTGGGTAATTGAATGATTCAAGATAGTGAATTTAATTGATGATTAACTAGAGGTGCTAGTAATGGAGTTGAAAATAGATCATATAATTATTTGTGAAAATGACCCGTTAAGGGAAATTAATGCACAATGGTGAGTTATGTGCAATTAAATGTTTGAATATGATATATTATGATCTAAACATGATAAACATCCATATGATATGTATGTGGATGTGTTAGAATGAGTTTTGAGAACTTTGAGGGTTGCTTACTTAGTTCATATGAACTAATTGTGAATTTATATGTGATGTTTACAGGTCAAAAATAGATATGCATTGGGCGATCATATCGGGCATGTCTTGGAGCGGAATCACTCGTTATGTTGGTTTTTTTTGTGGATGTAACTTAAACTTACTATGTTTTGTTGACGTGTAAATGTTGTAAATAAGTTTGTGTCAGTTTTTGAATGTGACAGGTTATAAAGGGTTATTTATGAGTTTTCAAACAAACCCTTGCAAAATTTTTTTTTGGGACCAAATTCCGCAACGTGTTTATGTCTAAACAAGTGTTTTATGATCCATGTGGGATCTGGGTGTCACAAGTTGGTATCAGAGCAATGTTTGAGTGAATCAAGTGCGTTGCGAACACTTGATCTCAAACTCGTGTGCTCTTGATATGAAAACATAACGTTTGATTCAAAGACCCGATCATGAAGCCGAATGTATGAGGTTAGCATATCTATTTCCTGTATTATAATTGTTAATGTATTGTGAATCATTACATATGAAATGTGATTATGTGATTATGTGAAACCGAAATCAATGTCTTGAGTATGAAATGAAGGAAGCAAGAAATTGGGCATATAATGAATGGACTAGTACGTCTGGCCAACTTACTAGTGCAAACATGGTATGAGCAAGTTCTTATGGAGATCATCTTATATTTAGGCCGTTGAAATTAGGTAAGGTGTTAAGAGTTGCATGAAAAGTGATTGTAGAATCACTAAGAATTTGAGTTTTTATATAGTGATAACTATATGAATATACCATTGTGTGTAAAACTAACAGGTGAGCTATACAATTTCAGTCATAAATGGCTGAAGAACATAACTCCGGTGGGAGTGGTCATGTGGAAGGAATGCTTACCAGAACCAACGTATGATAAAAGAGGAAGTGGCAAGAGCTCTTGAAGCTGCTTTGCCTACATATATTGAAGAAATTAAATCCTCTTTGAAAGATTTCCTTCACGAAGAGTTAGCGGATTTCAAAGCTGGGGCTGAGGTAGAACAACCTTCCAAGAAGGTTACTTATAAAGATTTTATGGCTTGTAAGCCAGCAGAGTTCAAGGGAGAGGTGGATCCTTTGATGAGTCAGAGGTGGATTGCTGATATAGAAAGTGCATTTGAAACCAGTCATTGTGACTCTTCTGATCAAGTCATGTTTGCTGGTAATCAACTCAAAGATAGAGCAAAAGATTGGTGGGAGTTGTTACGAAAGGAGAGAGGTGCACAAGGTATGAAGGGGTTGAACTGGACTCAGTTCAAAGAACTCTTCTTGAAACGCTTTTGTCCTCAGGCTGCTATTGATCGTATAACTGAGGAGTTTTTACATTTGAGGCAAAAGGAGGAGAGTATTGACACCATCACTGCTATTTTCTATGATAAAGCAAGGTTTTGTCCGGATTTGCTTCAGACGGAAAGGATGTGGATCAACCGATATCATACCATGCTCAATGCTAAGTATCGGGAGTTCCTCACACCTTCTAGGTGTGATACATTGATGGAGCTAATAGATTGTGCTAGAGAAAGAGAGTTGGAGTTGAAAAGACAAGATGATCGTGGGGAGAAAAGAAAGGCGGTTGTTGAGGTGGGTTCTTCAAAGAAGGCGAAGTTTGTTAAGCCGCCTAAGAAAACCAGTTTTATTAAACCCTGTTCGAATTGTGGAAAGCTACATACTGGGGAATGTCGTGCAAGAACCACCATATGCTATAAATGTGGCAAACCAGGGCATTTTGCTACTCAGTGCACGAGTCCTATTAGCTTATGTTATAACTGTTACAAACCCGGACATAGGAGAGATGAATGTCCTGAATTGAAGGGAACAAGTCAGAGTAGTGGTGGAGGTCGAGCGTTTGCGACACAGAGTTCAGGGAAAAAGCCCGAAATACCAAAACCAAAAGGAAGAGCCTTTCAGATATCGGCGGAGGAAGCCAAAGTCACATCGGATGTGGTGACAGGTACTTTCCTCCTTAACTCGATATCTGCATACATATTGTTTGACTCTGGAGCTAGTAGATCTTTTATATCTGCAAAATTTGTGCATCATCCCTCGTTCGTTTTAGAAAAGCTACCTGCGCCATTAGAAGTGGAGGTAGCTGATTCTAAAAGTTTCTTAGCATTTGATATCTATCGAAATTGTAAACTTACCATCGAGGGTGAGGATTATAGTGTTGACTTGATTCCTATGGTATTAGGAGAGTTTGATGTGGTTATAGGGATGGATTGGCTATCTAGTTATCGAGCCAATATTGTTTGTGATCGTAAAAGTATACAATTAATAGCTCCGAGTGGCTATGAGGTGTCTATTCAGGGTGAAAAGAGGGGTGGTGTTGTTTTGTGTTCATTGGTGAAAGCTATGAAGTATATGAACCACGGGGGTCAATCCTTCTTAGCTTATGTTATTGATAATGAAAAGGTGGTACAGAAGTTAGAGGATGTTCCAATTGTTAGAGAATTCCCTGATGTGTTTCCGGATGATTTACCGGGAATTCCTTCTGATAGAGATGTTGAGTTTAGGATTGATCTTATTCCAGGAGCTAAGCCTATAGCTAAAGCTCCATACCGTTTGGCACCGTCTGAATTGCAGGAGTTGATGACTCAACTGCAAGACCTTCTCTCGACAAGGGATTTATACGCCCTAGCATCTCACCGTGGGGTGCACCAGTCCTTTTTGTTAAAAAGAAGGATGGGAGTCTACGAATGTGTATCGATTATCGAGAATTGAATAAGGTGACGGTGAAGAACAAATATCCTTTGCCTCGTATAGATGATTTGTTTGATCAGTTACAAGGGGCTTCTTGGTTTTCAAAATCGATCTTCGTTCGGGTTATCATCAACTTAAGGTTAGGGAAGAAGATGTTCCCAAAACGGCCTTTCGTACCCGATACGGTCATTATGAATTTCTGGTGATGTCTTTTGGGCTGACGAATGCACCTGCTGCGTTCATGGATCTGATGAACCGCGTGTGTCGCCCAATGTTGGATAGGTCTGTCATAGTTTTCATAGATGACATTCTTATCTATTCCAAAAATGAAGCCGATCATGCTTGTCATTTAAGTGAGGTACTTGAAACTCTCCGTAGGGAGAAATTGTATGCTAAATTTTCTAAGTGTGCCTTTTGGCTACGTGAAGTCCAATTTCTTGGACATGTGATTAATGCAGATGGCATTTTAGTTGATTCTTCTAAAATTCAAGCGGTGACAAGGTGGAGTCCACCCAAGACTCCTACTGAAATCAGAAGCTTTCTTGGCTTAGCTGGATATTATCGTAGATTTATTCAAGACTTTGCCAAGATTGCATCTCCCTTGACTAAACTAACAAGAAGAATACTAAATTTGTTTGGGGTGAAGATCAAGATAAATCATTTAATGAGTTAAAGACAAAATTAACTCAAGCACCGGTGTTGACGTTACCCAGATGGACCTAATGATTTCGTTGTGTATTCGGATGCTTCTTATCTTGGTCTGGGTTGTGTTCTAATGCAAAGAGGAAAGGTAATTGCCTATGCCTCAAGACAATTAAAAACCACGAGATCAATTATCCAATTCATGATTTGGAACTTGCAGCAGTCGTGTTTGCCTTAAAAATCTGGAGGCATTATTTATATGGTGTAAAGTGTACAATTTACACCGATCATAAGAGTTTGAAATATTTCTTCACTCAGAAGGAATTGAATATGAGGCAAAGACGATGGCTGGAATTGCTCAAGGATTATGATTGTGAAATCCTTTATCATCCGGGTAAAGCGAATGTGGTGGCGGATGCCTTGAGTAGAAAAGAAGAGTGCGAACCAATCAAAGTGAAAGTCATGAAGCTTGTGATTACTTCCGGATTAATTGAGCAAATTAAGGAGGCTCAAAAGGAAGCTTTAAAAGAAGAAAACTGGAAACGAGATAGAATAAAAGGGCAAGCGTATAATCTAGATGAAGACAATCGTGGTTTAAAGACTAGGTGGGGTCGAGTGTGGATACCTCCCACATGTCCACTTAAGTCTACACTATTGGAGGAAGCACCAAGTCTAAATACTCAATTCATCCAGGAGCTACTAAAATGTATCGTGACCTTCGGGTAAACTATTGGTGGCCTGGTATGAAGCGAGATGTGGTTAAGCATGTGGAGAAATGTTTGACTTGTATGCAGGTGAAAGCTGAGCATCAAAAACCATATGGTAAGTTACAACCGTTGGAAATTCCGTTGTGGAAATGGGAGCATATCACGATGGACTTGATACTAAACTTCCTAAAACTAGAAAGGGTTGATACGATATGGGTCATCGTGGATAGGTTGACGAAGAGTGCTCATTTCTTACCTATTCGTGAATCCTATTCTTCTGAGAAAATGGCTGAAACATATGTTAGAGAATCGTGTCTAGGCATGGTGTGCCTGTAACAATTGTTTCTGATCGAGACACTCGATTTACTTCTCATTTCTGGAGAAATTTTCAGGAAGAATTAGGTACAAAATTGTTGATAAGCACGGCGTATCATCCTCAGACTGATGGCCAGAGTGAAAGAACCATTCAAACGTTAGAGGATATGTTACGAGCGTGCATAATTGATTTTGGAGGTAGTTGGGATGATTATCTACCTTTAGCCGAGTTCTCATACAATAACAGTTATCATTCCAGTATTGGAATGCCTCCATATGAAATGTTGTATGGGAGGAAATGTCGTACTCCTGTGTGTTGGGAGAAGTTGGGCAACGAGAACTGGCGAATAAAAAGGTAGTTAAAGTAACAATGAACGTATAGATCAGATTCGAGCTCATTTGAAGGCGGCACAAGACCGTCAGAAATCTTATGCTGATAAGCGTAGGAGGCCTATTGAGTTCCAGTGGGAGACTTTGTGTTGTTAAAGGTCTCTCCTTGGAAAGGTGTTATACGTTTCAGAAAGCGAGGGAAGTTAAGCCCACGTTTCATTGGGCCTTTAAGATTATATAGCTCGAATTGGCGAGGTTGCTTATCGCCTTGAGCTACCAGACGAGTTGAGTGGAATCATAACACATTTCACGTATCTTATTTGAAAAATGTTTGGCTGATGAATCGGCTTATGTGCCACTAGATGACTTGGAAAATTGATGACAAATTGAACTATGTGGAAAAGCC